>VYZM01003757.1:25065-136382 GCA_013398915.1 Dromas ardeola | reverse complement strand
TCTATGATTCTATGATCATGGCTCAAGAAAAGGAGCTTTGTTGGCTGCGGGGAATGGCACTGCAGGATGTAATTCCTTGGGGCGCACACAGAAAGGGGCAGGGACTGCGGTAGCTCCCCAGAGCAGGAACATCTCAGCAGGTTTTGTGGAGGGCTCCAGCCAAAATATGTAGAAGCTAAACACTTCAGATAACCTTATTTACACGAAGAACTTTTTTTCAGCTTCTTTTTCAGCTCAAGCCCCTTTTTCTCCAAAGGAAATGTTTCCCAATTAAAAACTGTCAGAATGGATCTCCCAAAAAGCTTTTTCCACATGAATAATTCCACCTTAAGAAAACCATGAAAGATCTATTTATCTGTGGTCATCTGTGGTCATCTATTTATCTGTGGTTGGCAACTGTTACTGGAAATATCTGAAATAACGATATATATTTTTCAGTGAGATGTGCAGGAACGAAAAGCTGTGTTCCAATGTCATCACTAAAGGTTAAGAGTTTTATTTCTGGGATAACCAAGAATACTGTGTTTTCTCCCAAACTTGAGCCCAGATACACCAGCAAAATACCAGATCTGACTTTAAAAGGTGCCACTTTAAAAGAGACCGTTTGACAGGAAAGTTGAATCAGCCTTTCTCTCCTTGGCAAGGCGCCTAATGAAGTACAGAAAAAAGGGATACACCTGTTTAGGAGCCAGCTGAGCCAAAAGGCTTTTTACAGAAATAGAAGGGGATGCTCAGTAAGAATGAGAACCTGAATCATTATTGTCAGGAGTTTGACTGGGTGCCAGGAACAGGGGCACAATGGGAAAGTCACAGCCGCATAATCAATGCCACATCTAAGGCATACCACTGACTGCAGTTTATTGTATTGTTATCTTCGTGTACTACCTCCCCAAACTGAGCATAAATATAATAATCATCATCTAAAAGAGTATTTTACCCAGTGCCAAATATTGAAAGTAATTTCTTGCAAATTACTTCTTGCTCAATAAAAATTAATTAAGGGGATTATGTAAAAAATATATTTTCAGGGAAAATATGCTCAAAACAATGAAAACAAAGCATTCTTTTGGACAGATTCTGTTGACAATAATCCTGAACACTACAGTTTGCAGCTGATGTAAGACTTGTCACTTACTTACACAGTAGCCACAATATTAAGTTGCAGATCCGTCCATCACATGTTAATATGTATTCCTATGGCAGATGAAAGGTTCAAAATCAATTTGAGCTTTGCCAGTGGCTCCAAAATGAGCAGTCATGCACAGAACTTCATATAATGACATTTATAGTGTGCACAGATGCACCCGTCTCACATACACTTTAAATCTTGTATTTAAAAGGAATTGAGCAAAAGTATGAACTATTTCACGCATTTTCCCAAGACTGCTGCAGGAAACAGCGGGCAGTGTAAAGTGAAAACAAAATTATTTTATGTCTTTCTTCACAAACCAGGAAATGATTCACATTACATGACACCATGAAGCTCTCTATGGGCAAAGTGAAGTTGTTGTAATGATAATTGTATTTAGCATTCAATTACAATTTGTGTGCTTCTTACTCTAGTAGAAAGTATAAATGGGTATTTTTAGGAAGGAGGGAGAAGAAGGGAGAATCAGACTGCAACAGATTTAGTATATGTAAAGGATTTAACATAAAATGGTTCCAGTCTTGGTTAGGAATTCTTGAAGCTGCTGTATGCGTCTAAGTTAATAACACTAAGGAAAAAGAAAGCAAACCAGTAGTACCACTCACTTTTATCTTCATGAATTGAAGTATTTCCTCTCCTTTGCCTTTGTATTTGGTGCTTCATACTCTTTTTCTGAATATCTGAGTGGATTATCCATTTCCATTAATTTTCCAATTTTATCTGTCAAATATACTCTCCAATTTTCTTAACTTTTTAATAAGACTGTACATGAAAATGCATCTCCCTGGAAATTGCTTCTGCAGGATGCTATAATAGATGCTTGTCAGGTATATTACATGAAGAAGGCTTTGTTTATTTCCCCACGTAAAGTGACACAATTAGGATGGTATAAATTAGAATGTAATTTGTGCCCTGTGTTTCCTGAGGTCCTCTGAAGGAGCTGAACACTGTGTAACTGGTCACTTCCCCCTAAACATGGCATATGCTATTTTTTTCTGAAGCAAGCTATTATATGTTGGCTATCGAAAAATATTTTACAGGGCAAGTATTTTCCCCTCAACAAGGTTAAACCTTATTAGCCTTTGGTTACGGTCTTTTCTAAAGGATAATTAATGTGCGATCAGCAACTGCTCTGAGAAAACTGGACAGTGTTTTTTTAATGTATAACTAAATTGCATAAAATACCCTTTATCTTTGTGAGCAGGTTTCTCGTCAGTGCATGTTTCATTAGCTGTCAGCAGCCCGGACATGTCAGCTGGCCATTGATCATCCTCTGGAAAGGGTTGTCTGAAGCATTTGACATGCAGAACTTCTCGACTGAGCTGTTTTTGAAACCCAAAATAGTGATGATGCAATTTTTATAGTTTTCAGTAGTAGTGAGGCACAAAGTGCCAGAAACTGGGCTGAACTGCCCTTGAGTGGCAGAAGGGACAAGTAACCGGCTCTAGGTGAACCTGCTCTGATGGAGGGGTTGGACTAATGATCTCCAGAAGTCCCTTCCAACCCCTGTCATTCTGTAACACTAATCAAGAAGTCTTTCTGCGTAGCCACTTGGTCCAAAACTTTGTGGGTTGGAGGAGACTTATGGTAAACTGATCGTTGTTATGTTGCCCTGGGAATTAGTTTTGTGTGCTTGGTCTGGTTATAGGAGGGCAAGCGTGAATCATGCAGTTGGACTCACTGAACTACACAAGGAGTTGACCCGGCTCAGTGTTTAGTCTGGTCAACGAGGGGTGAAGACCAAAACTGTCGTCAGCATAACTGACTCCCAGGTCGGGTGTTTGGAAAAGGGACGGCGTTCTGTGGAGCACAACGCTGCTCGTTCATCTGGGCCGCCAAAGCTTCACGTGCCTCTGAACACACTGACAAATTGTGGGCACTTACTCTTGGCTTTGCTTTTGTGACTCCAATCCACAGAGCTGGAAGAAAATTGATAGTAAGTTTCTTTTACTTTTCAGAAGAAAAGTCTACATAATTATGTTGGTATCCTTGAAAAGTAATACTTCAGTGTTATAAACTATTTTGGAAATCTGAGGTTTTGAGACAATTCCAATATTGGACTTTTACAACACCCACACCCGCCTACCCTTTTCTCTGCTTGATACAGTGGCTACAAAGCAGTGTAGGAAGATAGAAACAACCGCTATATTTACTTTGCTTACTCTTAATTGATTTTTTCCTCCTCCTTTATTCTCTCTCTCCTTCAAATGAGTCTTTTATGGTTCTGGGATATGATAAGCCACTTTTACAACTTTAAACTATCTCACTGCTTCATTTTTTTTTTTCCCTTTGTAATATATATTGCACAAGTAATGTGCATCACAGAATATTAGGCAGTTCTCTGATTCTTTGCTAGGTTTAAGAATGATATACTTTTTCAATTTATTTTCAATAAAAGTTAGAAAATGACAGCTATATTTGTTTTTTACTATGTAAAGTGAATGATAATCGTTCACCAGCTGATTTATTTATTTCTCTTCTTTCCACACTGTGCTACGTTGTTTGTAAAATATTAGTCTGATTTAGCTTGGAAGAACTATACTTGACTATAGCAAGTCTGTTGCTTTTGAAATTTTAAAATATATAAATAAATAAGGGTAGTGTCTGGGAGAATAAACTTTTACAAAAGGCTTAAATCTATCCAGGGTTATCCTAACTATTCCTTACACACCTCTAAGACTAAGGATGCAGAGAAAGGGATGATCTACGGGACTGCCGGGATTACAGAAAGGTTGCTCATCTTTCTTCAGATGTGTAGACACAATTTAAAGGAGATAAACTGTTTCTTTGACACTTAAGAAATGGTTTGGAATTTTCTCTATAAATGCCTTAGTTTGAATGAAAATCATCTAAAAGGTTTTAGTCATTAAAGAAAAAAATGTATAAAATCTATAAAACAACTCTATTTATAACATAAGGGCTGATAGAAGAGGCTGTGAGGAGATGAGGAGGGACATTACAATCACTCCTCAAAAGCTCTTCCTGCATGGTTATGTTTCTTCTCATATGACAAGACCAAAAGTTACTTCTCTTCAACAGCTCTTCCAGAAGAGGCGTTGACGTCAAAGGAGGTAAAACAGCTATACTAAGGTCAAAGCCATAGATTTGTCATGATACTGCTACTGTCGGCTTAGCAACATTGTCATCTCTGTGCCTGTGGAACTCTGGCCTGGGTACACAAAAGGGAATTTAAGTGCAGCCTACATGCTTAAACTGTGATGCTAAAAGCTTTGCTAAAAAAGGTATCTTCCTGAAAAAGATTCAGATCCGTACCTCCCAAAATAAATGATAACATAGCACTCTCTCCTTGCATATGGAGCTGTGGCTTTGAATCCCTTGGGAAGAAAGGAAGGTTGACCCTCTGTTTCCCACATCTTGGCTGGAGGCTCTACCTACTGGGCTACAAAATGCAGAGGAGTCCTTCTGCTTTTAAGAAAGATGAAGATTGAAAGAGCTTTGTGATGTAAAATACAATGCCATTTGGACTCTCCTGTCCTCCGCATTTCCTTACTAGCTAACTCCACATTCTGACCTCTTTCTCATGAGGTCTTCTGTAGATTTTGAGGTTTTCACCTTTTTATAGCAGAGTAGCCTGAGCACCTATCCAGAGCATTTATGCACGTAGTGATTTGCTAAAAGGGAGGTATTAACTGTTCCTTACTAGATTCATGGCTATTTCAAGTCATACGATAATACTTTTTTCCTTTCCTGTTTTCTACTTACTACTAAGTGGTTACACAAAAATTTCTGTCAATTTCTTAGCACTTACATGAATTAAAAGCTGGTGAGCAGTGCTGATCCCTGTTTACCAACAAAGTTTTCATTAGTCTTCCCCTCACCCAGATGACAATGGGGTTCAGTTTAAAAATGTGAAGAGGGCTCTGTGCTAAGTGCTGAGTGTAAAGAAGAGTCTGAACAACAAACTCATGCTTAGATATCTCAAACATTTATGTTCAGGTTTAAATGGAAATTATAACTAAGCACTTAAAATCATTCTGAAATGTGTAAATAAAATGCAGGGATTACTCTGTAAGTATGAGGTCACGGCAATACTCTGAGTGATGATACAAACATGTGAACTGGTAACATACAAAAAAGTATTTTATTAGAAGCAAGGTATGATCTGAAAACCATACCTGTCACTAAAGCAGCATGAGTCACTGCTTAAAGTACGGTTTCTAGCTTGAGTAACTTTTTAGAACTTCTACCATAAAGGCTCCACATTCACATCCCGCACGTTGACAACTGTCAGCTCAAATCTGCTGAAGTCCCACAGAAAAGTTATCTTCTGCTAACGGGCAATCCTGCAAAGTGGATCTGGGAGCAGAAAGCTGGCTCTGTGCATTTGACTTCACACGTCACCAGCAATAAGCCCGCTGCAGCCTGAACTTGGGCAGTTTCCCTGCTGACGAAGCACAAACTGGAGAGAACTTGGCTTACTCTTCCACGGTAATGGTGGTTCTTCAGCGGTAACAGACAGAAAAAGTAGCAAACATATGTTTTAGTCAGAAGTCATCATTTATGACTGAATAGACAAGGGGAGAAGGTCAGTTCATTACATTATCCCCTTTGTTCAAAGTGACCTTTCGCAGTTGAGGCAAAGCATTTCAAGACTAGCCAGAGCATTCAAAGACCACAAAACCTGCTTATTCAGGTAAGGGCTTCTGCTAGGAAACCTAGAGCTGCACCATGGACTGTCGAGAACAGAGGTGGAGGTAAGGGGTAGGCTGGGGCTACCTGACAGCAGCTGACAGCCATGGCTGGATGCTTCCAGGTCCTTCCTCCCCAGCACCGACTTACAAGGGCTTTCTCGCTGCAGGTGGCTGCTCCTCTCCTGAAGTCTCAGCGAGGCACTTAAAGGCACCTGAGGCATCTGTGATGCGCTGGGCCAGGCAGGACTGAGCAGCAGAGCTGGTGCCCAGAAAGACGCATACTGGTAGTTGCCGAAAACTTTTTAGGATGCCATCATCACTTTGTTGTGGTGCAAAAGGACCCGCCTGTGAGAGGAGAGCCAGCTCCACAGGTTTCAGTTTCCTCTGCTGTCATTTTCTTCAGTCAAAGAACTGATTTAAACCAAGCATGGATCTGAGCGAAACAAGAGCCCCAACAGTCTGATTCTCATAAATGTTTAAGGACACTTTGTACCACTCTGTCAGCTTAAAAAGGCCTTGTGGATTTAGGAAACTATTTTTGCATTCACTGTAATGCTTCTGCTATTACTTATATGGAGTAAAGCAACATTCATATAAATAAGAGTCAAAACCTAAAACACAGTCTTTCAAAATTTCTACAGAAAGAAAGCAGAAGTCCTTAACAATGAGCCCATCCCACAAGATAATCCCACAGCTATGCAATTACCTTACCGCTTACTATAAATAATGCTACCGTAGTTGTAGCAGTAATTCGTAAGTCAAACAATAAGTATATTAGCATGAATAGTCATTAGTATATGTGTCTGGTACAAAGGTTGGCTTGAGTTGGGCTTCACCTTTAGTCAGTTTAAAGACTGTGGGATTTTCTCCTACGTTATTAGTAAGAAGCAGTAAACAACAATGGTGAAAGCTGCAAATCTACCTTTCTGAATAAAGGTACTGCACACGCTGGAAGAAGCAAATCCCTAGTTACAACCCTATTTTGTACTTCCAGCTTTTGAGGACATGTCCCCTGCACTGGGGACACAGAGATTTTTTTTGCTGGGGAATGGCAGGAAAACCTCAATCAGCCATTATCGACAGTAAGTCAACGGTGCGGTTTGACTGGTAGGATTCTCACAAAAATATTGGCTGTCAGTGGAGAAATATGTGCTTGAAACTGTGCTAGCAAAAACCCTTTCTCACCACCATTGGCTTGATTCATGTTCCTTCAGGGACACGGTATCAGATGGGGTATATGAGGAGGGGGATACAAAAGGAGTGCAAATTTGGCACATATCCCTTTCAGGTCTCCTTTACATTCCCAAAACAAAGTAAGAAGAAGTTCAGGGAGAATTTACAAGAGCTGCCAATGCTGTTCTCCCTCCCTGGCCTCTGCAGACCTTGCAGAGAGGGAGGTAACCCCTCTGATGCCCCCTCAAAGACTGGTGCCCGCCCTGACCTGCCCCCTGGAGCAGCCCATTTCACCCATGGACCTTGAGCAGGAGCTGGGGACCATTAGCCTCAGCAGTCTGATGATGACTGCCACCAGTCTCCCATAGCGTGAGCAAATCCCAGAGCACAAAATGAAGAGGCCAGAGAATCAGACTGCACATCCAAATTCCAGTCATGCTCCCAGCCCAAATTAACCATAGCGGCCACTGCACAGATGTAATAATTGAAGAATAGGCTGCATAAATATAAAGGTGTGTGATTTTTATATTTACCATTTTAAAAGCCAGTGATAGTCACACAGCGAGGAAAATGCTGCATTTTATGAGTCATCAGCCCCCTTTATGAGATGCATTTTGGACTGTATATCACTGTATTGCGAAGGAAAGTATTTCAATAAGATTAATTAGCTGATATTTGTAAAACATTTTGAATCTGGGAAGCACCATATAAATGTGAGCTATTATTATTGTTATTTATTATAAGGGAGATGCAAATCCTCTCTAAATGTTGACTAAAGCCTTGCAATTTTTATGGTCACAACTTTGTCAAAAAGATTTTTATCTTCCTAGCAGCAATGTGCTCCCAAAGATGTTGAGCCTTAAATCAACAGCTGTTATACCTCAAGCAAGTTATGAATTTTCCTTGATTTACAGCAGTTGGGTTTGGTTTTTTATTCTTCTTTTGAGGGATGGGGGAGGGAGAAGCGTGTTTTTTTGCAAACATGTAACATAAGGCCAAGAGGTCCTCAGAGGAAAACCACATCCTCAGAGGAAAACAGTCCCATTGAGGCTGTTAAATCCATGTTCAGGCACTCTGTGAATGACCTGCTTTTCATCACACAGAGGAGATAGCAATTCCCACTGAACACGCCAGGAGCTGCTCTGGGAGCACACACCCTGAACAGCATCACTTATTTGCTCGTCTAGGTCTGGCTGCCGGATCCTCCATTTACATACCAGCTAGGTTGGTTTTTGTTTGGTTTTGTCTCTTTGTAGCTGTTTGTTTGCTTTAAATCCTGGTCCATCATACAGCGAGAGCTGTGCAAATACCGAGGGAGCCTGAGTTATTCAATGGAGACCCTGAAGGGGAAAAGGACCTCTCTCCCCACTTCCCCAGAGCACTGCTAATTATCCCACATCGTAAGAATTCCTAAGGGAAACCCTAAGGGGAGTTGTCAGCAGCATTTTTATACCCTCTTAACCCGATGCAGACAGCAACACACGTGCCAACCAAGGACAAATTACCTTGGGCTTGAATACAAACAGGATTAGGACCCTCCTTCTTTCAGATTCCCCTTCAGAGTGTCAGCATGAGCAATATGTTGACTGGAAGCTGAGGCCACTTGTGTGAACAAAAGATATTCTCTCCAGCAGTGCTATTGAAAAAGCACCTGGAAGAAGCAGAGGATGAAATTAGTGGTATTCATCCATTAAGATCACTTGGAGAGTGATCCATTAAGATCGCTGGGAAACCCTGACTCTCCTGTAGCCAATGGGAGTCTTGCATATTTTCCATGTGCATACATACAGCCTACCCTTGCAATTATGCACTTCGATCAGGGAAATTTGAAAACACTGGCTTTTTATGCACCTGCAGTGGGCATTGTTTTGAAGGGAAGAAGGTGCGTATCACACGTTCTCTTCTGTCCTGGCTGGTATTCGGTATAACAAGCACCTCTGGCCAGCAGTTCACTTTAAGGACATCAGGGGAGAACTCATCCAGATTATTGCTGTAACAGGTTTGTTCACTGAGAGGGCGACATCTGTTCCAAAAGCCAGCCAATTCCACCATCTTATCAGTGAAATATGTATTTGTCTCCTTTTAGGACATCCAATGTTGGGAGCATGCATACGTACTCTCTCTTCCTCTGCCTGCCTTCACAACGCATGGGTCCACCAGGAGTTCCAGCTCCCACTATGGGAATCCTCTGCAGACCCACGGCCACCTCGATGTTGACCCAAAGTTTAATGAATCCTAATAATAAGACTCTTATGACTATGTGGAGCAACCAGCCATGCCCCATGGGAGAAAATATGGTGGCAATGAGAGATACAGGAGTCTCATGGGGATCCTACTTGCTTCTCCTACCCCACAGAACAAGCTCCTCATCCACAGAGGTGTCCTCTACAAGTTCTTGAATTTGGCCCATAAATAGGACTTCAAAGCATACATACAACACATGTAGACTTCAGGATTTTTTTTGTTATTTATTTTGCCTGCGTACTGTAGCACTGGTATTTCAGGACAGATTGGTGGGGGGGGGTGTGCCAAAAATAGGCATATTTTAATTGTAAATAATTATATTTGTACTCCAAGGCTGTCATCTATTTCATTAAAATATCAATCTAAAATAAATACTTATATTAAAAATGTTGTATTTTTTCCTAAGCTCCAGTTTGCATATACAGCCATACTGAAAGACATGAATATTTCTCTCTGACACATATTTGGCTGAGAGGGTAATATTTTGCTTTAAGTGTTTCCCACTAAACATTGTGACAAAGTTATGTTGATGTTGCATGGCAATTTGATGTTTAAACTGAAATTTAAAAACTGCTTGTACATGCATGTTGTTATGATTCACTAGATCATGCCATGAAAGCCCCTGTATCTCAGTTAGTATTCTGTTGAATCCACAGCTACCTTAAATTTGTAGACATTGCTATCCTTGCAGGAGAATCACCCATTAAATTGGGATGATTGGAGAACTGTTTCTGGGCTTTACAGAGATTAACCAGACTTTACTTTCTACTATTGAAAATGCTTCTGTGACATGCTGTGCATTGGCAATGGAATAACAGATTGACAGGCACAAGAAATTGCTGCGTCCCCTCAGTTGTTCATTGGATATTTACAAGTAGACAAGCCCCCAGAAAGCTGCTGAGTATGGCTTTATTGGAGCAGTTACTGTGAGTACCAGGAGAGTGTTAACCAAGCATTCTGTGTATACTCGCCTGGGGGAGCTCCAAGGGAATGGAGATGGCCCACTATGTCTTAAGGGACAGAGTGGGCAGTTCCCATCCTGCAAACCCGTCTGTGCAGGGTCAGGGAAGAGGCAGGGAAGAACTGCTTCATTGCTTTCCATCTCCCTTATCCCGGTCAAGCTTATGGTAGTTTAAGGAATGGGAATGAATTTGGTGGAATCGAAACCTCACCGCTGAAGCTAAACTCGTCTTACACCGTCAGGTATTCTGTATTTAACAACACAGTCATGCAGTGAGTGGAAAAAAGGTTTGCTGCGCTGGATGGGCATGCATGGCTTGCTTACTTGTGAAGACAGCCTGCCTTATTGAATCCAGCCTTGTCAGAGGTGCACTGAATGAGCCCTTGTACCATCAGTGCACATCGCTCCTCTTTGCTTGGTGCGCACTTTGTACATCTCAGTATGGACTTGCAGGTGGTAGGATATGAGCCAGAGTTAAAATACCATCTTTTAAAACTGTATTTAAGTTATTCTAAAAATACCTTTGCTGAACACAAACAGCATCTGCACGTGCTGTGTTGCATGATCAAATTTTTTATCAGTATCTGCCGTGCTGCAGAGAATTCTTACACTAAGGAACCAGGTCTTTTCTCAAAGAGCTTGTGTGACTCTGAGCTGAGGCGCTGTCCCAAATCAGGATGACCTTTGCATGTACTACTCCCTAATTACTTGCTTCCCATTAAGCCTGGGCTTGCGATTTGATTTGTTGCATTCACAGACAGGGGCCCCAGTAGCCTGCTTAGACCATACCTGCCTGAGTAGTTCCTCTCTTCCTCATTACCCCAACCTCCAGCATCAGCATCGATACCTGATTTGAGCACCCAGGAACAGAAGAGCGAAGAGCAAGGAAGATTCCTTGTGCTTTACTTCTTTTTCCTGGACCTTAGCGAGGGTCAGGAGCACATGGCATACAAGGAGTGGCTGACAGCTGCGTTTATGCAATCTTTAAGAAGAGAGTGCTAAAGATGAATCTTCTTGCTGTCTTCAGCTACCTAACAGAAGTGTACAGAGGAGGCCGGGACAGACTCTTCCCAGAGGCAGGATGAAAGGTGAGGGCACAAATTGCAACACAGGAGATTCGAATTAGAAACTAGGAGAAAAAAATTTACCCTGAGGGCAGTCAAACATTGGGCCAGTTTGACCAGAGAGGATATAGCATCTTCGTCAACAGAGACACTCAAAATTTGACTGGACAAGATCCTGCGCAATTTGATTTCAATGGACCTGCTTTGAGCCAGGGCTTTGACCAGATAACCTCCAGGAGTCCCTCTGCCATTCTGCATTTCCGACATTAGCAATAATTTAGCTGCAGCAAACAGCAGTTTCTTACTGCTTTTCCCTTACTTCATTTCAGAAGTGAACCTAACCACCCATTGCACTCTGACCTCCAAGGGCACTGAGGTAAGGGCTGATGCGACATATGATGGTGAGCTTTCATGATTTTTATGAGTTTCGAGCCTCAGAGCTGCATTCTCACCCAGGTTTAATATCTGATGAGGATGCACCTCAGCAAGCACCCTGAGCTCATGCTGATAATGGTTTGCATGCATTTGTTCTCTATCTATCTATCTATCTATCTATCTATCTATCTATCATCTATCTATCTATTTATCTAAAGACTTATGTGGTAATTTAATGCTTTATGGCAAGTGGCTTGTATGGCCGCTTTATGGCAAGTAAATGAAGCAATGAAAACCCACCAAATATTCTGCTAGGCAGTAACAGGGAAAAGTTTTGTGTGCCATTATCTCCCCCACTGATCCTTTGGGGGTTCTTTCAACCATTTCTTGCCTCCACAACACAAAGGTTGTCCTCTTCCTACTCTTCACTCTGTTAGATACCACTGCACTGTCACAGCGCTTGACTATAACAAAATTAGAAAAGCAGCCTTGTAACTGAATATCACAGTGCTCGTACAGCCTCCTTCTGCTTAGAAAACTGACCTTACTTCCTATTTTTGTGATCTTAAAGCCAGCAAAGCATGCATTGGTTCCTTTCAGTGACATAAGGCTGGAACAAAAGACCAAGCATTTGTTTGTCATAGGAAATACACCTATCCATGATGAAATAAATCGCAATTTACTCAATAGATTACATGGATTAATGGGAAACCTCAAAACAAATGTAAGTGTTCCTGGTAGGGAAACGAAAATCTAGAAATCACATTGCCTTTGGCTACTTCAAATCAATCAGCATCAACTGAAAAACATATGCAAATATCACTTAAGTAAATTCATCCTTCTCCACCAAAATCTGTCAATCACAAGAACAATGAATATCACTGGACGACTATATTTTGAATGCTGAGTACATTTTGTACTAATTGTAGCATTTTATTATATCATCAAGTAAAGGAAAACTGTCAGTGTTCTCAATAACTGTGTACACAATAAATGCCTGAGAGATTGTTGCCATGAGTATTATCTGTCAAGCAAATATCAGTGCCTCAATTATTGTTTTCTTTCAGCAAATATAGAATCAACCCACAAAGAGTGACGGTGGAAGAGCTCTGGCACCTTTATAGCTCCGTAACTCTGCCAGGGAATGATTTAGCGAAATACCCAGATGGTGTGAATCAACACAGCTCCATTGACTTCTTCAGAATTAACCCACTTTAGACCGTCTGAAGACCTGGCCCATGGAAGCCGTCTGTAGGTCTTCCAGCCACACGCCAGTGCAGGGGTGTCCGCTGCTGTCTTGGTGTTCCAGCCTCTCTCAGACTTAGCCCAGGTCTTCCTCCATCTGATGCTTCCCGGGCAGTGCCAGCACTGATAGTGAATCTTGGCATTTATGTGGGAGGAAAAAATAGTTAGTTTCTAGCCTAACTGCTTGAAGACAAAGGCTTGGTATCAGAAATCTCAAAAGAAATAAACAAACAAACAAACAAACCAACCCAGAAATATGAAGGTGAATAAAATGATCCTGCTATTTGGAGGTTTTTTAAGAAAAAATATTTTCTGTTAGTTTCTAAACCCCATGTCCCAATTTTTCAGGCATGACAGTCCTGCTACTGTGTTTTGATTGGTTAAGATTAAAAGGCAAAAAACTAGGGTGGCTTTCTCATTTTCTGCAAGAAGCCAGCATGCACTTTGAACCACTTCGTTCTTCAGGATGTTTTGCCTGACACGCTGTTCCAGTTTTCTTCTTTAGGATTTCTCTTGTCTGAGCAGCTGGGAGTGGCTTTTAAGATTTCAGGCACTTGATATTACCTGCTGTTTGGGATTGTGGTTCAGAATTTGATTGCTGTCCATTTATTGGAACAAATGGCCAGAGAGAGGAACTGCATTCAAGAAAAAAACATAGTGTCCTGAGTTCTGCAGATCTAAAATACGTCATCCACACAGACATATAATTTAATCCTCGCTTGTGTGGACTGCAGGAGCTGGTGGCACTGATGTGATTTTAAATTGTATCCATTTTCAGAATCTTTTTGGCTTTCTTTTTATGTACAATATCTTTTTTCACTAAGTTTTCAATTTTTATCAAGTTGTGTTTATGAAAAGAGAGATGGATCCTAAAATCAGGATTCTGGTTTTTGCGGTAAATTCTTCTGCCTTTTGTGTACGTAGACTACTGTAGAAGAAGCCAGCCTTAGCAGGGTAACTGATGAAATATGTAGGAGTATATGTAAAGCACTGAGAGGGCTTTATGAACCCCTGGTGAATCTGTTGCCCACACATCGGATAAATTTGTAAGATGGCTTTGAAATAGTCTGTCTGAGTAATTATCTGTCTGTTAAAGAACCATTGTTGTCTATTTCAGTGGCTTTCTGCCACGTTATAATTAATGAATTTTTGTGCTGATTAGTTTTTTCTGTATTCATTAAAATGATACAATCAAGTCATTTGGGCCAAATACTTAATAAAGTTTTTTGATAGGGAATATAGCCTTTAATTTTCTTCCTACTGAATAATTACAGAGAAAAATCAAATAAGAGCTTGTTTACATGAAAAATTAGAATAGCTATTTCCCTTTAAATTCATGTCCTTCTGTAATCCTAAGTAACTCTCAAAAAAGGCCTAATTTAGGGAGTGAGTAAACAACGAAGTTATGCCTGTGTCACTTTGTTTATACTCAGGACCTGAAGTAAGTGTCTCCATCTGTTTTGCTTGACTTTAATGAATTGCCATTACAAGTAGGGGATTTTCTAGGTACGTGCTCCCACCTATGTGCAGGCCTGTCCCATCAACATTTTGTCAGTCTTATTCCAACACGCTGTGGGTATGTATATAAGTGTGAGGGCATACACAGCACCTCCTATTGCCTCACATGCCTAATGTTCACTTTATATAGCTAACCGTTGCTAGTGATGGGGTTCCATGCTGTGATAACTAATTAATTTTTTCCTGGGCAAGTGGCTATGGGCTCTGCTTCTACAGCGGCAGGTTTTACACTACACTTAACACCCTACACAGCTTGATGAAAGGCCCTGTCTCTGTATTTCAAGGTATTTCAAGGATTCATTGGAATAGCTTTGCACATTCTTCCTCCCTTTAATATATTTAAATTTCTGTCCTGAATGATTCAAGAGCAACCTCTCAATTCAATTGTATCCTTTCAATTGTTTCCCACTTTATTTCCATCCCTGCCTGAGGTCAAGTTCCAATAATGGGCCAACAGCAGCCTTATGAAATTCAACAAGGACATAGGCAATGCCATGCCCCTGGAAGGAAGAAACCCTTCCAACAGGGCAGGCTGTGGAGCAGCTCTGCGGAGGAGGTCCTGGGAGCGCAAGCTGAGCGTGGGCCAGCAATGAGCCCTGGCAGCGATGAAAGCCGTCAGCGCCCCAGGCTGTGTCAGCAGGAGCACAGCCAGCAGATCAAGGAAAGTGATTATTCCCTTTACTCAGCAGCTGTTAGACCACATCTAGAGCACTGCGTCCAGTTTGGGGCTCCCCAGTGAAGGGAAAGGCACCAATAAACTGGAGTGAGTCCACGGGAAGGCCACCACGATGGTTGGGGATGGAGTGTCTGACCTGAGGAGAGGCAGAGGGATCAGGGCTTGTTCACCTAGAGAGGGAATGGCTTTGGGGGCACTACACAGAAGCCCCCAACACCTGTGAGGAGCTTATCAAGGAGATGGAGCCAAACTCTTCCCAACAGAGTGTGTCTGGAGGCTGAGAGGCAACGGACATAAGGTGAAACCTTGAAGGTTCAGACTGGACAAAAGAAAGTTTCCCCATGAGGACAACCAAGTAGTGGAGCAAAGTGCCCAGAGAGTCTGTGCAGTCTCTGCCCCTGGAGGTTTTGAAGGCCACACTGTGGGTACAGCCCTGGGCAATCAGTCCTGAGCCTGTAGCTGACCCTGCAGTGAGAAAGGGGTTGGGCTAAAGGCCTCCTGAGGCCCCTTCCAGCACAAATTACCCCATAACCCTATACGTGTCAAAGGGAAATTAAGATATGCAATATATTCCCTTTGTGATCGGGGCAATATGAAATGTCACTGATGTCCTTCTACCCCTCAAGATATGTATTGTTGTTTCAAACCTTGCAGGCACGTCATAAAGCTTACCTAAGCAAATCTTGGAAATATGCTGAAAAAATTCTTCCTTTTTTTTGATTCTCAAAGTTATGAAACATGAGCTCAAGATGAAATAATGCGTTGCTAAAAGCAGAATAATTTACAGCAGCATTCAATCAGATAGTTTAGGAGGAAATAAAGCCCTAGTATTAGGTTATGCTAAATATAAAGACCCAAACCAAGTCTGGGTGTAAGTCTTTAGGGTTTTGATTAAATTACTTGAGATCTGAATGGAATACGAAAATACTTTTGAGTTTCCCTACCACATACCTAATGCACTGCTGGCCTGCAAAAGGGATTAGAAATTGAAGGACATATGGAGAATTGTGCCAGACCAAGAGTCTGGCTGTGGGGAAACCTCACAGCATTTCATAGGTGCTTTCACTTAGTGATCTGTCTATGACTAAAAAGTCTCCTCCAAACACACAGAACACAGAGGACAATAAATTAAGTATAAATGTCTTATCTGCTTGCCTTGGATATTTCAGGTACAGAACTTAGCACAACAGAGTCAGCGCTTGTTGACTAGATTTCTGAAGAATCATCACCAGACAAAAAGTTAATTATTAGTTATTTGTATTATTAGCATTCTGCAATACTACTACTAATTGTTATTAGCTGATCTTTAGCTGTCTCTCACCAGAGTCTAGCAAGAACCCTGAATCTCAACACCACCAGCTACTGAAAAGGCATGGAATCAGAGCTATGTAACTGCAGTATAAAGTCATCTCATTACTCTCCCAGCAAAATAATCATTCAGTATAAGCTATTGTCAGCAGAGATCCTTTCCTGTTAGCTAATATTAGCAATCTTACTACTTAGCAAAAATATTAAAACAAATATAAAAGTACCTTAGCCTGGAGTGAGAAAAAACAATATGTAACAAAACCCAATCTTCTCAGGTTCTGGACACGTCAAAAATAGTTAACTTCTCAGCAGTCCCAGCCCTAACTGCTAATGGGATAAATCTAAAACCTCTTTGTCAATTAATTAACTTATCCCTGCTTCTCAAATTAAGAAATCAAATAAAGATAAACATGTAATTTTCTTTCCTTCCATGCTTCAATTCCCAAAAGTGCTGCAAGTACATTTTCAACGAACAGCCTCAAATGATGCAAATGATGCGAAAGGTACAGTAGATAAACACAGCCAGAAAGAAACCTTTAAAATACTGTTCTTAATTTGTTTAAAAGAAGAAAAAGGTAGTGTCGAAGTGCAGAGGTGTATGAGTGCAGGTGAATAAGACTGTCCCTGACAGCTGTGACTGAAAAATTCCCACTGAAGTTACTTCTGCACAGAGGATCCAAGCACAGAGGGCACCCTCCAGCACCCGCTTAATAAAATGTCAAACAGTGCTTCTCCTACTATTCACTTCTAACATAAAGGTTAAAAGCCACTTGTTATCCTCCTCCTCCAAATCCCTATCCTCTTAGGACCTCCTCATGCAGAAGGGACTTGAGCCCACATCTGCTGCAAGAATCTAAACCAACAGTTTTGCATGAAGGCTGACAAAAAAATAGTGAAACTGGGCCACTCTTGCCTAAAAGGGAGGAGAATAATTGTTGCTATCCGTGGATGTTCTGCTGCTCTTCCAACTCAGGTGTGTCTCAAAGCCAGTGGGAAGAACAGCAGGGCACGGCAGTCGCAGGGGTCTTCATGGTGGAGCAGCCCCACGGGGGCTGTAGCCGTGTGCTCGGGACCTTCAGCACAGAGACAAAGCCATAGTTTGACTCCTGCTCCCGGGACTCATGTTTTTCTTTACAGAATTCTCTCTCATTAATTCCAAATTTCAAGGAAAGAGAAAGCTGTCAGTCCCATTCTTTGATCAAAGGGGTGTCAAGGACTATCAGAGAGACAAATTTAGGCTGAGAATGGTGGTGCCTTTCTATGACCTTGAGTTCAGCACTAGAGCTCCAGACTGGTGTTGAAAAAGAGGCGTTGAACAGGTTCCTCTTGAGTAGCTCTGAACTGGTTCCTGTGGGTAACTGTCTGGTTTTCCACTTTGGTGGGGGAGCTCTTCATTTACCACTCTGGGGCACAGTGCATGGGAGAGAAGCATTTCACTTCAGGAGCTGAGAACCAGACATCCAAAAAGTTGCAGCATGCCACCTGACTCTTTACCAGTCATGTCCATTACTGGCAAATAATTTATATCCTCCCAGTTAATTCTGTACCTAAAACCCAAGGATCCCAATTTGGCACAAGGGAGTTCAAATGCTGTGATTTATTTTTTTTCTGAGAAGCCAGAAAGGAAGATTATGGAAAGGAAAAGGACTTACAGGGGGAAAGTATTTACTTATGAATTAAAAGATAATCAAACAGAATGGGTTTAAATGTGAAAATCCATCTGAGGAAAATAAATTCTTAATCCACCTAATTTTGACAAGATGTTGATAGGTGGTGTAGATTTTTTCTCTTCAGGGAGCCCGTTTGCCGTTTCTTCTGCTCACCAGAAGCCTCCATCAACTAGTGGTTGTTCTTGAGATATCTCCCTATCTCAGGGAGATCCCCTGTTGCCATTTAAGCCATCTTCTTGTCTAACATGAAGAGGACAAATCTGAAGCTGAAACTCCTCTATTTTTCAGTGTAAGATAAAGATGTAACTAATTCGCAACAGCAGTCACTGTATGGAACAGAAATTATTTCAGATTCCTTCAGGAATTCTCTAAGCCTAAGCCTATCAGCCCAGCAAGGTATTTGGACATCCTAGCTTAACGCATATGAGCTACCCTAGGATTTCACGTGATTTAGTTAACTTCAGTTCACTTACTCAATCAGGTTGGCATAAAACACTAATCCTTCTCTTGCCTCCCTCCAACACGTATTACTGTGTACAGTAGGTACTGCTTTTCATAACTGGGCACAGAATTGCAAGAGTAGCTGTGGTTTTCAAAGAAATAGCATTAAAAGTGATGCTCAGGAGCAGTGTTGCCTGTTGCTGCATTTAAAAAGGGGATAGCTTCAATTTGTGGTTGAAGTAACTCCTAAGGTCCCACTGTTTTGATAGATCCCTTAGACCACAGCATTACTACCATTTTTCTTTGCTTCCTTTTATTTTTTTTGGTAGCAATTATGCACCAAGACCTCACTGTACTGATCCTCACGAAAAGAAGCTGAGATGATGGGCACAGGCTGGTTGTGCCAGCAGCTTGGCTGTGGTCCCTGCAGGCACGACATGCCTGGGGCACGAGGCTGACATCTAAAAGGTGAGTGATGCTGCTGCCGCCTGGGGGACTGCTGCCTTCCCACCTGGCCTGGGTGTCAGACAGGCTCCTCTGGGTGCTCAGGCTGGGACAGGACAGCCAAGCAAAGGCGCAGTTAAGCAGAGATTATTTTTTTTTGGCTGTAGCCTGTGCCTGCCTAAAGGTGTGATCTGTAAGATATTCTTGGTGTCATTAATGATTAGATTTGCTCGTGCCCACTTATACCCACTTACCAGCCCCTGGTTACTACCATGTTGTTAGAAATGGACATGCAAACTAACATTCTCCACGTGTGATGTGTTTGTACTATGTTTGTCACAGTCTCGGCATAATAGCTGAAATAGTACTAAGAAAAATGAGGAAGAACCACAGTATACCTACTCAACCTCTGTTTCTGCATTAAAGTATAAGAACAACACCCCTGAAAAGGCAAACTGCCACTGGCAGGTACCTCACTGTGCATTGGAGCTAGCAACGTCCAGTCCCTATGAATGGTCTGTTCTACTGCAACAACTGAAATTGGCCCAAGACCTGATCCTGTCCCCTCTCTTGGCGTATTGAATTGTTTTCCCAGCCCTGCTGCCCTCTCTCCCCATAGCCCCACACCATGTCTTCACATGGGCAGAAGGAAGTACCTTCTCCATATAACCAATCCACCAAGGCTGGCTGGCAGGCACCAGCTGCATGCCGCTGTCTATGGCCAGAACTGCTTGGTGTCCTCTCATCTGGCTGGAAACACAACATTTATGTAAGGAAAGTACATGGGTGAGGTTTGGGGACCTTCCTGTCACCTGGGGAGATGACCATTGGTCTACCCACGTGATGGAAACACACCCTATGGCAAGGGGCTGGAGCATCCCTCCAGAAAACCTTATTGGACCTGCTCCATTGAAAGATTCCTGCCAGTGATGCATATCCTGATGTATTTTTTATTCTGTCGTCAGCTGCTTCCAAGCCACTGCTTACCACATACTCAGTGTACATTCATCGACTTCATCCTGCACTCAAAAGCACATTCTTACCTTAAAATCCTTGTTTAGCCATATGGGAATCACTCACATACTCAGTTCCGTGGGGGAATAAGATCAGGTTATTCATAGAATGGCATGACCAAGCCCTACAGAAATAGATGTCCAAATCACCTTTTCCAGCCTTCCTTATTCACCCACTTCTCCATAGAAAGGATGTTGAGTATTAGCACCATGAGTGGATGGGCACCTCTTCTCTTTTCATCAATGAATGTAGCACTTAGGCAGAATTCCACACAGACCGCATGTTTCACGCCTTTCCCTTAACAAGTGCAGGCCACTTAATGGGAGAGTTTAAAAGATCAAGTAACTGAAGCGAATTTATTAAAGAAAAGGCACAGAAATTCCAATTAATGATGGTTGGCATCACACAAATTGCTCCTTTTCTGAAATACACACTAAAAAGTGTCTTCAAAGGAATTATTTGACAGTTTCATTTATACATTTCTATAATTATAGCCCCCAGACTTATCTCTCAACTTTCTTTATTTCCATTCACAAAAAAAAAAAAAAAAGAAAAAAGGGTTGTAGAGTTTTATTTTCTGCAGAGGAATAGAGTTTATATCTCAGAATTTATGTTGACAGAATAAGAATCAGGGCGAGCCTAGTAAACAGTACAAAAGAACCTCGATTTTTGTCCACAGGAGGGGAGGAGGTTCCCTTGCTAAAAAGTGACAATTATACACCACATCAATATATTGATTCTGGACACACTATGTCATGTACATCTTCCTTGTCAGATACAAGTAAGTGCCTGCTTCTTCATGCACATGAAAATCTTAAAATGTTCACTTTCAGCAAAAGAAAATAATCTTGCTTCCAAAGCAGCTGGGCCGTGGTAGCCTAAAGTAATCTGCAAAGCAGAAAATATTTTGGTATTAAGTCTTTTGTTATTCTATGCATGTGCACAGTTTACAATATGTGCTAAGTGCATAAATATTTATTATATATTTATAATTGCGCTTTTACTGCGTGCTTCACTGACACGGGGCTTAGAAGCTTTCTCTGTTTCTCAGTTTTGCATTTAATAAAATGTACACCGAGGTACAATCCTCAGGTCGAATAGTGCCAAATGAGCTGAGATGTACAGACACTTACGTCTGCCTCTCCGTGCACCACATAAAATTGCCGAAATGTATTTACAAGACAGGAAGAGAGCATCTCAAAGGAGCTACTCTCTCATGTCTCCTAACAACACTGCAGATTTGCTTCAAGTTGAAACCTTCCTCGCTTGATACTTCTTCAAGAACTGTAAATATAAGCAAACAAGTTTAGTAATGACAAATGTCGCCTTCCAAATTACAATCATATCTGTTCTTAGTTACAGCAATTTCTACCAAAAAACACACCCCCCCCAAACCATTGGAGCTCTTCAGACACTTAGCATTTTTAAACCTTAGAAATACAGACCTGGAATAAAGCCAGTCACTCGAATTGTGGAGATGTCCATTCCAAGTATATCTTTTATAGTGATCGTTGCTGACTTGTCGTCAAGATGTATTGGCCTTCTCCAGTTTCTTTACTGCTGAAAAATAATTTTATTTTTCGGTATTTATCCTGATCCTTTTATAAGCTTTCTGCTTTTGTTCACAGTATTATTTAACTTGTTGTCTTAAATAAATCTGGAGGAACCTTAGCCTCAAAATCACAATGCCAGTTTTATCTCCTTCATCATCCTTTCAGCTGGAGTATATGCCTTCAGACTCGGTGCGTCAAATTCCCAAGTTTACTGTGGCACATCGAACCGTATGTTCTTAACGAATCTTTTCCCCAGCAAGTGAAGAAAGGACTTTAATGCAATCCACTCTGATACGTGTTCAGAGAATAGTGACTGTGTGCGCTCGCTCAGCTCAGAACTGCTCTGAAAAGGGAACCTGAAGTTTCCAATCTTTACATCTGAGTCTGACAGTTCATGATTAATGACCGGCTGCAAAGGGGCCTCTGCTTTGCACCTGCAAAATGACAGCGAGCGGGGAAGTGTCCAGGCGCCTGGCTGCCGCCGCAGCAGCAGGAATGCCTGCTTTCGCATGCAAGTTATAAATCGCTAAACAGTTAAGTCCTGAAAATA
Source organism: Dromas ardeola (assembly GCA_013398915.1). Taxonomy (NCBI): domain Eukaryota; kingdom Metazoa; phylum Chordata; class Aves; order Charadriiformes; family Dromadidae; genus Dromas; species Dromas ardeola. The sequence continues at coordinate 114,347 of VYZM01003757.1, read as the reverse complement.
CTCATGAGAAAAAGGATGAGGAAATGCAGGCGGGCACTGTGGCAGAGGATTGATGTAGATTGGGACTCCTGGAATGTGGAGTCCATGTGGATGTTTAAAAAAGAGAGGCTTACATTTGCTGTAAGGCAAACCTGTGCATGGAAATTGCTGTTTGCCAAATACAGGGAATGTATCTTCAGCCTCTGCCTTGATTTGCTTGTAAATTAATGGAATACATTTTAGAAAAAAAGAAAAAGAAGTAGTGTCTTAGGGGCAAAATACATATACTGCATCCAGAATGCTCTTAAAATTTAAAGATATACAAAAAAACCAAATCGTAGCAAAGCACAGCAACAAAAACTCTCAACCCATGTTGAAATATTTATCGACCATGCTACCTCTTTCCATGCAAATCCGTCTGCTCCTCCTGAGAGGGGCCCTGTGTCAGTGAAGGAGCCATCCTCTCTGACAAGCCAGCTATATTCTCGACAACAGCGTATTGATGAGCATAACTTACTCAGCCTTCTTTAAACATTTTTATACACAGATTTATATTTAGGCGCTGTGTAGACAGTGCAAGTGAGTGATTCCTCTGCAGAGAGGTGCTGTGGTACTGCTGGAGGTAGTACCTTCTTTTGCTCTGCAGCCCAAAACCCGCCAATTTCACTGGAGGGACCTGGGCATGAAGTAGCAACCAATCCAAAGCACATAATTCTTACCTATTCATTAAACAAAATCAATTTGGGATGTTGTCCACAACCCAGAAAAATCTCCGAGTATTTCTGAAGGGCAAACGGAGACTCTTTGGATATTGTAAGGTCTGTTGGGCCTGAGAGAATGTGCAAGATGGGGTGTGAGAGTGGAGCCATGCAAATAAGACCACACTGCAAGTGGAAATTCTTGGGTTTCAGGGGCTTCCACACTTTTTCTTTTACCCTATCTTTGCATGATATACAAACTGCTACCCCCTCTTCTGTGCACACGGGTGGAGAACAGCGAGTGGGCCAAATAACACGTCAAAGTCAGAACACCATCAAAAACGCAGGTACAGATTTTTCTCTTCCTTCGAAAATTTGTAAACCCAGGCAACGACTGTGACTCTCCAGGAGATTATTAAACCAGACTACAGCCATTAGTACAGCTTAAATAGATTCTGAGCAAGTTCAGGGTAAAGAAAAAATACAGGAGTGAACCCAAAGATAGAAACGAGGACAGCAGGAGTTGAGGTGCCACCAGATATGAAGAAAGGGAGCTCAGGTACGACGCTCCAAAGGGAGCACAGCTCCTGCAGCGCCTTAGCGCTGAGCAGAGAGCGACACACAGCAGCTGGAGCTCCTTCTCTCTGGCTATAGCTGACAATATTTATAACAGTTTGCTACGCAAATTTCCTGCAGGTCCACATGGATTTTATCAGCTTATATGTTTTCCACAAAACCATTTTTTAATTTGTCTGTTTTACTAACATTATGATTTGCAGCAAGTGGCTTTGTTTTGATCTTGGGATTTATTACAGTCTTAACTTCTCATCCTTCCTCAAATATAGATTCAGTTCTACAACTGAATAAACATACAAGGACTGCAGCTTGTGCTCTGGTGATTGTATTGTCACAAAACTGTTTTTAAAGAAAGCAAGGAATCACTGAAATCATCTTTTCCCTCTGTAACCAGTTATTCTTTCAGGTCTGCTCAACCCAGCAAAGCAAGCTTTTTTATTTAACAAGAATAAAGTAGATGCAAACAGCATGATCTGCCCATGCTAACTATGTTTTTCACCGACACGTGATTACAGAGGGTATTTTCATCCCTTCCTTCTTTCCTTAGTGTTCTTCAGCAGTCTTGTTCAAGACTAGCACCAACTCTACTTCAGTAATACTTACTACATTGGGAAGTAAATGAGAGTCTCACTCAGCGGTAGAAAATTGATGTGAAATACCATCTGACATGTTTATAGCAGCATTTAATTATTTAATCAATTTAATAACAGAATATTTAAACCAGCATCAAAAAAAATCACTGGGCATAACCAATTCAGTCTATAAATCAGACATTTTGGTCTTCTCTTTTCATTCTTCAATTACATTCTGTGAATTAATCGACAACACTTGATGGGAATATAGGATATAGACAGACTATAACAGGTGGAGCAATCAGATCTTCACAAGAAAATTAATTTGTACAGCCACTATTACTCTCTCATACACACACATTCAGATTTGCAGATACAGCCAAGCAAACAGCCCTGAGTATGGCTAATTGTGATTACAGCCAAATGTCATAAAATACATTTCACAATATTCAAAAGAATGATAGCCGTGTTCATTCTTTTATCTTTTTATTTTCTTTGACATTATCTTTGTTATCTTCAGCTAGGCTTTCGCTTCTTTTTCTTCTTGATTTGTGAACAAAATAATTGTCTTGTATCCCAGTATTCATACCGGGTTTATTTGAACTTCATTAAAACAACTCTGTTAATTTCTGAATTGATCTGAAAGTATGTCAAAATGTCTAACAACTGTTCTCATGAGACACAATGAGATATTTCAGTGTGAAAAGTAATAATAAAATGTGCATAACAATATTCCATCAAGAATAAATCTCTCCCATCATGTATCCTCATTTCAACCAGCTAAAATTCTCACTTTCAGAAAAGCAAGCAATTCTGGCTCTGGGAAACTCTGTTAAGCATTAAGATTACCTCTCTGGGCGGGGTTTTTTCCTTCTGAAGCTCCCAGGTGCTTCTTCACACTCATCCCAGTTGCACTGCTGGGGTCCTCCAGCAGGAGCTGGAGCTGGTGACTCTGGCTCATGGACTGGACCTTGTCCAGCAAACATCAAAGCCTGGCAGACCCTGGCCTGTAAACGGGGCTTAGGAGGATTCAAGCAGCTCAGAAGAAAGCCTGTCCCAAGGCAAACTGTTATTGAACCTCTTTTTCAGAGAGCTGTTAAAATCAGCATACGAGAGAGAGTTCTACATAGAAGGTATCCTGGGCTGCGTCTGCTGCTCCCGGGGACCTGCGCTTCTTAATGAGCTGAAGTGGGAGTTGAAGGATCGTCTGAATCACTTACAATTTAGGGATGACTTCAGGAGCAGAGTGTTTAGTTAAAGCACCTTGAGCACCTGCTGCGGGCTGGATCCTCAGAAGTTCGGCACGTGGAGCTTCCAAACAGCTGTTCAATGTGGAATTAGATGGGACCGCTTAAGTCTCTGTTTCCTGAATAAAACCAAAATTTCTCCTTTGCACAGTGTTACTACACTGGAGGAGGGTTGCAGCAGAACTCCTGGGATCCTCAGAGGAAAGGACAGGTGCAAGTTGTACGACTGCAGCCCAGACGAAAGGACTGGAAGCCACCCATGGTATCTGACACCCACCACCTCTTGTGCCCCCAGCGTCCCTCCTCAGCTCGTCCGCGCTGCACATCTCCCACCTGACAGGAGGGCTCGGTGGGACTTTCTGACACCCAGAGGGATAAAATCTTCTACATCTTGTGTTTGAATACTGTCTGGTCCCCTGCATCACCCAGACACTTCTTGTCTTCAATTTATCATCACTATACAAGAAAGAAGGAAGCATTTACCTTGTAATTGGCTGACTGGAGAACAAAAAGCCACATCAGTCATCGGTTTTGTATTTTCTATTCCAGCATAGCTTGAATCGCAATACATCCAATTACCCAGACGTTCCGGGCCTGCCTTTATTGGGGTTTATCTTTCATTCTTCCTACCTCCCATTAAGAAAAAGAACAATGGGGAGATACTCTAATATGCTGTGGGTAGAAGGAAAAGACGGAAAGAAAGTGACCAGCACTTTTCTGGTGCAGCAGGAGGAGCAGGAAATCGTTCTCAACAGAGCTGGGGAAAAAAGAGCTCCTTGCCACGGGCATCTGTCTATCCGTGTTCCCAGCAGAGTAGGGATGTGTCACCAGCAAAGTTGTGTAAAGGGTGAGTGCATTTTCCACTCAGCTCTGAAAACTGCTAGTGGGCAGTGGAAACTCACATTCAGCCACAAACGTGTTACTGCTGTAGCTCAGCAAGATGCTCTGTCTTCCTCTCTCACGAGCCTCCCGTTTTGGCTGACGTTCCTGACATTTCCAAAGCAGTCAGAGCTACAGACTGGCTGGTAGTCAGCTCCAGTTCCAAGAAATACCTGCGCTGCTGAGCACTGTCTCCCAGAGGGCACTTCCAGCAGGGCCTTCTCAGCATCGAACGTCGCTCTCCCATCACTTGGTGGCCAATAGTTCATTGTCTTCCAAAGCATAAAGCGAAGCCCATATGTCTGCTGCCAGGGGAAAAAAAATAATGACAGAATTCTCTGGTAATACCATCCAGATCACATCCATCCTCGTGGCTATGTTATAATACATGCAGGTTATTTGTTAAGAAGTAATCAGGTTTTATAAACACATTTGGAATGAGTGTTGGAGCACCTACAGCAGAGAATCAAGGATGCCTTTTTCCATTTTATGAGTGTGCAAATGCAAAGGAATACCTTTGGAACCTGAATTTACAGCAGCTGCAATAAATGCCTTTTGTTTTCACTTTCAGCTGAGCTCAAAAGGAGATGCAGCACAGCCAAGCTAACTTACTAAAGTAACTTTTACACATAATTAATAGCAAACAGAATGGCTGCAAGTGATAAATCATCCAGAGCCAGGAATGCAGAGTGAAGTCTGACATGGCGTCTCTGCTTCACACCATTAAGTTTTTGTCACAGCTTTGGGGGTTAGAAACAGAGCATCAGTCTTAGCTTTAAAATAGGAAATATGTCTCATCCTTCACATTGTTTCAGTTTAGCCTTTATATTTAATTGTAGATTACCCTTCTTATGTAGAGAGCTTATGACAGTTTTCATTTTCTCTTGTTTACATTTTCATATCAATTTTTTTTCCTACCAATCTGCAATTTAGAGGCTGCTCAATGACACTAATGTTAATGGCATATATTACGCTTCTGTTCCACAACAGTGCATGTTTTTTAAAAACTTGAAGTGCCCATTTTGCAGATGCTCTGACAGTCTCATACTCTTATCCCTGCCTCCACACTGCAGTTATACAGAACCTTGACTTAACCAAAAGGGATGCCAAGAGACCAAAAATATCTAAATTAATTCCACCCAAGGTTTTCTTTCACAATCTAACCGCTCAAACGGAGGGGTGGTTATCTACAGTCCTGTCGATGCAAACAAACAGCATCCAAAGAGCTAAACAAATGTGTGGATGAGCAGATGTCAGCAAGAGGAATTGTTCCCCAATTCATCTTTGGGGAAATTTCCAGTGTCAGGATGTCACTGGAGATCATGGGGGGACCATGAAGGGGACAAGATCCAGGCAGCACGTGTATGTCCCTAGCTTAACATTCAAGCAAGGACAGGTGGGGAGGGATGAAGTGTTTTTCAAGAGTAAGGTGATTCAGGTCTTCCCTATTCAACCTGAGTTGAGTGTTTTCCCTAAACAAGCCTGTGAAAACACACAGCTGGTCATCCCGCTGCGCTGTATGCACCAGAGGGCTTTTGTCAGGCACTCACAAAGCTTTCTGAGAATTTGTAGAAGTCATTTCAGAAAATATCCTCATTTTGTGGGATTTTTTTAAAACCTCCGTATGAGGCCAATACCCTGGGTCTGTCCGGTGCTTGCTACAGACAATAACAAGGACAAACGTTGATCTGTCCTGCGAGCAATAATGGGAGAACTGTTGCTGTTCTTACTGCTGAGCAGCAAGACTGGGTCTGCTCACACACTGAGAAAGTATTCAGAACCTGCTCCAAGGAAAGTGGATGTTCACCTTTACTGCTCTTTTCCTCAAAAAGTAACTTCTTGTTTTCTCCAGCAGGAGTGGTCATTACTGTTGGTCAAGCTTTTTGTTCCTTCACAGAAACTCGATTTTCCACATAGGTGTGTGTAAAAGGGAGCAGGAGGGAGATGTTAGGGGCTTTTGTGAGGAGGAATGTGCCAATATTTTCATAAAACTGTTTTTCATGACAAACTTGAACTCCTAAACATTGAAATATTTTGTATCCAAACTACTAGAAGTCCATTGTTCTGCCCATGCCTTCCATAATGTCTTTTTTTTCTGTCGTATCTTTTCAATATAGACTACACAGATACCTCCCCTTCCCTCCTGATGCTCATCAGAATAAGTGGGTCCGCAAGAGACAGATTAATCCCTTGGCAGAGGAGATGGGATTCAGTTTTCCTGCTGACGAATCTGGGAAAGAGTTTGCTTTATGTCATTTGTGCATGTGACTACTAATATGGGGTACTTTGGTTAATAGTAGCTATTTACTCTCTCAGAAATATGATTATTTTGTTTTCTTTCCTGTGAGCAAAACTAGCGGACTAAGTCAGTGGTTCAGAGTGTGATGTATAACACTGCGGGGAAAGGGATGCAGCGTGCATGGATGGACCAAACGTTCTCCGAAGACTTGGTCCTCACCTCTCATGAATGAAAACACCAGATCCCAGCTGTGCTGGCACTGACCAGGTCAAGCAGGAGAAATGCTGTTTACTGGCTTGCTGGTTCAGTTGCAGATTTTTCAAGGTGTTGCTTAAAGTATGAAGAGCTGCCTACGTACATTCACAGGGGGCTTGACTCTGTTCCTGAGTTTTTCTAGCTACCTGCCACTGCAGAGCTCCAAGCTACTGGTTTTGCTGTAACTTTGCACTAAACTGCCTCCTTTCATCCAGGCTGCTTCTCACTCTTATTCATTTTTTAATTAGTTTTGAGCTTGACGAGGCCTATTAGAGGCAATAATTAAGACAGTCTTATTTTAAGGTGACTCCAAATACTGGTAACTGGCAGGATTTTAGTTCTTTTAAAATACAATTCAATTCGTCGTATTACTACAGTTGAAAAATTGTTTACTGCCCCACATTTTTTCAACCCTCCATCATTTTCTTGTAAAAGTAGCAAAGGCAAAGTGATCTAGTCTAGTCCACCCACTACAGCAAGATATAAACACTTGATTGTGTCCTACCAACAGGGCTATTTTAGGCTTTAATTATATGAGTTGTCCTTGCTCATCAGTTGCATACTACTGAAGTGCAACAAAAATAAGTGATTCATTGCTGACACATGGCATTTCATGAGCAGTCATTAATTAGCAAAGTAGCACTTGGATACAAATTGGCGAAGAGCATCAGTAAAGGGAACTTTAATCAGGATCTCCCTTAACCCTCCTGTTCTCGTGCGCCTCCACGGCGTTCAGAGGTGAGCTCCCGTGGAAAAGCAGCTCTTCCCCCCACAGCATCAGAGCACTCGCCACCGGCATCGCCAGTGGGGTAAACCACCACTGCTGATTTACACCAGTCAGGGTCAAAAACCCACCGGGGTTGGGGAAAGCCCACCCAAGCCGGAATCAGAGTGTTTTCTGCTTGAAATCAAGGAAATTTGCTCCTAGTCTGACACCCTGCCAAGGGCCTTTGGATCAGTGAAGGTTGCAGGCTGGGGGGGGGAAGAGGTGCAGTGGATCATCCTGCTACAAGCGGCCCTTTGCTCCTCCCAAATCCATCTGAAACCTGGCAAACGCTTTCATTCCGCAAGACTTGGTGTATTTGCAATTTTGACACAAGGGGCACTGAGTTTGGTGGGCGAGCACAGGTAGAAGGCTTCATGATCTACCACTCTAGGTTCTTTACACGGTGTATAACAGTGCTTTAAAAAAAGAAAAAAAGGTGAAAGTATAGAAGGTAGAGCATGAGAAGGGGGTTCTCCATGCCATGGCATATAACCTTTTTCGCTAATACAAATGGACTTCAGTTTGATAAATTTCACTGCCATGAGAATCAATGGAATTAATGATTTGTCAATTCTGCCACAAGCCTAGGACAAATCTGTATTTTATTTTCCAGTCCCAAGAAATAGAAAATCAAACTTTTACAAGAACAAAGCTTTGTGGTCCCCACCTGGTTGGTAAATGAGGCATTTATCCACTTGACAGATTATAAAACTGGAGAACGGCGTTTACTCGAAAGCACTACTTTACAGGTACATTTTCAGAGCACTTTGTAAGTTCCTGTGGTGATTTCTGTGTATTGCTGCAGTGCAAGTACCCTTCTCAGGAGTCGTACTTACAAGAGGTATGTGAAACTTATGCTGGTTTCAGCATAGGCTGATTATGTATTCAGGATATATTTGCAGATACCTAAGGCTGCTGGCTATTAAACCAGAAGAGTATAAAAATCAAATCTCTTTCAAAAGTTACTGTTATTTTTCTCAGCTGGAACATCAATTTAACATTTTAGGGGAACTGCTTTCTTTTTAAAGTGATGCTGTGAAGAGAAACTTCCACTGGTAGGTGACTGAGAGCAATCTGTTCATCCTGCCGTAGCTATGCGAAGTTCTATCACAGATAAAGAGTTATTAGACAGCAGATCCAGGCGACCCCCTTCCTGGAATGGTGCTACAGTCTCTGCAGGAACATACCTGAAATACTCTACCAACTTTACTCATTAAGACATTTTAAAGACAACTCATCACGTAGAAAATCTCAGGGAGATTTTTGAGAGGAGTTGGGAGGAGAAGGCATTCCTTTAGAAAAAACTACAGTTTCCACTAAAACAATAAAAACAGGAGAGAGCTCCTAATTTGAGCAGGGACTTTTGGTGATTCCTACCCTGAGCCTACCTGCACAGGCTACAGTGTTATTCTCGACTCACTGGGGAGAGAAGAAAGTATTTACAGATGCCACAGCGTACTCAGTCTACAGGGAAAGAAAACTTCTGTTTGTTATTTGAGAATTCACACTTGTAATTTTAGGGCTGTAAATGTAAGATGAGGGTTCTAAAGCAGGGATATTTTAAAAGGAGCTATGCAATAAGCATTGGCTTACGGGTTTCAGCAAAGGCAGCCCCAGGTGCAGTTCGGAGGAGAATGCCCAGTCCAGTCTGACAAGGAGGACCAGGAGACGTCAGAGGTGGTGAGATCCAGCCCCATTAGCTAGATCAATTCTAGCAAAGTAGCGAAGTTTCGCATTTGCCGTGAGATGTGGCCCAGCCTGGGGGGCTCAGGGGATGGATAAGCAAATACAAACCCCTTTACCCTCAGGCAAACAGTTAAATTCTTGTTCCAAATATCGCCACCAGTTGACCCAAGCCGTTCATTTGCCTCCTGAGCTGGAGTAAGGGTGATCTGAGCTCAGCTTCACAGACAGCTGCAATGTCAGGGCCGCAGACCCTGAATGGCAATTGCAAGACCGAGGCCAACCATTTAACAAACTCAAAGACATTTCACCTTCTGTGGTGGATAATGAAGAATAAAGGTGAAGTTTATACAACCAGGCATGGATTCAAATTGGGCTTCCTTGCACTGTCTTTCCTAAATTGCATTGCAGTATAATTCCTCTTTTATGGATCAAGGGAACAAACACGCCTCCGTTGCTAACTCTCCAGTACACCCTACAAAAGCCAAAGCTAGATGGGAAACACCAGGAAGGAACTAAGCAAGATTTTTATTTAAAACAAACTGACTGAAGAGTGAAATTGAATTACTTCACATGCTGCAATGACTCGTCAAATGGTTGCTATTTACTGCTATGCAAGAAAAGAAATCTTCGTTTTCTTGTGTATTATCAACTTTTAAAACTAAGTAGCATTCAAGAAAAAGATACTTTTTTCTCCAACGTGATGATCGATCCTGTGAAAACCTAGGGGGTGTTATCACTGAAGTACCACATTAAATGAAAAGCGTACTGCCCTTTGATATAGCCTGAGACACATTTAAGATCAATAACAGAAGACATCATTAGTCTCACTGCGAAAATGGACCAGGAGTACTATCAGGCCGCTAATTATTTAGACAAAGTAATAAACAATATAGAATTTAGTAGATATCAGAATAGATCCGTTTCAAATTTGCACTAAAATTTTAACTAGCAGCTAAGTTTAAACCTCTGTGTTTTCTGAGAAGGACACAGAGCAGCCTTTGCAAATTAGTAAGAAATACTACTGAGTAAATTTTTGTGCACAAACATTACAAAATCTGTTAGTTTATGAATCCATCATTTAAAATCATTATTAGAATAGTTCTAAGAATATTTCTACCATTCAGACAAAGAAATCAATTCCAGACCTTTTAGAGGTGACAACTGACTTTCTTCTCGTTTGTATGGGCTTCTAATCCATGCTGCTAAATTATATTTGTGTTTTGTTCTGGTTTATGTTTTACGTATTTCCGTGTCACAAGAACCAGAATACATTTTATAAAATAAAGACCAGAGAAATTCAGTGCCTCGACCTGTAATTGAAGCTGAGCATATACCACAGTTCAAAACATAGTCTTCTATGAGTACGTAAGAGTGTTGTGCTGATCATACTTAAGGACAAGAAGTCAAATGTCCTACTTTAAGGTCATGGAGATCTCTATTTGAGACTCAGATGAGATATCATGTGGGAGCCAAGTCCCACACCCATTTGCTGCAGAAGTTCTTCACTTGCTTTTGAAGGACAGGAGACAGGACACAGGACTGTAATTCTGCTCCAATGCCCTTGTGAGCCTATGAAAATCATGAATAGTTTCCATAAGTGCATTGGATTATCTTGTCACAAACCAGTCTTCAAACACGCACAAATACTAAATTACAAACATTCTCATATTCTGCCCTGGTTGGCTGACATCCTGTTCTGGCAAAGGCATGGCAGGACAGTCTCCCATTTAATGATCTACCAGAGAATTTCAGTGCAGCTCCCATACCTATTGCAAACATCACGTGTGACCTCAGGGAACTCATTTACTCCGTCTAAGCTTCACTTCTCTGTGAGACCGAACACAACATCCCACACTGACACCTGGAGACTACAGTCACTTAAGTGCTGTGTATATTATGAATACAAACAAGAAACAGGGAACGGGTAGATTTCAGTATGATTCTTGTACGTGGTTTCAGTTAACAGTGAATCGTCTGTTGCTCTAAAAATCATGATGTATTTTACATATATATATGTTTTATATATTAGAAGTGTGAGTTTCAGGTAAAGTAGGATATGCAGAAACGATCGGCTTGATTTGTTTTTCTTTTAGGGTAAAATTTATGTTTTTAAGATTTATGTTTTTATGTTTGAGATCTATGTTTTTAAGATTCAATGAATAAGTGTCTAATCAAATACTGTAAGTTTTAAAAGCGTGCATTGCAACATCGTTTTTCTTTCTCGACTACACACAGTGACGGTGTTGCTGCGCTGCAGGTGAGTGTGCAGAGATGGCCATCGCTGTGATGGGATAACCGAGCTGCAGCAGCACTTGGCTGATGTTTGGAGACGCCTCTGGCAAGAGCCGCCTCGATTTAGGATTTCTTTGCACTTTCGGGTTTGCGGTTTCGTCAAGAAATGTACTTGGGCAGCCTTAATTCTGAGGTAAAGCTGTGTGCACTGCTTGTCCGTCTGCAGCGGTTAGATCGGGGGTGAGGTGACAGGTGACCCAGCTCTCCCGCCGCAGCCCTACCGAAGGCATCAGTGCACGGAGGGACAGCTTCTCAGGAGATCGCATGAAACCAAAAGAAAAGCTGCCCATATCTAAACGTGGCACTTACCTAAGTCCATAAGCCATTGCAGGCACACTCTTGAAGTTAGCCGATAATAAATACGAGCAGGCAGATAGACGAATATGTCTGTAAGAGCCACAGACAGCTTTAACAGACAACTCCTTCATAAAACTTTGAAAGGTATCATCACGCAGGTCTTTGCTGAAAAACTGGGCCAGCCTCCTTGTACTCCTCGCAGACATGCCTCCCTCCCCCCACCCCGCGGAGGGTGAAATGATGTATTAGCCCTGCACTCGCCACGTCTCGAACACGGCGAACTCTGCAGTTACTCAGCCCAAGCTCCAGCCAGAAGTCACAGCAAGCAGAGAAGGAGACTGAAAATGTGGAACAGGATGAAATTACAGCAGGGGCAGAAATTGTGCCAAGAATTCTGCCTCTGAAGTGATCCTCATCCCTGCATCTGAGCTAGGGATGGTGAATTTCAAAGGGAAAAGCATGGGTACTACAAAATCAAATCAGAGTAAACCCCAAAGAGAGGAAATATGAGACCAGCGCTGATACATTATAGATATATCTATTTTATTTCTGTGATGGAAAGCTGTATTCCCTGAATGCGTAAAGTACTTTTTAACTCTCCTACAGACAACTGATTTGGATTATACAGAGATCTCATGGGTATATGTATTGTTTTTTCTTCTTTATTTTTTGATGTTTATATCCTTATTTTCATCTGTGATATAGGAACTAATGTTCTGAGAAGCCAGATTTGCCACTAAGGGTCTATATATTTACCGGCCATATCCTAAGAAACTAGCATATATTCCCCCAGTCTCATATTTAAGAGTGATTGAATATGTGTTGTAATTCATTGGTTCATTTTGGTTTTTTTTCTTCTTTGCCTATTTTTATGACATTGTTTAGTTAAAAGAAAGAAAGGATACCATGCTCTTCCAGCAGTAAATCATCTGTTACCATTTACATATACATAGTATAGCTGCACATATGTCTTCCTTTCCCTTCTGGGTTTCAGATCTTATCTTCATATAACATCTGCACATTCTGAATTCAAGATACGACGTGACCTTTATTTCCTTAGTCTGCTATGACCTCTGGGATAGAACCAATAGCCTTTTTTTTTTCATGAAAGCAAATTCAGATGTTAATTGAGCCGGATACAGCAATTGGCCAACTCATAGAAGTGAAGCAAAAAGACATAGCTCTCAGTCAGGCTCATTTTATGAGTTTACAAAAGAAAAAACCTATGGAAAAAAATTACATGTCATCTACTACTAAACCCAGGACTGCACTCAAACAAATGAGAACAATTAACAGATTGGATCCCAGGTTTAGGAAATGTCCAGATCCAGATCCACCAGACATGACAGTCTATCTGGAAGCTCTCACCACTGCCCCACAAAAAAGACTGACAGATGCTCATCAGAATCATTACAAAATTTTCTGGCTAATCCCTAACAATGTCAAAACAGATGCTAAAGTCCCTACTTTAACTCACTCTGAATTCAACAACTGAGGACATAATAAAACTGGATCAGGTGGGTATTTCGAATTATAAATCATAAAATGGTATGTCAAAGTGCTGTTTTCCCAGTGATAAGAGAGTAGGAAAATATAATAGCGGATAAATGGGCTGTGTGGGAAGAAGATACAACACATTGTAGCCAGCTCCCCTTAGATGTTAAAAATGAAGGGCTTCAAATTCTAAGGAGAGGCAGCAGAATATACATCTTAGAGGATTTAAATGGCACAGTCCAGAGACCATTTCATTAGCGGGTTTGAATTATCCACAGTTCCTTTTGCCAAAGTTTATGACTTAAAAAAAAATCAAAATCATTTATGAAACCATTACTGAAACATTTCAGCTCCTGAAAACTGCTTTTCTGTGGTATCTTTTTTTTTATTATTTTATTAGACCATAAATATGTCAATACAATTTCATTAAAAGCATAATGAAAGACATTACCAGCAACGGTGGGAAATGGGTTCATTTGACAATTTGCCAAATGAGAACTGTCAGTATTCCTCTAGCTTTTCTTCATGCCACTTCAGACTTTGGACTACTTCCCCAGGGGAAAAAAGCAGATAAAATTAATAAATGGCTTCCCCCCAGCGATGTGAGAAGTCTATTAAACGGCTCTGTGACCGTGTGCTTTCTAGGAACCAGTGTGTGGCACAGCGGAAGGCGCCCACCTCTACTGAACGAAACTGGGTAGAATTCAGGCCAAAAAAGGGGCTCAGTTTCTGCCTCCTCCCTCAGTGCTGCCCTTCAAGGGAGAAGGACGGGGGCACATTTCCGAAGGCATGAAAAGCTCCTGGGTAGGGTCCTTGCATCGGCAGAGGAAAGGGGGGTTGGTGACAGACCCAAAAGGCAGGTCTGGGCCAGCAGAGCAGCCCCCGGGGAGCAGAGATGCTCCCCACCGTGGAGGCAGAGCCCCCAGAGCTGGGCGACGGCGCTGAGTGCCCAGTTGCTCTTATTCTCTCTCCGAGGACCCGCTGCCAGCCATCAGCAGAGACAGGATATTTGGCACTCTTCATTTCTTACACCATCGTGGCTCGGTAAGGCAGGCTGTATCTTTTCTGCCCCTGAATTCAGAAACCATAGGGTGCAGCAAAAAAAGCAGCGCAGAATTGCTAGACAACATATTTGACATCATCTCTATTGAATCTGCTGCCTTTCAGGGGTCTTGTTTTGATCAAAATGCTCTTTAATTCTTGACAAACTATCTCCTTTTCTAAATATACTCCTTCTCCCCACTTCCGCTACGTCCCGAGGGGGAACCACTCTAGGATATTAAACCCACACGGACTGAAGCTACAGTATGGATCGACTTTTTACTACCAAGAGAAGGAAATGAGAGGAAAAGGGAGGAACACATATTAATTCACAATTCCCTTAGGAGAAATAGCTCCAGGCTCAGCCTCCCCCATATATACTATTACTTCAAGGGCTGTCTTCATTAAAGAATATTCCCCGTGTAAACGAGAAAGTCTATATTTCCTGTATATTGAAAAAAAACCACATTTTGGCTTTGGTTTAGTTGAGTTCTTCTGCCTGCTTCTAACTTAAGGAAAATCAAGCAAGAAAATAGCAAACAAACAAACAAATCATCCTTCTGCCACCTTTTACACCACACATTTTAATCCCTCAATCACCAAATTTTTGAAACCTGCCACACCATTAAACACCACAAAAAGCCACGCGGAACAAAAATACTGTTATCACTGGAGGTTCAAGCACAGGCTCATGAAGGAAAATGTTTTTACAGTGTTTCCTGAAAAAAATCCACATAATTGGACAGCCTCTGCAGCGGGGCTGCCTCTTTCCCTGCTGGGACTGAACAAACCTCTTCCAGCAAGGAATTACTTAGTGCCTGGCAGAGGGACTAGCAATAGTCTCTCTCTGTGTCATTATGACTGAGATTGGACACGGCACTCATGTTGACACATCTTGGGTTTGAACTCCTGCAGACCACAGGCAGGCAGTTTTTGTGTTCAAATTCATTCACAGAAAGCGCAATTTGGGATGGTTTAGGGTTTTTCTTTATGGAAGTTTTCTATTACCACTTACTATGAAATACATAGGAATTGCCTCAGTGCTGGTCAGATCGTTAAAGAATTGACTGTTCTTTCTCCATGACCTTAAAAGTGGACCTATTTTCAAGAGCTTTTCTGGTCACACGCGGGCTGGATATTAAATGGAATTGGAGAGCCTATCTGAAGCGCCAGCAAAGAGGGAACGTGAACACTTCAATTGTGGGAATTCTTGAGAGGGGCTTTAGAATTGTTTGAACACGCTGTCAAAAAAAAAAAGATTAGTCAAAAAGTACCAGCCTCTGCAGCCTGAAATGTGCCAGTCAATGCATCTCAAGCTTTTGCTTCATCCAAGACAGCCCTCTGAGACCTGCTGTCTTGCCTGCTGGCACACCTGCCCAGGCCGGAGATGTTGGAAGCTGTGTGGTCCCTCAGCTGGAGCCAGTCTGCTGGTGGATCCCCCCAGAGTCCCGTTCGGTGGCAGGCACCGGCAGCTGCTCGGGGAAATTGGCATCGCTGCCCGTTCGTGCTGGAGGTGGCAGTAAAAGTGACAAGAACATCAGTCTCACCGAGCTGAAATGCCGTGTCCTGGGAGCTTGTCAGTTGGCAGAAATTTCAAAATCAGAAAAATGCTTCTACCCCAAATAACATTGAGATCAAACCCAGAGAGGGAGGGAAGGGGAGGTTATTTCATATTATGGAAGCTTCTCTTTTAGGCTCCCTCTTCTTGAGGGTGACAAATAACTCCCTGGTACCTGTGGTTCAACAACTTGCCCTTTGCCTCACCCCAAAACTGCCACAGCATCTTTCAGTTCCACCTTGCTTCCCTCCTCCAAAGACTAAAGAGTTTTCTAATATGTCATAAAATCAGTCTTGGCTCTTCCTAATTAGCTTGGACACAACGCATTTCAATTAAACAAGGCTTCCAATAATGTATTTCAAATGCTTTTGATTGAACACTGCAACAAGTAAAAACAGTTGGGAGGAGTGACAGAGACCTACTTGGGGAATTTCTCCTGCAAAGGAAATAAATAGAAGGCTGTTAGATACTTTTGCACTGCATAATCAGTTTGCACCGTTGGCATCCCCAGACAGCGGTATGTGTACAGAGGGTGCTGCAGCTGGGATCATTACTCCTTGCTGGCAACAGCTACAGCAGCATCTTTCTGACACCAGTTTCCTGCAAGAGACCCAGAGAAAAGAACAGCGGTAGATTATAAAATCGCTGTGAGCATAAAGTTACTGTCCTCTCCCCGGAGTCTGCCCTCCACAAGCAAAAGCTCCCTCCCCAGGCCCTGAAGGCGCAGTTAATAAACTTCAAGTCTCTGTCCTGCCAGTGAGAGTGGCCTCCTGGAAATGGGGCCCTGGGTCCTGCCCCAACTCTAAGGGCCATCCACTGATTTTTACATGCAACGATCACCGGGTAAAACACGGAAACAGCCAGTGGGCAGAACGACGAGGTGTTGCCAGCAGCGAAGCCCCAGGAGTCCTCTCTCTTCCCCACACATCTCTCTCCTGCCCTGCAGAGTAACAGGGATGTCCCTGCTGCTCCCTCCCTATTTCAGTACTGGCTTTGAGCCTCCTCCTCCCGGGGGCTCTCTCCCGTGCCCTCCCTGGGGACATCTCTCCTGCTACCGTACCCCCTTGCACTGGGCTCCTCCAGGAGCAGAAGGAGGCTCTCACGATGAACATGTGCATCCCGAGTCCGTAGGAAAAGTATCCATATGCCGCAGCACAGCCTGAGATCTCGTAGCAGAAGCTCTTTCTGCCTCAGAGTTGAAGCACAGCTTTGGAGGCTTTTTGTGGTGCAAGATCCCCCGCTAACTGGAAAGGGCAGAGTGGGTAGGAGCCGGGTCCAAGCCTTTCACCAACATGCAGCAAAACAAAACCCCCGCGAAAATATTCCGGATCTATGATGCCATTTACCTACGTTTGAAAGCTACTCCCACTTCATGGCATTTGAACCACGTCTGTCTTTGTAACAGAGACTGCCCCTCTTCCACATCAATACATTTAATTCTTTAGTGTTCTGGTATTGGTAAGCACATTGTTTAAAACTGTTACGAAACACGTCAGTAAAACATATGCCCATTACATAAACTTACATGAATGCAGTGGAACTAAAAGCTGTGCCATTATGTTAATACCGTTGAAAACACATATCTATATGTATAGGGGAGGGGGAGTGTTTAAGTAGCTATACTGGTACAGTAAGTGTATGTGTGAAATCCAGCTCCCTGCTGTTGGTAGCAAAACTCTCTGTGGATCCAAAATTACACAGAACTTCATCTAAAATATAATAAACAGATTTACAGGTATTCTAGCTGAGATTTTGAAGACCACAAGGAGGATTTGGCATCCAAATTCCATGTGCAACTTCAAAAGTCTTTGCTTTGCTTTGAAAATTTGTGTCTGTGTAGCCAACTGCATGAATCGGTTGTCATATACACCTGCAGGTTGCTATCAAATTATTGTTTGTTAGCTGCAAATAATTGCATGCGCACGTTTGTATGAGCTTTATTTATGAACGTGTTTTCCCAGGAAGCACACCTGTGGGTGCAAATGTACACATCCCATCCTGACAATTCAGTCCTTGCCTTGTACCTGTTATTTACTCCCTAAAAAAAACCCACCCAACAAACAAACAAACAAACAAACAAACACAAAAGTAAAAAGCTTTTCCCCAGACTACCCCTGGAGCAATATCCAAAATATACTGTTGGTTTTTATCCCTGATGAAATCTTGAACTAAAACAAGCGCACCCCTCAGATGAACTCCCCAGGCCTGTGGGCGGATTTGGTCTAATTTGCCACAGTCCTTTGTGGAGCTGCTGTTCCAGGGAAAGCAGCAGGTCTCGATCTTGGGCTCTAACAGATGGCCCCAACAATATGACAGTAATAGCATCTGACATGTGTTGTTTCAATGATCTCTCTAACTCTCGGAGAAGTATGCAAGCGTTACATGCCGTGTGCTGCTTCAGATTGTTATTTTTGGCATGCTTCTGCTGGCATATGTTATGATGAACCATTCACAACGTCTTACATTTCCATCACAAAATAACGGGGAAATAAGAGAGTAGGGCCAAAAGCCTATCGTTTAACCTTGTTCCCAAGGTAACGTTTCCTTTGCCTGTGGGTCAGCTCCGCAGAAACCAAAACCCAAACAGCATTTTGAGGGATTAGCTGTATTGCAGGAAGCGGAGTCCTGGGGATGGTAGAGAGACAGGCTGATGGAAATATTTATGGCCCGGCTCTCGGAGTGTTTCACAGTGACACATAATCAGAGTTTTCCACAATATGCATTAAACGGTGGCAATCTACAATCTGAATGGCACCTGGTGACTGGGGAGCTGTGAGGGGGGGAATCGGAAGGGACCCAGTGCCCCATCGAGGCGGAGTTTTCCTGCTAATTGCAGGGGTAATGAACACGTCCCCTTTCAAGCCCAGAGGATTTTCTTAAGGATCTTGTGATTTTACTCACTGCCAGGTTTAACAAAATAGGATTTCAGGCAGTGAAATGCTTTCAACTGCAAGCAGTAAAATCTAGCTAAAGCAGAAACATCAATGATTTTCACTGAGTGCAAGTCATTGAAATGTCTTAGCATCATAAACTACTCTTGATTGCTTTTTTCACAAACGAGCTGCTGCCAAACAGAGGACAGACGGCAACAGGGAAACCCATCTCAGCTGCTTTCCTCCTCGATTTGCAGTTACACCCCCTACCATTTTTCCCCTTAAAAAGCTTATCTAGCTCCTCATAAAATTATTTATTGTTATTGCTATGTGGGTTGTTTATTCAGTCGATGAAGGACAGGCTCCGGCAGCCCTCCCTCCCCTGTCCCTGCAGGCCCTTACCTCCCCTTGACTTCAGCCGACGCTGCCTTTTCCCCTGGCATGGCTCAGCCTCGCTCAGCTCCTGTAGCCCCATCTCCCCTTCACAGTCCTCTGCCTTTTTAACCGCCTCTTCTCCGAAGCCGCAAGGACTCCTTTTTAGTGCACCTGAGGGGGCTCTTGAGCAGAGAGGCGTGAAAAAGCGACAGCACAGAGAGAGAGAGGTGAAAAAAAATAAATCATGGGGTTTGGTTGTTAGGTTTAAAAGAAGAAAGACAAACGTTTTGCAGCACAGCCTTGTATTTTCCTTGACATGAAGAGGAACGTTAACGTGCATTTGTTACAAAGGTGCCAAGCTCGAGCACACAAAGCTACAGCATTCGCACCAGAAGCATTAGAGAAGAAAGGTTTCAAGAGTCATAGTCCCCCAAAAGTGGCCACTTCTCTCTCGTTCTGGCTACAGACCGTGAGAGGGGCTTAGAAGAAGTGGAAACAAAAAATGGAGAGTCCCATCCAAGTGACATGGAAAAGAGCATCTGACTGCAAGTATTGAAAACCCACTGGGAAAAGGCAAGGGGAAAAGCAGAGAAGAGCAGGGAGAGGGAGCTCTTCTGCGAAAGCATCTGAGCAGGGAAGGAGCTACTGTGATGGAGATGAGGCCAAAAGCAGACTGGTGCTCTTTGGATACAGGGAAGACAGAAGAAGACTTGAGCCTCCATGAAGCCTCTGGGGTGTCAGTGCCAATGTCAACATCTCCAGTTAACAGCACTCAGGGTATTTACACTTACTTACTTGCACCGGTCTCCATGATGGCTGGGATTACTACCGCAGAAAGAGTGGGACAAGGCAGAAGGACAAGAGGCAAACAGCCTGCTTTGCAGGAGGGACAATTTCATAGAATCATAGAATGTGTTGGGTTGGAAGGGACCTTTAAAGGTCATCTAGCCCAACCCCCCTGCAGTAAGCAGGGGCATCTTCGACTAGATCAGGTTGCTCAGAGCCTCATCAAGCCTGGCCTTGAAAGTCTCCAGGGATGGGGCCTCCACCACCTCTCTGGGCAACCTGTTCCAGTGCCTCACCACCCTCATTGTAAAGAACTTCTTCCTAATGTTTAATCTAACCCTACCCTGCTCTAGTTTAAAACCATTGCCCCTCATCCTATTGCTACACGCCCTTGCAAACAGCCCCTCCCCAGCTTTCTTATAGGCCCCCTTCAGGTACTGGAAAGCCACTATAAGGTCTCCCTGGAGCCTTCTCTTCTCCAGAAGAGAATTTCAGCTGGCTTTGGGGAAAGATTTCCACCTTTGGCAGCAGTGCAACGCCTGAAGGGGCTGCCCTCGGAGGAGGTTGCGATGGGTGGGATGGCCAGAACTCCAGCTTCCAATTGCTCTGCATCACCAGACGGGATCAGTCCATCACCCACATGCAGAGGACAGCTGATGCCTTCTTCCTTTCTGTATCATTACTCTTCTTCCCCGTGCATTTCCCTTCCTGCATGTCCCAGCATGCCCCCTCCAAACCTCCAGATAAAACACTCGGCTATAACGCAAGTGGCGCTGACATTGAGTGAAACCAAGGAGCGTGAAGCTGGCACTTCACTGCGATGAATGGGGTGGAAAGGTTCACGCTTTTCTGTTAAGGCTGTCTGCAGACTCAGGCAGACAACATTATGTTAATTGGACTGTGGGATGATTTTCTTGACAAACAAAACAGTTAGAACTTCACTTGTTTTAACAGAAGCTTAGATTTGGTGCTCTATGACGCAGTCACACCAGTTTTGTTAACTCGTCAAATAGCTGAGTCTTGGACACAAGGAAGTTATTTTACATGCAATTACTGAGAAAAACTGTAATTTCTCATGAAACAAAAGGAACTTTTCCAGACAGCTCCAATCCATGCTCTTGTCTTTACAGTTCCATACTAATTTAAGAGCAGCTCTAGTCTGAGGATTATCTTTGCAGAAAACGGCACAGTCAGACTCCATATTTACAATTTTTCCAGAGACTTCCAGATCAACCCACCTTGTTAAAAGTAGGAAGAACATCCTTTCTTTTTCCCAGACTTCTTGTCCTTCAAATTCTGCCTGGAACTTAAAATTCGAAAAAGGCTATTGTAGCTTTGGTTTTCCACTATCTCAGGAAACAGCAGTAATAAGGACCTAAAACGCAGTCAGGAGTTTTAACCACCTTAGTCGTTGCTGTGGTGCCACCAGGGTATGCGGGAAGACTACAACCAGCCTGTAGTCCTTTCCGTATGGTTGTAAGGGCACATGCGCGGTCCCGCTGTTGCTGTGCCTGCCTGCTGCCACTCGACTAGTTAGCACACACGGCACCGTGGAGCCTGCTGGGCTCTTTTCATCCACGCTTTTTGCCCCTGGCCCTCAAAATAAAGGGCTACCGCTTCCTCCTTCATTCCCAGTTGGCCACATGGTGGGCTCCCTCAGCTGCCAAACTGCCAATATCTCCATGAAACCACATACAGAATTCACTTTTTCTTTTTTTTTTTAATCAGGGTAAGACAATTTTCATGCTAATTCAAATTGCCACTATACCTCCGGGAGGAATAGTCACTCTAAGCAGTGGTAGCTAAGCTAAAGGAAAAGACGTAAAACCCAAGTAACTACGTCCCAACACCAGGCTTCATGTTGCCCCCTCCAGTTCCTGATGCACAGAGCCAGAGTTCTTGGCAGAGATGGACCATGCATCGGGTGGCTGGGATGTCCAGCCCAGATGAGAGGTGCTGGGCTCTCTTCTTGCAGGCAGAGGACCTCTGGGCTCTCTTCTTGCAGGCAGAAGACCTCTTATGCCTTTGGTCATTTCTGCTTCCACCTGGCTACTGTATTTTGGAGGAGGAGGGAGGGGACTTTCCCTGCCTGAGTTTTAAAAGGGAAAGTTCACACAGTCCTAATTTTGTGCAATTAGTCCTCCTGGTTCCAATCAACTTGCTCATGACTTTCGGGAGATTTGCTCAGGGAAATGCCTGATTGGAAATCACAGCTGGATTTAGGCAGTCACCTAGTCCTGCCAATGCCACTTCTGGGTCTTTCCAGAGATGTAGGCACTGGGAAATGCCAGAGTCAAGCCTTGTGGCACTCAAGAAACTCAAATACCTCTAAGGTGTAAGCAGGAAAGGAGTTGGCATTTTCCATGCTTTTCAACTTAGGTGCCTACACTTTGCCTAAACTACACTCTCACATCCTCTGTTTTGGCACTGATGCCTAAATTCAGGAAAAGACCTGTTGAAGACACAGATATTTTCCTACCAACTGGCTACCACTTCTATTAACTCCTACATGAACAGAAAATTGACAGCCTGATGTCATGCCTGATGACAATGCTGTGACATTAAGGTTGACAGTAAGTGCCTCTCCATTCCGTAATGAGACTGATACTTTTTTCAGTGCCTGGTGAAAGGTAGAGAACAGGCAAGATTAGGCTGGTGAAAGATGAAAATGTTGCTGGGAGAAGCGATCAAGGAACATTATAAACAACCTTTGGAAAGAAGGAGCATTACTTCGGTTTACAACCGAAAAGCCTGTTTGGATGCCCAGCCAGCACCTGACAATCACGTAGCAGCATGAGCTGGCATGGGGTCTCTCCGTTCCAGCTGGTCAGGAGCTTGCAAAACTACCGTCCATTACATTTATTATCTCCTGATTATTCTATTTACAACATGCTCTCCCCAGGGAGTCCCCTGGAGCCCCCCAGACAAGCTGCTGCAGCACCACCGGATGCAGCAGTTGTACTGTGGAGGCTCCTACTGTAAGCACATGCCCTGGGCACTCAAGAATCTGCACTGGCAAGCTGTTAGTTTTCACCTATAATTACCAAAATGGCTGGGGATCTGCCCGTCTGCGAGACACTTCACTCCCCAGGTGAGCAGACTGTCACAGTGGCACTCAGCGGATGCGCTCAAGCTGTCGCCTTGCCAATTTAAGAAAGAGCAGGACCTGCTTGCAATGATTTTGCTGAAGAGGGCTTCAAGCTTTGAGATATTTTCCCTTAGCTTGAACAGAAAGGTAAAATCCCGGGAATCTCTTGACTTTTACAAATACCCCATAAAATCTAAAAAAGCTTTTGCAATGATGATAACAGTGGTAAAGCAGGGCGTGCAATCAGGATTTGTCAGTTGGACAGATTATTGTTTATCTACATTTCACTACTCAGCATTTAGTCTGTAAATAAAAAAGGACAGCACTGGATTACGCGCCCAAATCGGCAAGAATGAAGGACTGTATCATTTTGTAAAACTTTAGGGAGAGTGGAGAAGGAAGGGAACGCAGGTCGCTGGCAGAAATAAATCAAATTAATGGTAAGATTTGCACGGGAAAAGAGATTTTACATTCCAGAGTGGGACACAAAAGCCCTCCACATTTTCATTAACAAAAGATCTCACGACCTGTTATTTCCAAACAACCCACCCACAGTGTTCAGATCAAACACCCAAAATATCAACACTGTGAGAACAAAAAATGTAGCTTGAGCTTAATTTGGTACATTTTTTTTCCCTTTGTAAAGCACCACACATCTCAGCCTGATACTCGTTTTGCCTACCACTCTCTACCTGATTTACATTCACATGCCAATACACCTGCTATCAAATTTGCTCACACCATTTCCTTGTAGACCACAAGAGCTGAGCACAGAAAGTTAATGCTGGTAGTTTAATGCCTTGAGAAGGAGAATTAAAAGCTGTTCTCCTGGCATCAAATTAACCCCATCTTGTTTGAATATAAAGTATATAGCAAGGATCAAGTCCCTTGATCCTTATCAGAGGGGTGAAATATGCCCGCATGTACAGAGACTGAGATTAGTATGAATTTACATAAAACAATACGGACCTGTGTGGAAGAGTGGGCTGTATGAGGGAATGCAAGCACACACACACCGCCCACAGGTCACCACTATTCAGTAGGAATGGTCACGTTTGTTCCGTGTGATGGATGAACAGCAGATTAACTATGTTTTGACACTTATTTTGGAACAGATCCTTGAAATTAGCTGAAGTTTAGATAATGGGGTCAAAGAGACTGAGGATATGAACTTACTGACTCCAGAAAATAGTTTTCTCAGTTTTTACCCATCCATAAAGCCCTATCCTTGGTCTATGTCCTGCTTCACCACCTCCAGAAGTTCAGGAGAATGAAGTCACAGAATCACAGAATCACAGAATGGTAGGGGTTAGAAGGGACCTCTGGAGATCACCTAGTCCAACCCCCCTGCCAGAGCAGGGTCACCTAGAGCAGGTTGCACAGGAACGCGTCCAGGCGGGTTTCGAATGTCTCCAGAGACAGAGACTCCACCACCTCTCTGGGCAGCCTGTTCCAGTGCTCTGCCACCCTCAAAGTAAAGAAGTTCCTCCTCACGTTTAGGTGGAACTTCCTATGTTCCAGTTTGTGCCCGTTACCCCTTGTCCTGTCGCCAGGCACCACTGAAAGCAGCCTGGCCCCATCCTCCTGAAGTCCCATCTGTGGCTCTCTGGAATCTCCCCTAAACCCTCAGAGCAGAGCAGAGTGACCTGGCCTTTGGGCTTTGACACCCAGAGCGCTAAGAAAATTCTTCTGATCTTAGTCCACAATGGGAGGATCTTCACCGGATTTCTTTGCTGAGCTGTGGGGGCTGTTAAACTCTTAACTCAAAGCTGCAGCTCACTCTCAGGAATAAACCAGCATCAGGCTTAAAAACTCAATGAGCTGCAGGCTGCTGCCTTCTTTTGCAAAATTGCATTCCTCCACGCAAAAGTTTGTTTTACTTTACTTGCTTAAGTTTGCTTTAGCCCGCTTATGGGAGATCAGAAGAGACCTTACTCTGTCAGGAACAGAGTTTACTGGTTAATAACCAGTGATGAATGTCTCAAGCAAAAGCATGGAAGATGGTCATAGAAGAAAACAAGAAGCAGACAGCACTGTGGATCCTACCTCAAAAATAAGGTGTGATCTGCCACATGATCCACATTTGGCTTAGAAAGAGATGGCGGAGCTTCTGATGGCACCATTGCTAAAACGTATTAGCAGCATTTGTGAAATGTCCTGGTCACAGTGTCTCAGCATGGTTGAGGCTGGAAGGGACGCCTGGAGATTGTCTAGTCCGACCCCCAGCCCAGAGCAGGATCAGCCACAGCAAGTTGCTCAGGGCTGGCTCCTGCCAGGTTTTCAGTGCCTCTGAGGACACAGACTCCACAACCTCCCAGGACAACTCGTGCAAGTGTTTGACCACCCTCATAGCAAAAATATTTTTCTTCTGTTCAAGTTCCATTTCCTGTGCAGCAGCTTGTGCCCATTCTTGTCACTGGGCACCCCTGAGATGCGTCTGCTCTTTCTTCCGCATCCCCATCTCCTGTCAGGCATGCATGCCTGTCCGTAAATTCCCCCAGAGCCTTCTCTTCTCGAGCTCTCCCGGCCTCTCCTCGGCCAACAGGAGAGCCTGTCATTGTGTGCTGATCCCACAGCAGTGTCACCACGCTGAACAAAGACCAGATCATTTGGCAATGACAGTGCCCCCGTTTTTGTTACACCCGCCCCATGTCCCGCTTTGCTCCCCTGTGGGCAGCATTGGCCGGTCCAGCCCCCAGTGCCCCGCTGCGTCCCTGCCCCGTGTGGGACCTCCCTGCTCCCCGAGATGGGCTTCCTTCCTCTTTCTCCCTCCGGGATCAGCCAGAAAAGATGGGCTGCTGCCTCAACAGGGTCAGTGAGTGCTGGGAGACACCCTGTGCTGGAGTACGAGGGTGTCCACATGAGAGGGAGGAGAGGAGAAGGAAGTCCTGTGTGATGGCACCTACCGTAGGTGTAAAACCCAGCCTCTCCTTCCCCCTCCTGCCTGACCAGACCAGACCAGATGGGGAGCAGGAACTAAAACGCCACCCATCCTTTGCGCAGGAATGGCTGTATTTGATGGTTTTGCGATAACCAAAATACAGCCCATGGCTCTGAAGCACACGCTTCAGCCCTGAGATGTCACTCAGACAAATATTCTCCTGGCCTTGCCCCGAGCTGGTGACTGACCTCCAGGGACTCCCACCGGGAGAGACCCCTGCACGCAGCCCTAGGGTTAATAACCCCTGCTTTAACGTAGCAGCTGTAATTTTTTCAGGATTATAAAAACAATGCCTGTCTCTTTATCTATCGAAGTTCCTATCTAGCTCCTCATCACCATACTTTCTGGGCTGTAATTATAACATTATTAATGGTTATCCGTCCTCCGTGAAGTAAAGTAATCTTGACTACACCAGTTAATCAATACTTGGACAAATGAACTGAGCTTTTCCCTGGGCTAGGACAAGTAATTGTAATTATGAGATGTGATCAGCTGGTGAAGTACGGTTACTAACACGTGCAGCTGGCAGAGAAGCGAAGTTTTAAATATCTATCAAAAGGCTCTGGTTTCACAGGCAGAGTATTTCTTTAAGTCTAGTTAAGCACCTGTCAGAAGCCATTAGCTTTAGCTAATCAGTTATCATCCTTCTGAGGAATGACAAGCGAGAGTCCAGCAGACTGACTATCGAGATGCCTTGCTGGCACCATTGTCCATCTGTCCGTGCGAGCACTGAGCAGAAGGCACCGCATTCGCAGCAAGGTCACGGGGCATCAAAGGGAAGCGCATCAGAAGGCAGAGTGGATACGGACCAAAGAAAACAGTAATTTTCTGCAAGTCTTGAACACTTTGAGGCATCTGGTAGTCAATATGGGTTAGTTACGTTATGTTTGCTCTGCTTTCTGCACGAGAACTGCACGTGCAACTTCGCAGAACCCTGGGCAGCAATTAACAACATAGGAGACCAGGGAAAAATCTGCTCGGAAAATAATTTGGCCTTTTTTTAATTTACACGTACATACATACACACACTGAAAAATAAACAGTTCAACTGTATTGCCTAACTGAGAAGGCACACACAAGATTAATTAGGGCAAATGGTAATTTAAACACAGAAGGGAAGGAGGGCAATAAAATATCAGTTTGCTTGTTTGCTTTACTCTTCTAAAAGGCTACAATAGGTTAGGTTTTGGTTTGGCTTTTACAGATCCCAGTACTGGGAAATGTCCAACAGTGAAGGACGTGCACAGGCTGCAAGCAGTTACGCAAATGTGTGAAAGAAGATGTACTGCCTGTCATCTCACCACAAAACATTTTTTCAGGAATCTGCAAGAAATAAAGGTCCTTTCTGCAGTAGCCAGGACGAAGCCCTCTTCTGAAAGGGAAACACGAGTCACCTTTCACCGTGCTGTAGCTCTCCCGGCACATGAAAATACGGTTGCAAGAGGGAAGCGCAGGGAACGAATGCTGTCTGCAACAACCCTGGGGTGAGAGTGCCGGGGAGGCTGGGAGTGAAGCGGTCACTCTCTTGGACTTGGTGGTGGTGGACAGGGAAGGTTTCTGTTTGCACCACTTGCTTACCAACAGAGAGAAAACATTTTTTTTTTTCCAGTTTGTGGTTTCTTTCCCTTACGCTACACCCAGTAGAAAGCAGAAACTCAGGAATCTAAGGGAATCCAGAGAAATCTGCTGTAGCGCCTTAGTCACAGCAAAGCCTTTGTGCAAATTCTGCCCAGACTTAGTTTAAGACAGCCATAAGGCCACCGTGATCTAAACTTCTTAGCTCAAAGAGTTACCTAAGTGCCAAGGACCATCTCAGCGTGGTAACTCCTTGGGCAGATTCCTCCTACTCCTCCAGATAGGTGATTTATTCCAGAGCTAAACAAAATGGCAGATTTCACTTAAATTCAGACCACTGACAAGGTCTGCCTGGAACTTGCTAAGGTCAGAAAGATCCAGGGTGAGAGCCATCCAGCCGCATGGAGACATCCACCACTACGTTTGCAGAAACTACCCCAGGCTAACTTCACAGAGAAAAGCACTTACAGGTTACATTTCATTTCATTTCATCCTGAAGTAAACACCTCATAGGACGAATTTTCCCCTGTTGCCCCATATTCACTCCTGCAATTCAAAGGCAACGCTGCATTTCTCCGTTTAACAGGGAGCGGATTAACTGTACAGCTGCAAATCCCAGCCGTGAAACCAGTACTGCTGGCTTGCCCAGCAATCCCAGTCCCAAGGCGCTGGTTTTAGAAAGGGCAGCAGTAAAATCACCCAGAGACTCAGCAGGCATTTAACCGGGCACCTCTAGCCCAGTGTCATTGAGGGAGGTAGACCTGGAACTAGGGATTCTCCTCCTGTGCATGGAGAGAGGTACTGATAGCTTAGGATTTATAAGAAACAAACAAAAAAGGGCATTTTTTACCTTAATATGCCAAGATGAGGTAACTCCAACTCTTCTGCTAGTGATAATCTTAAATCTTTTTCCTCTACCAAAGTCCTGTAGGCTGTTTTTGTCTAACCTTCTGCCCCTATTCCATTGTATCTCTAGGAAAAAGGCAGATACTTTCCCTCTGCTATGCAAAGTTCCCCCTTGGGTCTCCGACGCGCAAAATGGGTGCTGTGAAATTCATGCTCTCCAGTTGCTCTGAAGACACTGAGGGGTGCCATTCCCAACAAGGCAGGTCCCCTCCACTGCCCACCTTACCTCTCCAGCAAGATCCTGGATTTCAGCACCCACATTGGCTGCTGCTGCCGCCGTCAATTTAAGTGGATCTCAGACTAAAAGCATTTTTAGCACCAACTTTATACTCATTGTTTATAGTGAGCATAAGGGGTGGACTCAGATTCTCCCAAGAAGCAACAGTCTCATCACCATTCAGCAGAAGGGGCTACTGACTTCTAACTTTTTTATATTTTTGCTATGTAATTTGAAGTAAGACTCCTAAATCCTCAACTCTGCAGGCTGTTACCCTTATTAATAGCTTTCATAGCCATCTTTATAGCCATCGCCTTCTCCTACCCAACCCGCTGACTCTCACTGGATTTTAAAAGCTCTACTGAATTAATACTTTAGGACAGGGATTGCCCGTTTACAATATATTCGTCCAGAATCTCCTTCCAAATAGCCCTGATAAGCACTAATGAGTAATAAATAGTCAATATTAACAAGCAACTAATTACACTCTTCTGGAAGGCTGTTCCTAGACTTTCCCTCATTCAAACACTCTGATCGCACGAGCAAGAAACGTATGCCGTCGGGGCCGGCTCACAAACACTTCCAGATTAAAAAACTGAAACTCCTTATAGCCCAAGTGATTTCTATTCTCAATAAAACCAGGGTTAAAGGCAGAAAAATGTCATCCTGTCTTGTAAAGCAGCTTAGCACATTTACCAAACGCCTCTGGGGGAAGCATCCCGTTTTCACCAGAGCTTTACGTGGCCAATTCAGCTGTAACAGTTCTGGCTACTTTACTACCGACAATTTGACAAGTGGACTCAAACAGGAAATGTTTTGTGATCTCCTTTCACAAACCTGGATGGGGAAAACATTAACTAGAAATTGAAAACCAAATTCCATTGGCATTTTTCTTTTGGACCTATTTTCCCAGGGAATTTAACTTCATTTTTGGAGGAGTGTTCCAATAGACCGCTGGAAAGATAACACTTGCTTCATTTCCCTTCCCTCCAGCCTTAAACAACCAGGATTTATACAGTTATTGTTATTCTTTTCAGATACCACAGACTTGCCTGTTTATAAAATGTAAGAGGTAGACAGATAATTGTACTATTTCACTAGTAAACAGGGAGCTGAATATGAAACCAAGCTCAGAATTGGAAACCTTGTCAGAGTGTTGGTGAACCATTGTATGAAACAAAATGTTCACTTTCTGTTCAGTCCATTAGCTACAAGGATGGAAAGAATTGCTCTCACAACGCATAATGCTGCAATTTCCTATATTCACTTAGCACTTCCCCTTTCCCTTCTGCAAATCAGCGGCATTACCTTTGAGATTTAATTCACTCCCTCTAACCACGTTTTCATTCCCAATTCTGACTCTGTCGCTCGGTGGAAACGCAACAGCTTTTACACAGCATTCACGAATACGGCGCTCTTCCTCTCCTTCGGAGATAAGGTAATGGCAGGAAAACACGGAGAATTACCTAGAGGGCCCTGTGCCTATCCAGCTGCAAACGGCCCCCCTTTTGATTCTCCTGAGATTTTTGAGAGATGGCGTATCAAAACTGAATTCACATGAACCCCATGTCGTTTGTATGCCACATTTTGCGCTGACATGTGATAAGAAAATCAATACTTGCCTCCAGATGCCACACAGTTGCCCATGCCCTTTCCTTGTGTTCGTTAGTCTGGGGGAGCTGTTGACATTTTTAACAGTCCCCAAGTGCTAGGCTTCCTAAGCAACCTATTTAAAGCAATTCCGCCTTCAAAATGGGGCAAGGAAGATTGTATTGGTACAACTCGGGGCCATGACTATCCTGGAGCGCTTCGCTCCAGCAGGGAGGCTGGGCCCACCATCCCATGCATGCTACCACGCTGCGCTCATCCTCAGACCTGCACTAGGCTGCACGCCTCTGCATGGCAATGTCTGTGCAGAAAGAAATGAAAAGATTTGAGACGGCTGAGGGGTGACCTTATTAATGCATACAAATACTTAAAGGGTGGGTGTCAGGAGGATGGGGCCAGGCTCTTTTCAGTGGTGCCCGGCAACAGGACAAGAGGTAATGGGCACGAACTTGAGTGTAGGAAGTTCCACCTAAACATGAGGAGGAACTTCTTTACTTTGAGGGTGGCAGAGCACTGGAACAGGCTGCCCAGAGAGGTGGTGGAGTCTCCATCTCTGGAGACATTCAAACCCCGCCTGGACGCGTTCCTGTGTAACCTGCTCTAAGGTGACCCTGCTCGGGCAGGGGGGTTGGACTAGGTGATCTCCAGAGGTCCCTTCCAACCCTATGATTCCATGATTCTATGATTCTATGAAAGGAGAGCTAAGGAATAAAATTCTGGGCACTTTGCAACCTCTCTTTACTACCTTTCCTGCCCGTATGACAGCGTGCGTTAATTGATCCCGCTACACAGACACCCACAGACAAAGCCTGAGGAGTTACTTTGGAAAAGCAAGTCATAGGAGACAAACAGTGGTCATCTGAGGCCACAGGAACAGCTAGGAGTGGGAGCGCTTCTCTGGCACTCAGGTGGCTTCGTAACTCCTGCCGCCATCAATTAGCATGGGCCAAGAGTCTTCCCTTGGATGCATGAACTGTGCTGACCAACACTGGGAGGAAGCAATGACACCTCAGAAAAGATCAGGCCTCGTTGCCTCTGCATCTTCTGCACACTGCATTTTTATTTGGGAGATAATGTTGCAAAAAAGGCTTTTAAAAAATGCCTGCAAATGAGATAAGGAACGGGACTCGTGTGCCTGACTTACGGCTTTCGCTCTTGCTCTCAGAAAACAGTGGCTGGATTGAGACCCGAAGGCAAAATGTAGCCTTTCAGACCAGCAACTATGAAATCTACTTTGAGCTACTTCTAATTGAACTGATGGGCACTGGCACTAAAATACCTCTTGAAACACGTGCTGGTTTCGCAGGAGTTGAGATTTTGACTCCCCAGTTCCCATCTGACGTGAAACACTTGCTTTTTCATGACTTTACCTGCAAGTGATCTATCAGGAATAATCATTAAAAAGGAATTCAACCAAACTGATCCTCCAGACAAATTCTGCTCGAGCGGCAAATCCGCTGTGTGCATAACTTTAAACTCATTTACCATTAACTGGCCCTATCCACATCTCTGAGGTCAGCAACTCACTCCAGGGAGGGATGGTGAGGGAGGGTAGCATTTCAGGTGTACCCACCAGTTGTCAAGCCCTGGTAAATGACAGCATCACATCTTCAGCATAACTCTACTTCCACGTAAAGCAGCAAGACTGGGCAGGGAGTTTGGTGGCAACTGGAAAAACCTGAGGCAGAAAAGTGCTAAGAACATCAACCATTCCATGATTAACATGTCTCTTTATAATCCTTACGGAAAAAATAAAATAGTAACACATTTCAAAAGGTTTTTTTGCAGAAGAAAGAGAAAACAAACCTGATTTAATAGGAAATAAAAGTTATTTGTGCTGTGCAAGCCTCAAATCGCCCACTTTGTCTCCTGTGGGGAAGCTGTTTGGCTCTGGAGTGCTTTATTGCTGCTCTCTTATCAGAACTGTATCCACGCCGGAGTCCACACAGAAGCCGGTGACATAGGTGTATTTGGGTCATGTTTGAGGTCACGTGCCAGTTTAACACGGACCGAAATCTACCTCCTGCTCCTTTGCAAACTCAACTCTTTTCCTCCAAAGGTGGAGTGTGGCAACAGCAGCTTCTTCTCCATTATTTTTCCTGTACATTTGAAATTTCTGACTACATTAAAAAAATGTCCACCTGAATATCCATCACCCGCTTGCATTTAAAAGTATGTGACTATGTAACCCATTTCACACTTATTCCACCTGAATAGTCCACTCCAGGCCAAATCCCAAGAAGATGCCAGCACCTACTTTTAGTCTTATCTTAACATCTTAGCTGTTGGCAAAGAAATATGAATTTTTACTGTAAGGTGTTGAGCCTTTTTAAACTAAATATGATTGTTGCAAAATGCTTTGTATAGGTATCACTGAATTCTGATTATTTTGTGCTTACTTTTTCTCTACGACCAGGTATAAAATGAAACAACAGAGGTTTCACGGAGTATTTCAACTGAGGATGACATTATTTAAGCCTCCAAGCTCAGTTACCTTACAGGAAATTCCCAATAAGGATGCCAAGGACATCTCTACAGCCTCCAGTATGTCAACTAGAGGGACTCATTACTAATAAATATTTGCTTGTATAACCAGAATCCCTCTCTTAGCTCCATGTCTCAAAGACACTTTGAAGCCCGGGAGAGGAACCTGTCCCTGTTGTCCTATTCTTCACTGAGAAGGCAAGAATTTGCCTGTGAAACATCTCCAGAGTTGGAGTGATTGATACCACAGAGCATAGCCTTTATGTAACAATACCAGAATTACTCCCTTTGCAAATTATTTGGAAATACAATAATGGTTCCTCCTGAGATAGAAGGGAAGCTGACATATTTCTAAAAAGGCATAGACTGCCCTACTGAAACAAAAAGAGAAGTTTCCAGGTTGTGGTGGAAACCTGATTTCCAGAATGGAAGAGCATTGCATTGATCCTTACCTGGCCCTTAACATGACACCGGGCTGAGCAGCAGGTGTGGTCCCCAAGTTTCTGGGCCAGCTACGTCAGTGGCTTGAACCAAAGCTCCCTTCTGGACTACACCAGGGGGTTTCTTTCCCTTGGAAACCAGGGGAGTTAGGGAGAATGGGCTGCTCCGTGCACAGATTTCACCGAGACACAGGTTGATGGAGCACTCAGGCTCAGGAGCTTGGAGGAGCTCCAGGTTCTCCAGGTTGTTCAAGGGAGCAGAGTCTTCCTGACAGCCCAAATGCAGGCGCAGATAGGATGAAATATGCATTTCTATTTTGTTTAGAAAGCAGAGAAGCTTTAAACCTTGTTTACAAAAAGGACAAACGCTGGTTACTCACTATCAGTCTTCTGCCTCTGGGTAGCTGTAACTAGCAGGTAACTCGCATGCAGAGCTCTCTCAAATGGCCCATGAACTTGAAATAGAGCACCACAGTCAGCATTTACGGCTACACTCCAACTATGGATCCTATTCATTCCCTAAGGGAAGACGGAAAGATCTACTTTTTAGGGTTGGTCAAAGACTGAAGGAGGAGGCAGAGGTGCAGGTGACATACAAACGCTCCACAGTGGTGGCTGTTGACCATTACAGCTTTCGTGAACTGGCTGGAGCCCTTTCATGAGGGGGCTGGAGCCTTTTCCAGGCAGTCGCTGGAAGGGACTTCAAGACGTCGTGCAGCCTCTCCCCTGGTCTCAAGAGGGGATCGACTGTGCTAATATCGTTCCTGAGGGATAGCAGCCTAACCTGTTCTCTTAAAAAACAATGGAGGCTCTGCTGTCTGCCCAGACAATCCATCCTCAACATTTCCCTGTTACATAACTTAATGCTCCTTTCCTGCAATTTAAGTCCATTAGTTCTCAAGGCTGGAGAACAGTTTGTCCCTTCCGTTTTGCAGCTATTTCTCTGTGCTTGAAAAAGGTTATCACATCTCCTCTCAGTCTCCTCTGCTCCAAACGAAGCAATCCCAGCTTCCCAGTTCATCACACAGAAGCCAGGCTGCTGCTGGCTGGTGATAGCTTTCAGTAAGTGCTGACTGGGCTGGATTCGTACCAGCAGCCTGTAGGTGAAAGCCTTCAGCAGCTTTAGCTCTCTGAGCCAGGGTGTCCTTTCAACGATGGGAAACCTTCTTCTGTAATCCATTACAGCGCATCAGTAAATATACATTACAGTACAGTACACGTCTGGAATTTTCCCCATCACATTAGGATATCATAACAAGAAAAAAGGAAAAGACATCTTATTTTGTGAAAGTGTACTGAAGGGCTAAACTTAAAACAGGCTCCTAAACAGGTCTCAAAGAGTAGAGAGGGAAAATGCAATATATTGTGTTACCACCTTCCCCACTACATCCTCTCTACCGAACAAATGAAATGAAATGCATGAACCCTGTCTTGGTTTGCAAATGAAACTTGGTATTTGTATTTGCTGCAGTGTCTCAGAGTGTTGTTTTTCATTTGAGACTTTGCATGGTAGTAAACACTGCAATGCTTTACATTCATTAAGCTCAGGTCCATTTACTCTGTGCAGGCAAAGCAAGTACATATATCTCAGACCCATAAAGCATCAGTTCAGAATTACACAGAAAATAAATGAGCCTAAGCCAGAAGTCCAATTTCCAGAGTCCAGCTCACTAAAGCTAAACAACCACCTTAGATAAATATGGCCTATTTTAAATGAAACGTTAGTGTAATTTGATAACTGTCAATAATTCCCTCATTATGCCTAAATGAGCTTGTCATCCAAGGAGATTGCTGCATGGCTGATCTTAATTTGCTAATAAAAACCGCACAGAAGAATTTCAGCTAAGCTGGGACTATTTGATTCATAAAAGTGCAATAGTGCACTTTTTAAAGCATTCCTTCCCAGCCCTGGCTCCTCACTGGCTGAAGCCAAAAGCCAGTTTGCTCTGCAGCCTGTAAGAAGGCAGCTTTGCTATGTACGAACAATGAGCAATTGTCTCTCTAAATCACTATTATTCCTTAGCCCATTATATTTAATTTATTTTTAATCATGTTGTATAATAGAAATAAAATCATTGGATTAAGCATATATCTAGCAGCAGGAGCCCATTATCCTTTGACAATGTTCTGTTTCATTGACATTATATCTTCATTGTAGACAGTTTCCGTGCCATCATTAGTCCTAAAATGACTATTGGATTTCAAGGGTTTCTCCCTAATCCGTAGTAAGATTTACTTGCTAACAGCACAAAACAAAACAAAGATATGCTTCTATTGTTTTACTACCGTGGAATTCTTATTTTAAGCTATTCAGGAAAGTCAAGAATAAATCCAGATATTAGAAGTATTCAAAGTTTTCCTGCCTAATTCTGATTCAAGGGAAAGCCTCAGTAACTTTGTAAGCTTTGGATCTTTGTTACTCATTGTGGCTTTATTTTACTTAAGCAAGCAGCAATATTTTTGTCAGTTCTTGAATTCAGTAAGATATACTATAACTCGCTCAATGATTTTTTCAGACCAGTTAAAGCAAATCTCATTACAGTCCATTTTCACCAGGAAGAGCTATAAGAGGTTCCTCAGATTGCATGGGAAGAAAGAGGGAGAAACATCCATGCCAAGGTTGCCAGCGATTCCTCTATGACAACTGCTAGCTAACAGACTCAGCACTAATACCAGGACGTTAAAAAACTCCTCCGGCATGCTGATCCCCATGGGATAATTCAGCAGCTCTTCATTTGTACCAACAGCAGTCACAGTTAAATCTAAAACTAGATTTTTCCACAACCTATTAACAGCAGCATTAGAATGCAGCACGGATCATCCAGAGAAAAGAGCGTTTTCTGTTATCTCATAGTTATCTTTGAGGAGGTGGCAGATTTTCCTGTGAAAATTATCCTTATAGATTGCCTCTTATTTAAGGATACGCTGGTACTATCAAGTGGTGCTCTTTTTATGCTGAAATTGCTAGCAACACTTAAGAGTATCTGCATGACTCTTCCAGCTGGGAGAGCTGCTTCAAACAGATACCTATTTTCCGTATATGTAGACAAGCCATGACACTTTCACCCATACTGACATGATCTGCATAAGCCATGTGGTTTCCATTAAGAAGGGTCCATACAATATAGTCAACTCTCCATTATCTTGGCTAATAGGAGAATAGAATAACCCAGATAAAGGAAAGACATGCATAATTATTGCTTCCAGATAAGAGCCGGCTCGAATATTTCTGCACTGTGCTCCCCAGACAGAGCTTGTACTTCTGTCAGAGCTTTCTAACTTAGAGTTTATTAACTCAGGCATTACCTGCATCCATCTGGTACAAGCTAGGCAGCCTGGGTGTCTCTATGATTCAATCACCCCACACATAATTTACTAACTGATAATCGTCTTGGCTATAATTAAATAACAGCTTCCATATTCACTCTTTTCTACGCACTGATACTGATACAGTGTAGACCCAGTCAAGCATGGCCATGTCAAGACTGAATGTGGCATAAGGAAAGGCAAATTATGCATGAAATGCAAGAGGAGTACGTTCAAAAGACAAGGGAACGCAGAAGGCACACAATGATGTAGAAGGGCTTTATACTCACATCTTAACAACCCAGAATTAACACAAGCCCTTCCTCTCTTATTCCCAGATAGATAGCCCTCGCAGAGGAAGTATCCTCAAGACTGTCACAGGTAACACATGCATGAACTAGCACTACCTTTCTGCATGAATTGTCAGAGGGGTTTTTTTTTTATTATTGTGTTGCAATTACTCAGCCGCGTTGAACATTTGTCAGTTGTGAGTTCTCATAATTTGTAATTTCCACAGACCTTTTAGTACTGATACATAGCCTTCCTGATCTCAGCATTAGTATATAAATTGTATTGTTCAGTCACAAGAGACACTCAGTTCCATTACAGATATATGGGCAAAACATCGTCTTCACCACTATAGAAAGAAATACAGATTCTCTTACAAAGAAAATGAAAATGTTGCAAATAACTTTCTGGATTCTTATGGGAGGAAAGGGATTATAAAGAAATGGACTTAATGAAATCAGCAACATCATTTCTTATACATTGAAGTGAATCATCTTGTGGAAACCAAGCCATTGCTAGGCAAGTTTTTAATGGTATACTTCTATATGACATTGTGTTGAGGAACTGACGATTATATTCTGCCACATTCCATGTTACATTGACAAATCAGCATTGCCTTGGTTTGTCGGCACACTACAATTAGACAGAGCTACACAATGATGCAAGCCATAGGCCAAGCTGTAAAGGGAAAATGGATGGGTTTGAGAAGTTAGCCATATCATGGGATGTTACTCGACTGGCTACAGAAAAAGCAGCTGACAGCAAATCATAGCGCCACACGTATCAAATCCCTAAATATCTGTTCATTTTGCTTAAAGCATCACATACAGTGTTTAGATCACTGCGGAGGTCTTGGACGACATTTTCTATACTCCTGGTATCCTTCAGAATCTCAATGCTTTGCGTATATGGATTGAAATACACAGAGAAGGGACGATTGATTGATTTGGCGAAGTCCCTGAAAGAAAAAAGAAAATTAACAACTCTCTTTTTTGTCCGCTAAAGACGAGAAAATTAGATTTTTGAGTCAAGGGAAATAATTTACCTCATCTTTTCTTTAGCTTCTTCAAAACTTTCTGAAACAAAGTAAGCTTCCTGGAAAGTAGTGATAAGGCATTCTTGCAAACAGGTTGTCTTTGGATCAAATGTTTTCACATTGGCCTTGTCAGAGAGAGCATGCTGCAAAACACACCACAGGATCTGTTAAACCATACTTCAATACTGCTGTGTATGTATGCAACTGTTCACATATACAGCTTTTATATCACTGTGCTCTATGTTTCCCATTAGTTGGTAGCCTCCCTTGTCTTACATACAGTAGTTTTTCAGTGTGGATAGAATAAATCGTTTATTACTTCAAAAAGCTCTTTTTATAAGAATAATTTTTTTCCCAAAAAATAATTATTAAAATAATAAAGAGGAGATTAGAAATGCACCTACCATGTAGGCATACAGACTTAAATCTTCAGCTGGAAACGGGGAAGTCATCAAATAACCATTCCTGAAAAATTATCTGTACAACTACAAATACGTATGTCCCCAAAATGTCACCTAACTGGCAGAATTGATCATCCTCTTGGTGGGTGAATTGAGTCTGACCAAATCATTCATATAATCTGTGCTTTACATTTTCAGGCCAAAATCATATACTATTCTCCTGACAGTGAGTTTAAGAGTGAATCTGTATCTCTGAAAATCCATTAAATAATGCCCACTTATTGCGTGCTGATGAAATGCACTACCCCTCTGCCACATAAACCTGAGCAATAACGCTCCTTATAGTACTGCAAGGAAAAAATAACTATATAAACAGGCATAGGTAAGTACAGAGCAGACACGGTGCAGATGAAGCATCAAATGATGCTACCCAGAGAAGACATTTCTGATTAGCCTTCCTCTTTATGTGACTGGCACAAGCCACCACAAAGGACACAGAGGTTTCAAAACTGAAAACCAGGTACTGAGACATCTTCCAACACAATCTTTTCCTAGCTTCTCTTTCCACTTGAATACTTGTGTTATCTTTTGGACCTACCTTAACTTTTACAGCACACATATTTTCATTCTCAGTGCTCTATACAGAACTACAAGGAAGGAGAGCATTTTTAGGTCAACTTTCAACCTTCTTCAGTTCCCTAATATCTATCCATAGTGAAGATAGGCATGTAAAGTATAGAGAATTGACACGGAGGGAGCAGATCCCTGAGGTCCGAAGGTGCTTCTTATTTCTTTACTTTCTTTCTGCAGGGACATTCTTTATAGCAGAGTAAGGTATTAACCTTAAGGTATTCACCACACCTTTTATCTGAGCTCTTGCTTATGCTCATTCCTAAATCCCTGTGAAAGGCTCTGAAAATATCACACTAGCTCTCAACCCGCAGTCTCCAAATAACAGGACATAAAACTGGAACAAGAACCTCCTCCTCCCACCTTCTCTCTCTCCAAAAATAAATACATGAAAAATTAATGCATGGAATCTTAAAATGTCAGGGAATTAACTTTCTTTAGTACACGTATCTCTTCCTTCTCACAAGGTTTGCTGTTTCTAGCCAGCCATCAGTTAAACAGCTTTGAAAACAAAAATAAAAAATGGTCTGTCTGAACCAGCATCCTCTTCTAAACGGACTGCAGGAACAGGCTCACCTTATTTGGCCCGTGTCTCTATCCCTGTTGTCACTTTCTCCTTGCAGAGCCATGATGTGGTCGAGTGCATGTAAATTTAGCCATTTACCTCCTTCTATCGAAATTAATTTGTTTATCTTGACTGGGAATTATAATAGGCTCCCTGGGAGGTTAGCTATAGACAAAAACATCGCCTCTTAAGGTGCCCAGGTGAGACTTGATGCCTCAAATGTCTAAAGCACAAAGTTTTAAAACTCTGAGTGGATTTAGTGAAGCCCTGTGCAGGGAATCAAGAGAGTAACAAGGGCCACATTTTCTTAGGATCTGAATCAGTAGGTGACCACTTCTGGCTCATGAATTCTTTCCTGTACCGTGACAGCTTCAACAGAAAGGGTGACAGCGTTGTCTTCTCCTCTTCTCCTCCGCTCACTAATGGCCTCTGCTGGGCCAGGCCTACTCCTTGGGATTGAAGCCACAAGAGGCAAGAAGGGATTCAGCCCATAGCTCCTACATTGTGAACAACTGCTCTAACCACTGAGCCCTAATTTTATAAAAGGGGCAAGTTTAAAGAGAAGCAAAAGCTAAACTTTATCACAGTGGATGTCCTCTGAAAAAGCCTTTCTGGTTATTCTCCTCAGATTATCTATATGAAATTATTCCTACTTTCCGGGACACCAGTTTAGTTTACGCATGATCAGAGCTGCTGCCGCTGCTTCACAAAGCAACTCCCAGCAGAGACTGGGATGCGCAGACACCAGGAAACACACAACCTGGAAGCAGAGGGTAAAGAATTCAGACATCCCTTCAAAGTTAGGTGACAATTGATTGGTTATTCTTAGGACTGCAGTTTGAGAATGAAGTGCCTAATTTCTGATGAATTCCCACACGAGACACCTATCTCCCTTCCAGGATATGGTCTTTTGTCTCTTCGATCAAGTAGGCATTGTCATGGCTACCAAAGCAATGGGAAACATCTTTGCAAATCTGGATGGTGTTTTCAAATTCTGCAGCCTGGCATCCATAACATCTACTATTGAGTTGATACTCTGACACCTGCAATGCCACAGTTCAGCAACTGAACTGAGCCTGCAGACAAACCTTCAGACAGACCACAAACTGTCTCATGTGAACTAGGATGGTCAGGACACCGACTCAAAGCCGAACTAGAGTTTTTTTCAGAAACATTACAGCGCTCTAAAATGTTGGTCCTTGGCACTATCAGTATTATGAAGTACAGAATCTCAACAAAACCTTCGTCCAGTAAATCCAAAAGCTTTCAAGGTCAGGCCTGGGTTTTTTGGGGTTTTTTTGTTTGTTTGTTTTTTAATTAATACCATTCACTTGTGTTTTGGTTGGACATTCAGTTCTTCAGTGAACTCAAATGAGTAAGTATCCAATATGGATTTCTCCATCAGAAAT
Organism: Dromas ardeola; assembly: GCA_013398915.1. Lineage (NCBI taxonomy): Eukaryota > Metazoa > Chordata > Aves > Charadriiformes > Dromadidae > Dromas > Dromas ardeola. Next base: position 73,840 of record VYZM01003757.1, on the reverse strand, counting down.
CTCTTCAGTTATCCACCTCCAATGAGATGCCAAGGCTAACAATCACATGGAAAATTGCTCTTGGGCAAATAGAGCATCTTACCATCTTGTGGATTTGTGGTAACTGTCTCTAATGGCCCATTCATATAAATTGTACTGCTTATGCTAATACAGCTATTGGTGATTCTCCTTCAGTTCAAGCAAAACAGTTTGGAGTGAAACTTCACTGATTCCCAGGAAAAGCAGCAGTGTCAGACAGCTGGATAGTTTAAGAATTAGGCAACTACTCATATTGGAAATAAGCGTGAAACGCTTCCACTCCCTGCTAGATCAAAGGTTAAGAGAGTGACAGAGGTACCTAACCACAGGTGTCTAGGGACTAGGATGTCTGATGCAACTGTACAGGGACGGAAGATATAATGCAGGACCTAAAGAAGACTTACACGCTTCTGGAGTGGCAGCTGGAGAGCTGGCCAGATATACTGGGACATAGAATCACGGAATCATAGAATAGTTTGGGTTGGAAGGGACCTTTAAAAGTCTTCTAGTCCAAACCCACTGCAATGAGCACGGACATCTTCAACTAGATCAGGTTGCTCAGAGCACCATCCAACACAACCTTGAATGTTTCCAGGGATGAGGCATTTACCACCTCTCTGAGCAACACTGTTTCAGTGTTTCACAACCCTCATTGTAAAAATTTCTTCCTTTTATCTAGTCTAAATCTACCTTCTTCTAGTTTAAAACCATTCCCCCTTGTCCTATCACAATAAGCCCTGCTAAAAGATTTATCCCCATCTGTCTGATAAGCACCCTTTTAAGTACTGAAAGTCCACAATAACATCTTCCTGGAGCCTTCTCTTCTCCAGGCTGAACAACCCCAACTCTCTCAGCCTGTCTTCATAGGAGAGGCACTCCATCCCTCTGATCATTTTTGCGGCCCTCCTCTGGACCCCCTCCAACAAGTCCTTCCTGTGCTGAGGGCCCCAGAGCTGGACACAGTACTCCAGGTGGGGTCTAACCAGAGTGGAGTAGAGGGGCAGAATCACCTCCTTCAACCTGCTGACCACACTTCTTTTGATGAAGCCCAGGATGCAGTTGGCCTTGTGGGCTGCAAGCACACATTGCCGGCTCATGTCCAGCTTTTCATCCACCAGTACCCTCAAGTCCTTCTCGGCAGAGCTGTTTTCAATCTCGTCATCCCCCAGCCTGTATTGATACCAGGGGTTGTCCCAACCCAGGTGCAGGACCCTGTTCTTGGCCTTAGTGACCCTCACGAGGTTCACACAGGCCCACTTCCTGAGCTTGTCCAGGTCCCTCTGAATGGCATCCCGTCCCTCAGGTGTGTCAGGCATACCACTCAGCTTGGTGTCGTCCACAAACTTGCTGAGGATGCTTCTCACATGACACCAGGCATTTACACTGAGCTACCACAAATCATTTCCTAAGTGACCACTATCACTGACACATGAAAAAAGAGCTTCGTCTTGTAATTTCTCCTTTGAGTATGTAATAATACAACTTTGAGCTTTTCAGCTTCACAAAAAAAAAAGCCAAAAAGCAAAATCTTCATCAAGCAAGGGGAAAACTTGAGATGAGCTATAAATACTACACTGTACGAGAGGGCAGAATAAGAACACAGGTAAGAAGTTGCCTGTGTGCCAGTACTTATTTTATAGCCGCCTTATTCTGTGGGATAACAAGAGTCTTGGAAAACCTGCTCTTAAATGTTTTTCTGCTTATCTTTAACATAGGACACTTTCAGATTTGAGACCCAATTTTACCAGAAATTTTTAATGTTATCAGTATAATTTTCTCTATTGGAAAAGACTCTCCATTAAAAAAAAGGACTAAAATGAGCATCTGGGATCCAGGAGTTGTTTTCTCCATCCTCTCCATAAAACAGAACCAAAACTTGTATTTGAATCTTTTTGGTTATAAAGGCTAACGTTGCCTCTACTTAACATAAACGATCATTATAACAGAACATGACTGGGTATTGTATTTGACTTAAAAAATCTATACAGAAAGATGTGAAGTCTACCTCTGTTATATATAGAAGTATATAACAGGGATATAAGACTTGATCTACAGCCAACTGAAGTTGATACAAGACTCCTTTAATGAAAGAGTTCAAGAGAGCATCATAGAAAGTAAATGGATTAAAGTTTCCGAAGCCATTTGGACTGCCTTTTAGAAATAGTTTTAATAATTGAAATGTACATTATTTCTGCCTTATCTCTAAGCCCCAAATACATACTGTGTAATAGCGTTAGCTAGAGTTAACCTGACTATATTAGGCAGAACATTTTATAACTATTTACTGTATTATTCGTTTCCCCCCAGGCTTCATTTTCAATCTTCTCTTTCTCTTTTTTTTTGTTGTGCTTTAAATTTTTTTTTGGCTTGATGCTTCCATAGCATGTACATCAGGAGTTTCATTTTTCAGTATCTGAAATTCAAAGTCTAAATACTGAGTGGGGAAAAAAATCTAGAAGGGAATCCTACATTGATAGGCTGGTGCCCACATTTCTCTAGCTTTTAGAGCTCTTTTTCACTCAAGCCATTGACCAGATTTGCAGAGTGGAGCACTGTAACATAGAAACAGGGATGACTGAACAAGCCATTCACTCATCTGAAAGGCCCAAATACCGCTGTCCACTTCCACCCTGCAAATAGTGCGACTCATTTATTTCTAGAAATTTCTAGAAATTATGCATAAAATCGGCCACCGTTTTGTTTTCTGTGAACAATGTTGCATTGAAACGAGAGCTGATAGGGAAGGGCAGCTGGAGAAAGGCTTTTCTTCTTGCTGACAAAAGCATATTAATATCAAATGCCTGTAAAGTCAAGGTAGAAAAACCAACATTGAAACAAGATCTACCTTTCTAGTGATAAGGATAACTAAGTATTTGAACTTCTTCACAGCAGGGACTATGGGCCCACAATAGTTGCTGTCTTAAGAATAGCAGTAGTTATTTCTGAAAGGACTTCTTCACTCTGACTCCTATGAGAAGTGTGGGGGTTGCACACACGAAGGTCAGACTTCATGGCCATGCAATCTGAGTCTCCTATTCATCCCCACTCCCCACAGAAATAGCCGGTATTGTTCTCATAATATTCAGAGCAATTGCTGCCATCCATTAGGATGTCAGTTACAATCAGGATATTGGTATCATCAGGATCTCAACTACAGTCTATTATATTAGCATTATCTTTCAGACACCTTCAGGCCAGGGGAGAAATTTTCTCTCCTCCATAGGTGCTAGGAGATAAGGGTGGAGGTAAGGGAGGTTGCTTTCCCAGGAAACATCAGATACTGGCAATGGCTTGATGCAAGGTACCGATGTCATGAGTGCCCAGACATTCTCCTTCCTAAGTGCCTGCCTGATGTACAAGACAAGAAACACACTCACCTGCCAGGTTTCTGGTCTAGAAAGAGCTTCTCCCATGGTCAAATTAGCAGAAAACTTAGTAGGTTTTTTGCCTTTTTTTCCTTACTTTACCTTCTTTTCTACCCTGGAGCACAGTCCCACATAAACTTTCCAGACATTTTTCACCTTATCTGTTCCTTCACGGAGACTATGGCTATTTGTGGTATGGTGCTGTTCTGTGCCTGCAGCACACAAGTGCTTAGTCTCTCAATAACTGAAATGTCTAACTTAAGTCCCTATGCTCAGTATATGCAAGATCTGGTGAAATTTAATAGTTTATGATACACAAGAGGTCAAACCATATGATCTAATAGTCCCTTCTGGCTTCACATCTATGAAATATATATGTAGTGTAATAGAAAAGTGTACAATATTATTGATTTATGGCAAAATTATTATGATATATGGCCATACCTTTGAAGCAGATCAATATAGTCCATTAATGTGCACATTATTTAATTTTTACTGTTGCTTTTCAAAAGGGTTATTCTTTGCATTTATACTCTGAGATTACTGCTGAATGAAGAACACCGATTTGGCATCACAAACGTGTGGTAACAAAATATGCACCCTTGACAAGAATAATGTGTTTGTTTATGACAATGATGGCAGAAGATTTATTATGTTCTTGACTATTCATTTCCTCGCTTTTATGCCCTTAGATTTTGTAAATGATGTGATAGGTATTTTCAGGGTCATCACCTAATGACCATAACTGTTAGTTAAAATAAAAGGCCTGATTCTCTGCAGAAACCTGCACAGAGTTTGGGGCTCAGCACTGAATGTTGTTGGGCCAGAGGAAAACAAGTGGGACATGTCCATCTTTTCGTATTTAACCTCTTTTTGCACTGTGGGTACAAGATATTGCCAGTCTGATACAGAATGCTGCTGTGACTGAAGTATGCACTGAACTTAGAGCAACTGTAATGCGATCAAAGAAAAAATACTGGAGAAATTAATTTTATTCAACCTTTTTTCTATTAATGAAAGAATAGCAATTTGACTAACGAGCTTCCCCATGAACACTCTCAGTTACAGAAGAAACAAACAGCAAAAAGACTGAGATGCTTCTATTAAACTGCCAGGTAGCTCACTGAAAGCCAGACCAGGAGGGTGGGAAGACATTTAAACACAAACAAACAGCAGATATATTGCAAAACAGTTCGTAAATACTATTATGTATATGCTTTCTAAAACCAAATGTTTACCTAAAAAGCTGCCAGGAGTTCATTTGGGTCCCAGAACATAGTACTCTTCCCTCTCCTTCCCCTTCCCTCCCATCTTGCCAACAGAGACATGTATTATGTCCCAAAATACTACGCTTGTGACAAAATACTTTTTGCTTGTTCCTATGTTTTCTAGGCATAAAAAGAGGCAATAAATGATCCACTACAACTACTCACATCACGCAAGGTTAAACACTTTCACCTTTGTAAGAATCGGGCTCTATGTACTGTCACATAGGCATGTACTTCAAGTCCAGCATTCAAACAGAAATAACTTTTGTAGTTTATAGTTGCTTTGTTACTTCGGTCCTTACAAATCCATTTCATGCTTCAAGTGCCAGCTGATATTTCAAACAAAGCTTTTAAGTCAATATCACATTTTTAAAGTAAGCTTTTTATCTTGAGAACTTTAACTGTTATTTGCAAGTTATTTGCATCAAACTATTACTTTGTTAAAATTAAAAGAAAGTTGATTCTGCTTTAAGGGCACATACCTTTAATTCGCCAATAGAAGACAGAAGTCCTGCCCCGTAAGCACGTAGTTGTCCTTCTTGCTTGCAAAGGCCAAATTCAATTGTAAAAAAATAGCACTGTAAAATACACAGATATACAGATACATACAGTGTAGTTGCAAACAGGCCCTTCAGCCATTACAATTGGTACCATATTCACTTCATAGCCCCACTTCTTCAGAATTTCATGGCTTTAATATAAATTCAGATAAAGTATGTTATTACTGCTAAGTACTTTAAATGTCATGTTCTGCAGTAAGGGAGCTTTGCACAAAAATGTGAGATTCTGCTTTTTTTCTGGGTACCCAAGCAGTTCGCAGGAATGGCCCGTTAGGAACAGACAAGCAAGTTCATTTAGGTATCAAAGGCACTAATAGTAATCTGCAGAGATTTTTTAAACTTTCTGAAATAAATGAGGTGCCTTAAAATAACATCCTACAAGGTAGCTGGTCTGCCTGTCTAGGAACCTCTGAAGATGCCTGAGATATAGTTCAAAGCACTCAGCAGGAAGCTCAAGCTGATGCCATTTTAAAGTCTGGCATGTTTTTAAGTGCTGTCTTGAGTTAGAATGAACTTAATTATATGTATGTGCTGAAGAGCCTTCTTGAGCCGAGGCCTTAGTCTTCACTAGATTTTACTCTGCCATAAATGAAGAACCAATATGCCACTTGGCTTCTTAAATTACAGAAAGAAAATTACAGTCAGTCAAATGTGTTCACTTGACCAGTCAATTATAGTTTTCTTTAGGTCTACATTCAATCAAGCAACATATCTGAGCTGTAAAAGTGATGAGAAGCTGTGAAAGAGGTGTGCTAAATCAGCGTAACAGTACCATGTCTAAACTTTGCTGCATCCACCCAACAAAGTTATATGTTAGGAAGACCATAAGAAGTACAGATAGCCAGCCCACTGTCCACTAAATGCAAAAGAAGACAGTCACTTCTGCTCCTACGGTACTGAGTTTTAGTTTGGTTTTGTTATGACACATTGTGGAATAATTACTAAATTGGCCAAAAATATAAAAGTACAGCATTGTTCACACATTAAGGACAAGCATAAAATCAAGAGGCTTCTGAGGTAGCAAAAACAGCCGCAGCTGGCACGCGAGGAATGCAACATCTGCGACTCCCGGTACACTATTGCTTGCGAAGCTACACGGGGGATGGAACGGAATGCTCGGTTCTGTGGCCTTGCCCTGTGCAGATACGGGAGCAAGATGGTACTAAGAACAGATAAAGCAGCTTACTCATTACCCAAAGCCAACATTCTGTCAAATTTTGATGAAATGCTGTCCTTTGTGCGAACTTTGCTCATTATAATGTCATTATAATACCAAAACACACCTACATCCTGAAGGCTACCCACCTACAAGGTGCGACCACTCCTCTTTGAGTCTGCGCCCTGAATTTTTCGTAAACTATATGTTTAAACTGAAGCGAGAAAATTTTACACCAATCATAATAAAGGTATTTATGACTAAAGTCACTCAAACTCCACCTTGAAGGTAAAAAATAGTATAAAAATGGCCCAAGCAAGGGGAGAAATCAGGGAAGACACCATCGCGAGCAAGTCAGGGAGAACTCCATCACAGACTGCCTTGACTTCTGGGACCAGTCGACGGGCTGAGCCTTTCTTCCCCCCCCACAGGGACGCATGTGGGTAAGACTTAGATTATACCAAGCGCTTCTTTGGGAAACTTAGAAATCTCTCTAGAGAATCTCTTTTCTACATTTATAGCCAGGCTGTATCGTTTATAACTTTGTCGCACGTTTTGTACAATTAACATTACTTTTTACTTGCACGTGCTTTGCAGACAGTGTATTTATCACCGGCAATCCTAAGAACCTGTATATATGTTGCTTAAATAAGCTGCACTGTTTAAGTAGCTAGTCGTTTCGGTTTCTCACTGAACGCGACCAAAGACTCAAGAATGGCCGTGCTAGTTCATGAGCACGACTAGACTGAGGGTGCAGTTAAATGCGACTGGACTGATTGTGGCGAATTGGGCATCACTCAGAATTTAAACCTAGCCGCACCTAGCCTCCCACCTCAGTGAGGAGTGTTAGAACGCAAGGGGCTTTATTTCCTGCCAAAACCACTTTGCCCCTTTCACGCAACACACATGAAGATTGCTTTTTGATGTTAGATCAAACACATGAGATTAAGCTAGTAACTGTGTCTACATATGAAGGTTTTAAGAAGTGGATTTCTAGCTTATACAAAAATACTGCATACATATATATACACACACGCCCCTATATATGTGTGTGTGTTTATTACATCATCTGCCAATTTCGGGTTTTTGCAAAGGGACATAACTCCACTGAACCTAACAGATTTACACGTCTTTGCACAAAATATTAATTTGGGATAAGAAACAACCCAGTATTTCGTACTAAACCTCAAGTTTTTCTGAATAACTTGAGAAAGGATCCGAACACAATGGGGGTTTTTTTGTCCATTTCCTCCTTAAAACCCCCACTCTTCCAGGCTAAGTATCATACTAAATGCAAAAGAGCAAAAATTAACAGCTCTTTTAAGTTCAATGAATGTTTAGAAATTGAGAAATGATTCATTTCTTGGCCTCTCATAAAAGTTCCTGTAGAGCTAGTGATTCATGCATCATGGCACTATGTAGAAGGGTGTAATAAAAAAGAATAAAAACATGAGCCCTGTGTCTGATCCAAACCTGCTAAGTCAGCTGGGAAGAAGGAAAGGTTGTAGGGACTTCAAATATCTTGAATCAGATTCCATCGCAGCAGTCAAAGGCACAGATATCCACAAGAGGAGGTGAACGCACAACATTGTCAAACAAAAAAAAAAATCAAAGTTCCACCTCTGGCTTTGCTATTGACTTGAAAAAGCCAAGCTGGCATACAATTTTTCATTAGATGCAATGAGCTGATGTCACCACTTAAGAGGAAGGTTAAGACAACTGGTTTCCGAAAGAGACATCTCAGGAACAAACAGTCAGATGCACAAAATGACAATGGCATCACTGCAGGAGCGATGAGTAAAGCCGAGAGACCTACCACCAAGAAGAGTACAAACTTAGCTTCCCTGCCGAAATGTTTTGCCAGAAAAACCTTCAGGAGGCTACAGTCCTGGTTCTGTCCCTGCTGCCACTGCCGGCAATGAACCACTCAGCTTCACACTTAAATCCACTAACAGCTTTTAATTCCCCCCTCCCCATCAACTCTCTTAAAGGAACCCATACGGTAGTGGTTCTTATGCTCTTGAACACGAACATCCTGACAGAGACACAGCAGGACTGGGCTCTTGAAAAAACACAGTGATCACAGTCATTTTCATTCTTAAAACCAACAACGACTAAAAAAGGGGGGGTCTGGTGTTTGCCTGTTATAGATCTGTAAGAGCAGCTATGACTCTGTCCCCACATGTGGGACACCTTTACTGTAGACCTTCCTCAGGCTGAGGAGGACCAAACCGATGTCATGCTGCTTCCAGAAGAATGCCCACTCGGCAATCTATAAAGGCAGTGGAGGGAGGAAAAAGAAACACTCTCCACTTCCCTGAGGATGTGCAGTCACAGGGAAGGAAGGGGCAGACGGCTGGGAGCTGACACTGGCAGAGGAGAGTGCAATCCCTGCTGCCCAGAGGTAGGGTGTTCACAAAACAGAGGGAGACCTTGATTTCACTTCCTCCTTGATGGACAGACAGCACACAAAGAGGGAGCTTTTTTTTTTACTTAAGTTGAAAATTTATTATTATTATAAAAGGAAGCCATATTTATAAGCCAACACTTGCTGATGAGAGCCTATCTTCAGTATTGATAAGACTTGCACTCTCAGTATAATAAACTCAAATAAAATGCAAACAAAATGACCAGATGATAAAATATGTCTGCCTACTACTAACCAATGGTATTAAGCTATAGCAATAATAAAAGCCCTTCAAATGAAAAGCTGATTGTTTGATAAATTTGCCATATGCAACAACTACACTTTCCGTATTTAAGAGAGCTCTCCTTAGCGAAGAAAATGAGATAGCTCACCCAATGCTGCCATCTTCAGATCATTATTCAGCAACACACGATTCCCCCCACCCTCCCACTCACAGACAGACATGCAGAGGCGGCTCCATGCATTATGAGACTCTGCAGGCTTTGGCAAATTGTGCTCTCAAGTCCACCAACATCGAGGCATACTGATAAGGAGGTTAAATATTAACTATATAGATACACTTTTTATAGACCAGACACGTAAATACCCACTATATGCCTCTCTTTGTAGGGTAAACTACACTGACTGTGGTACTCTATGTTATATACAGCATAATTGCACTGGAGAGGGAATGACTGAACAAAGAAATAACTGTTGAGATGAATAAATTTTTTTAACTCTCACCTGAAGGCAAGCAGCTAATTATTTCATTGTTGTTACACGTGGGCTGGTGAACACAAGCACAAATGGAGACCTGCAGGCTCTCAAGTTCTGATTTCAAATCTTGGACCCACCTCTGGCATAGTCCCCAGCCTGTGGCCCCAGACACGTGGCTCCTCTACAAGCTACAGCAATATCCTGTTGTCTCCCTTTAGTTCCAGTTCCACTTCATCTTTGGAGTGAAGTGTGGCTTTGCTACAACCTATTCTAGGAAGTTGTCTTGAAGCAGGAAAGGTCTCTATCCATGTTGCATAAATTCTGTTGTTCTTGAAGAGCCTTCCACTAAAATGCCGCTCTGCTGGCCAAATCAGCAAAACAAAATGAAGAATCAAAGGGCCAAATGAAGGATTAAAATAATTTTTAAGCCAAGAGACATCAATGTAATGATCAAGACTGTGCCAGGAGCACAAGACAGTGTACGATATGATTTTAATTTATTTCACTTATTTAACCAAAGTATATGAAAGATACTTTACAGTCATGCTCATGAAACACTGTCTACATGGGTTCAAAAATTATTAAATAGATCCACGAAAGAAAATCCTATTAAGGGCTATTAAATACTAATACAGCAGATCTCTTCCTTCGGAGTCCCTGAACCAAAAGTCATTGGCAACTAACGCAGTATACTGGGAAAATACCACCACCGTACGGCTTTAGACCTACACTGTCTTCCAGATGTCTGCAATTTGCCAGTGTCAGACAAGATACTGGGGCATTTGCTCTGGCCCAGTATATGTGTGATTTTAAGAGTCAGATCAGTTGTCCTACTATTGACAGGAAAGATCAAGCCCTGGCAAACTCCAAGCCTGGTCTCCATGGTAAACACAATGGCTATTCTTCATGTTCAGGTCTATTCTTCAAGGCAGGTACTGTCCTGCATTATAAACTGGACTACCAAAAAGAAAAAGGAAGAAATCAGTGACAGCTATGACAGCTAATAAAAAAAAAAAATGTTATTCAAGGGTGTTCAGAAATTTTGAAAGGCAGGAAAAAAGGTCTGATAAGGCCAACTCTCCTCAACTGACTGGTTTCTAAGGCTTTGAAAATCACTCCTCACATCACATCATTTTCCATTTGGGAATCTCCCTCCTGGGACCTGTGCAAAGAGCTTGCGCAGGGTGTTGGGTGCTCATGTCACAGTGTCAGCACTTCAAAATCTGACTTGTTCATAAAAAGGCCTTTCAAGCCATTCCACTTCACTTAGTTTTCTTATGGTATAGCATAGAGACTGATATTTGTGTTCACTTGGCAATGTTCAGCATGATGTATAACATAAGATTTTATCTGTTCTCTAAAAGTACCTTGTAAAGATGTTGTCAGGATGAGTCCTGAGAACACCAACCATGTCAAGAGCTCATTCACTTGCACTCCCTGTCGCAAGGGGCAAGAAGGAAGGACTGAGTAACTATATGACTGCAACCCTAGCACATGGACAGGAATATCCACCACTACAGGAACTTCTAATGGGATGGAGCTACAGCCCCAAGCGGACACACAGTACCACAAACAATCACTTTATATATATTTTTATATATATATAAATACAAAATTAGTTGCAATGAAGACAATACAACTACTAATGTGTGTAAATACTTGCAAGACCAGTGCCAAATAAATAACCTTAAGAAAACACCTTGACCTCTTTTCTACTGGATTTATTATTTCAAAGGATATTTGAATGGACCGCTCTTAAAATTCAGATCTGTGTGATATGTTCATAATCTGCAAAGATTAATTCCTTTTTCTTTAGAAGAGAAGGAAATCTTTGATATTTTAGCTCTAAAATTATTCACCTAGAGATCAGCGCTCTCATATAGTTGTAATTATCTCGTAAGACAATAGTTACATACAACTGAAAGACTTTAAAAAAATCCCATTGTTAGAAATTAATCTTAAGAATTAATGAAGTAAAGGTGTGTTCTTTCCCCCTGTAAAAGTTGCTCAAATTGCAAACAAATATTGGTTCAGAGATGTCGGTGATTCCATTTGCGCTTTCTTTCTTCATTCAGAGCTGGCGCAAATAGATTTGTGAATAGTCGCTTATTTTTCAGTCTCGGAGATATCAATAGTCACCAAAAAAAACAGCTGGCATCTCACATTTGACTGAATTATTCAAAATTCACAGTCTGTTGAGTAGTATCAAGAATGGTCCACTACAAGAAACAGAGAGATGTAACACAGGTAACCCAGGCAACTAGCCAGTACAGCCCAATGTTGGAGTCCAAACATCAAGCAATCCCGGCTATTTGACAGCTATTCATGTGGGAACATTATTGAGTAGAAATGCAGGGAGACTTTTGAACAACAAATAAATCTCATGATGAGCTTGTGAATAGATCAAAAGCAGAAAAGAAGTAACATTCAATGGCTAAGTCTTTCATTATAGATGATTCGCCTACCTTCAACAAAGGCAGTGACCCTATTCACAGCCAACAGCATTTCTAAACAGGAAAACAAAGTTTAATTTTTCAGAGTTACCTTCTTGAGGTATTTTGTTTAGTCTGCCACTTTGAAATGTATTTAAGCTCACTGAAATGAGGTTTCCTTTGGGGATTTCAAAGTGTATACATTTAACAATATTCTCCTTCTTCCCCTCATCTGACTGCTTTGCATTCAGACCTTTTACTAAGGGTTAATGCCTGGAACAATCTCTTTATAACCAGAAGTTCGAGTAAATGTGGTGCCGCTCATTAGAGCACGCAGGGATAGATGCACACCAGCCTTTGCATTTCTGTTGACAGTCATAGTACACAGTATCACTGTATGCAAATTCCTCTAATGAAGAGGCTTGGCACGCTCAAAGAAAGCATGCACTATAGTGAGCACAGTGGGGCTTGTGAATACTTTGAAATTATGTGTTTCTTTTTTCAGGAGTATCTGGAGAAAAACTCATAATGGCAATCAAAATAAAACTATCATCCTGAGTTTGTGAGGAAGCAGAAAACGTAACACAACGCTACAGTGACAAGCAACACAACGCTACAGTGGTATCACTAAGGACGTAACCCTGTACCTCCAACACTGGGGAGCCCAGCCAAGACAAGACAACACATATGGCAGTTGCCTACCTTGCAGATGCAATCCATTTTCTAGAATAAGATCTAGAGGACGTTCCTACCAACACCTTTGTATCTCTTGAGAGAATGTGTCATTCTTCTGTCCATTCTCACATGAAGGAGGCCCTCTTGCTACTCTAAAAAGCGGGCAGAGAGAATGGAGGACGAAGCACCTCTGGGATCTTTCTGCTGCTGCCACTCCAAAAGTTGTTATTTCCCACAGAACTGGAGCCACTGGATCTCCCACTCCATGTTTGAATTACTCCTAAATAATCTGAATTCAGTCTTGCTCTGCACAAAGATGATGTCTGTCCACCCCTCTCAGTTGAAACCCTTGGAGACCCTTGGAGCTGCAGGATCAGGAACCTCAACACTTAATCAGAAAGTGTTTCTGTGTAAAAGGCCGGTGTTTCCTGGCAAGGCAGCAATTCCCCTCCACCAAAGCTGCTGGTCACAGAGATGATGCGAAAAATCAATCCCACAAACGCACACTTGCCCCAACCTGCTCAACACTCTCAGGGAAAGAACTCCTACTTTCTTCAACATAATTAACTAATAGTGCTGAATCTTAATATGCAGCTAAGGAGATGAAACTGTGAACTGCTGCTTAGATCATTTGTTAAACATAAGGCATCGAAGCCCCAGTGCTTTACCCTTCCTATTTCCCCTTCCCTATCATTTGACTCTTATCTTGAACAACTTCTAAAACCTGGGGTTTTCAGGTTTATTAATTTCATATGGAGTTATTAAGAACAAATGATGTGCAATAATGAGCCATTCCCTTTCCACCTTATTTTACAACATGTAATGTGAATTCATGTTCAGCGGTCCCTATGGTAGCTGAAGTGAGTATTTGCTCATTTCTTTTGCAAGCTGTTGCTTCAAATTTCAGCCGTCTAGGGTTTTCACACAGTTAACATAAGAGGCACAGTCAGGTCTTCTGACATGTTAGCTGGGACTCCAAAAGTCCTCTGAAAGTCAAACTAAAAAGAAAAAAAAGCTGACTAAACATATGTCACTGCTGTCCAACCACAGTCTTCAATCTGTGCTGCCTCACGTGACACACCTGATCCCCATGATCCTTCACAATTCACAGGCTGCAAGCAGGGACTGTTTTTAGGGCTCTGCCGTTCCTGTTTGCCAGATCTTTGTCCTGCTACTCTCAAATGAGGAGTCTGTGTTAACAAAACCTATCAAAGCAAGAACAGTCTTGATTTTATATATTACACGGGCAAGGGCTGGCACCCCAGAAGCCCTCCCTTGGCACTGTGGCTTATGCTACAGCTTGGTGAGTATGACTCCTCCAGCAAAGGGCCAGGGACTTGAACACTGACAGGCTGGCATGACCCAAGCGAGAGCAGAATCTGAAACAAATACACATAGAAGAGATCATTTAGCTGTCCTTCACCTGACAGCATTCCCATTTTATGGGGAGCCATCGACCCCAGGACTGTTGCTCCAATTGTGAACTGCATTGCTTAGAAGAACACCCAGAGAACAGGCAAGAACAACCTCAGACATTTCTCTTCCTCCAGCATCCAGAGCCAGCATCTCTACAAAAGCCTGGCCCAGCCCTCAGGACCCATTTCCCACAGTTACCTGTAGACTTCAGTACTGGTCCAACATAGTTTTCCCCTTCCCTAAAAAGACCAACTTCCATTTCTCAGCAAGCATGCTAAGAATGAAACTCAGAAGAGAAGGCATAAAGTTGCAGCACTCCCTGAAAGACCAAGAAAAACTCTTCAGGCTGGGCAGGCAGAGTCTGTCCTTTTTAACGTGACGCAATGCTCTAAGGAAACTGCATAAGGGGAAAACTGGCACTGGAGCCTCTTCCACTTATCTGGGAGAAGCTTTTGATAGACTGGTAAGGTAAATCCACAGATTAACAAGAAGCAAAGGTGCAGCAACAAAACACAGTACAGGCAATCCTCATTTTATACGCAGGGAGTTTACTCAATCACTGCCCTATGCCAGTCCACTGTCAGAATTAATTACCGCGGGCGGCAAGGCCTCTTTAGTAACTATCCTTGGCCAGCCAAGGGACAGACCCCCAACATCCTCCCTGACAGGCATTCCCCTGGGGAAGGCACCAGGCACATGTGGTGCTTCTCATGATGCCATTCCCTGGAGCAGGCTGCGTCCCACCTAATTGCCGGGTCAATCACAGCATATGGCAATTGCACTGCAAGGAGCGATGCAGAAGAGTCACTGAGCCTCCCATGACATTTTAGCCGAGGAGGGGTGTAAGGTTCTTCTGTACATGATCAGCAGCAAAAGTCCTAATGTATCTGCTAATGAGGGTAAGTCCTGTCTTCAGGAAGGGAGGCAGCCTGCTGGAGCTGGAAGGATCTCAGAACTTTTGCAAGCCCTGAAATTGTGAGGGCAGAAACACACTGAAGAAACAGCGACAACTGGCCAGCTAAGTTTTTACATTCTTATTTCAAGGAACAAATGCACTGTTTCTTCGCAGTCATATCCACTTCAAATTTATTTTTCAGGAGCAAAAAAAGGGTAGGACTGACTTCCAAAAACAACAGCACCCACAGTAATTTTCTAAACATTTAAAAAAGAAAATTAACTTCTTGCATCTCTTTACCGAAAACAGATTTAATAGCTGAGACTTGTTTTCAAACATCACAGTTTCCAACAGCAACACCGCATTTAAACTCAATGTTCTTTTAATCACATAAATGCAAAGGGACTCCCAAAAGCTTTTGTGGCTCTTAATGCATTTGCTTAACCTGCCTTGCAAAAAAACCGATAGTAGGCATCAGCACAAAAGTGTAAGTTCTATTCATGTCAAGCTGACAGACGGATCAAAGAAGAAAAGTAGCTCAGGGAATTTTAAATATCTATTAATTTTGCTACTAAAAATATATCCAAATGGAAGATGTTTTTCACACCCCCAAACAAAATCTTTTGCAAGTACAGTTGAGTATCTCCTTGTAGCTCCCAGCTTTTCAGCAGTGAGGGCATGTAAGATGAATCTATCATAACTACAGAGTAGTCAACTGAGTCACCATTGAGTTACCTGCCAGAAGTCTGTAAACACAAAGAAAATTACATGAACATGTATCCAGCGAGGTGGAAAAAAGCGATACTGAGCAAGTACCTGTGAGCAGAGAGATCACAGTTCTTCACTGTACCTAAGTCCAAGGAATTCACAGTGGTAGTGGTCTAGAAGTGACTTACCAAATGTGAAGATCACTCTGAAATCATAACTAGTGATCAGGGTCCCTCTGATATGCAAGTTTTCTGTGCTCCTATAGGTCCTAAATTCATTGCTGATGTATAATACGGATCTGCTCATAAGCTAGTATGTTTATTCAAAGTTGAAAAATTAATCGTATAAAGGTGTTTACATTCTGGAAATGTGTGTCTGGTTAAACTATAGCTTTAGCCACTTTTATATTGTCAAACTATGTAATTGTAACAATTACAGCCTACTTATTCGAGAGAGAGAAGGAAAATCCTTTAGAAAAAGAATAGTATGTTTTACAGGGAAAAAAGGATAATCTGGGAGTACCCGCTCTTTCCAGCATGCCTTGAAAAAGCTCAGAGTTCAAATTGTTTTATCTCGCACTACTAGTAGACACTATCTTTATCAATGCCACAATGATGATCTATAGAATGTTCTCTATAAGGTACAGAAAATATAAAGCTTACAGATGTTAGCTGAAACAAGGTTATCTTGTCAAAACTAATGCTTTGTCTGTTGCAAAAGCAAAATCCCAACCCTAACAAACAGCTCGAGGGAGTGGAGGGGTTGTTCAAAGCATGCCTGAAACAGCACCATCACGCTGATGTTCTATTGACCTTGCACTGCGACAATTTCAGCCACAGCCGGAATCAAACCAAAACAACCAAAATTAACAGATACAAGGCCCTTCTTTCTAAACTTTTCTTTGGCTTCAACAGTGCTCTCAGGTTTCCAAAATTGTCAATAAATAAAAAACCTTTATACAATAACATCAGGCTGCCTGCCAGCTCTAAGAAGTAGCTAACAGCATTTATTGCATGGTATACCACGTGAGCTTTGTTCAGACAGAGAAAGAGCCACAACTGCAAAATCATGTGTCCTGCGGAGTCGATTCTTTCCCTGCAGAAACCCATAATCCTAAACAACAGGTTTTGGCAAGCAAATGATTAACATTAATTTTACAGCAACAAATCCTACTTTCATTTACATGTGTACAACCCTACTGACTTTTAGGAGACTGTATACATGGAAATGAAGGTAGTATCTAGCCCGCAGGCCTAAACTCATTGAAAGCAATGGCAAGCCTCCCCTTGGCCTTCTGTGGTGTCAGAGTTGGACCTATAAATATATAATTAAGCTATACTTACAAAATCATTATGGTAGATCACCCAAAAATATCTCAATTAAAAATTTATGGGACCATATTCCATCCAGTACTTTGATGCCATCCGATAGAAAGATGACAACAGGCACAAGAACCACTTCCAAAGCTGCAGCATTAAGTAATTAAGCCCTAGGCATAGTTACCTCTTTATGGATACCAGCCGTATTTCATCTTACTTTCATACTTTTATCTGCGCATACAAAGAAAATACCCAGGAACATGATGGATGAGAGAATTAGACTGAACACATGCTGTACGTTCAGTTCTCGAGCCAGTATTTAAAACAATTCAGATTAGTGCACAGTTGTGAATATTAAGTTAGGATCTTTTCAGCTCTGTACAACCAAGAATTTTAAGACTCTTTCCAGAAGACGGTATTTGGGTCATGTGTAGTAGCTACATGTATGAATGTCCCTTCTGGAAGCAAAATTATTCACTGAAATACTCCAGACAATAAAAAGATAAGTGCATGGTTAAGCCAAATCTCCTGGCTTTCTTCTCCAGATGGGCCCACCAACCCCCCAGAGGAGGGCCGGGCATGCAGGGTCACAGCCGTGGTGGCACTGCATGCTGCAGGAGGGTGCACGGGTCCCCAAGGGACCTGTAGGTGGCCCACCCCAGCAGCACCGCAGGTCCCAGCCAGGTAACCCGGCTGCTGCATTCAGGGAGCTGCTCCCAAGGGAATCCCACCTGCAGGCATGAAAACTCTTTTTGCACAGCACTCCTCAGCTGCTCTGGCTCCACAGAAAGCACGGATAAAGCCAACTCCTTCACCTGTGCACCCACAGCACAGACATCCCCACGGTCCTAAGTGATACCTAGGCATGGCTGAAATGAGCTGCCACATGTTGAACTCCTTCACTTCCCCATATACCTGTGTGCTGCTGCCGGAGATCTCCACGTCTCATACAAATGACTCAAATAACTAACACTCTATGTTACAGAATCTTACAGATTTAAGTATGTAAACAAACACGACAGAAAAAACAAGAAGCATTATAAAATTTACTTTGTTAGTGTGCTTCAACACCTATATTTTCCTCTGAGAATACTTAACGTAGTATGGGGCATACTGTGGTACACAAATAAAGCTTGAGCAGCATGAGACCCTCGCAGTTCTGGACTGTATATGAATGCATTTTACAAAGTGAGCTTCACATGTATGTGCTACAAACAAAGAAAAATAAGTGTAGCAGTGTCAGTATGAATGATACCTACACAGAGCCTAATATTATCTCTTCCCTTCAACATATGAAAGCACAGGGGCAGTCAGGAACAGCAGTAGCAATATATTCCAAACCTTTCCTCTTCTGCATTTTTCCCCCATTTTCTTTATTTAAACCTTTATTCCTGTAACTTATGTGCTTTGTTTGTAGTTGTTACCCAAAATGCTTGTGCTATTGTTGCTCACTGGAAGCTTATGCTGGGTCCTTTCTTTTGTCCCAGTTGCGTATGTTCTATAAACGATACCTTATGCCTTTTTGCCAATACATTTCCTACTCCAGGTCAAAAAAGAAAACAAATATGCAAAAAAAAACCCTATCAAAATTCATAGACTCCTTCCATCTATTCCTCAACCCATCTCAACTGTATCCAACACCAAAATGGTAGATGCTTGCCATTTGCACACACTCCTAAACTCCACAAATTCTTCCTAAGCTCTTTTTTGAGGCTTACTTTCATTACTGTTGCAGCAGAGCACGCGTTTAGACTGTGAGCTATTGAACTACCAGCAAAGATTACTATTGCAGAATCTGCAATTTCTTAATGAAAATGAAGTTTCTTCTGAAAATAAACAAACATAATTAGCAAGCCAGTGCTGTGTGAAATTTGCACCGTTCTCTTGTTAACCTACATGTCAAAATGTATTACTCGTGTGCATGTAAATTTGCATTTGCAGTTCAGTAACCTCACAGATTATGATCTAACCACTTTTGGAAACATAATGCTACAAGAAATAAAAACAAATCCAGTGTCTGGCTGTAATTTGTTGTTTTATTAGAAGCTTTTTCTTTAGCGCTTCTAACTGCTTAGGGCTTGATCTTCATAAACCACATCCTGTCTAAAAGGAGCTATATTATTTCTACAGCAAAATTTCTAATTCCTTCCCTGCTCCCAATTAAATAAATTAGTTCTCTCTTGATCTAGCTTCCTCATTACAGGGTTGGGCCCAAGCATACAAACATACGTTATAGAACAACACTAGTTACTTGTGAGTGCAAAATTTTGTCTGTTAGGGCAACCTGAGACCCTCCCAAGAAGCAGGTCATTGACCTGACCAACTGGGCACCCTCATAGTAACAGGTGAACCCTCCATGTTCTTAACTTTGAGTGACACAGTCCAAAGCACAAAACGTTTCATTTCTGGGTGTAATATGGCCTACATTGACCTACTTGGCCCAGAAACTAGTTAAAGCAGGAGGTTTGTATTTTAAAAGGTTTTGCAAAGCATTATTTTATACCACTTTATACAAATAAAATAAAATAAAAAAACATCACACTACAGTTCCAACATCAGTAGTCCAGCTCCCCACATTCACTGCGGCAGCTGACACATGGTTTCTCCACCATCTAAATTACTTCTCCCAGCCATCACAGAATTTGCAGCAGCAGAATCGCCCCTTTGTACTTCTTGCTGATCAGAAACTGCAGGGACTCGTATCCTTGAATAGCGATGCTGGTTGACAAAGACAGATCCGCTGAATCCTACTTCCCTCCTGCATGCAGCCCATTTCTCCTGTCCCTAAGCAGCAAACCATGTCAGCTCTACAACATCAGGTCTACCCTTCCTGCCATACAAAAGGCCCCCACTTCTATAGCAAGCACATCCCAAACTGCCTTAACTCCACAGTGCTGCTCTTAACCAAAACTCAGATTAGGGCTCGAATTGCTCATTTACCCCACTCCCCAGCCTGGTGATTGAGGTATCTTCGCTCTTTCTTTTCCAGTTCTAGCTGGAAAGGTGGAAAGGGTTCAGGGAAGGAAAAACGTGCTCAAAGTTACAGAGCATCTTCCACATGATGAATAACTAAACAAACGATTGCTTTTCAATCCAGAAAAGGAGACAACTAAGGGAGACAATGAAACAGTTCTGAAAAGTCATGGTGGCATAGAGGGATGATTTGATTGTTCTCTCTTCAAATACAAAAAAGCTAGTTAGGAATGAGGTTAAAAACAACAGAAGACAACAGCTCACCGACAGTGAGTAGTTGAGCCATAGAGCTCTTTGCCAAAGTTACTGCATGTACTAAAAATTTACATGTCTTTAAAGATAAACAGCCGTCTCTGGACAGAAATCCATTCAGAATAATTAAATACATAAAAAACATATTTGGCTCAAGAGTTCCCCAAGCTTCTGAGAGGTTAGAAATTTGGAAAACATTTGAAAAGAATCAGACATGCTCACCCTGTTCTTACATGCCTCCTAAGCAGCTATTTATGACTGCACTTGGGCTCAAGGCACCAGCCATGTGCTCTGACCAGCACAGCAATTTTTCGAGGCCAAACCTGGAAACTGACTCTCTCCAAATCCAGAACAAAGGCCTCAAAAAACTGTCACAATTCCTGCAGACAACATTGAGCGTTTGCTCCCATTTTAGCAACAGAACTCTTCAAATTCTCCCTGTAGTAACTTCTCTGGACTGGTAGCTTATTTATATATAGTACAGAACCATTTGGTTTTGAGCTACAAAGCTAGTTAGGTATCGCTACTGAGATTTTGTTCTTGTACCATGAATCTCTGATGTGATGACCATGAAAATGCACTGCAGGGCAACACTGCAGTATTCTAAAATAATAAATATTGATCCCTGGAATCTACAAGGTTTTCTTCCCCTTTAGCCCTGTTCTGTGATATATGTACTATCTTTTCTGCTTAGTGCTTCATCTAGTTTATCAAAAAGTATTGCTGAAAGAAACACTTAAAAAATGGAGGCCACTACCTGTTATTAATTCCTTTAGAACATTACGCAGAGCAAACCCACAAATTAGGGCATGCTTTTAAAGTAGCAGTCAGTGAGCCCAGCAACACCTCACCAATCAAAGGAAAGTAATCCATCAGTAAGTTGTCCTTCTCTCCTGATTCAAACAGACCTGTATAACTTTGTAATAATTAAGAAAGGCACAAGGTTTCATCAGATTTCTCTTCTGCTTCTTGTATAGGTTTCAAGTTTTGCACTTGGGCAATTTCCAAATACATCTGCGTATGGATGTTTTTGCCTGGTCAAAGTCAGGAACATAGCCCAGGCCATCTACTGATGAACAATACGGATCACAGTTATCTCCAGTCTCATGCTGTGTGGCAGGACAATGTCTGGCTATAGTGATCCATCATACCTGATTTCAGCTTTATAGTCCTAGCTTTTACCCTGGGAATTGGTTCATCTTCCGTAAGTGACACACATCCCAAACAAGAGTAATTTCATACGTCTCCTGTCAGTCTGTCAGAATTTACTCAAGCAGTTTTTAAATCATATTCACTCCCAGCTCTTCATGCTGCAGATCCTTTATTCATTAACTACAGGCGCAGCTGGAAGAGACTCCTTTGCAAGAAACTCCATTATGTCCCCACTGGACTTAGGGTACTCGCCATGCTCACTCTTGGCATCTGTCACACAATCATGGCACACGACTGGGATACAGGAAAAAGACGGAGCAGAGATTTGAATGTTAACCTTCAGTATGTTCAGTGAATGCCATAGCTCTTGAGCTAAAATACCAGGTTTCAGTTGGCCAGTATGTAATTATTTTTATATGGCAGAGTATCTTCAGCAGGGGAGCTGATCACAAACTTATCACAGTGCTTAGTTCACTGTCTGTCATTTTGCAACTATGAATGAAAAACATTCCAGCAGTCTTGATTTTCCAGATGCACAGTGGGAATGTTCAAAATCTCAAATATTTTCATAGTTTTCTTCTCAGCAGCTTTTCTTCATTCATGGAGGAAAACAGTAATCCAGTTCACAAGCTGTACTTATGGTCTGGCACTATCAATAGCCCCTCTGGGAAATTTAATCTGTTGTTTGTGAAGATGAGAGACTGCAACAGTGTGCTCTGACTAGTGAGACCACGAAGGCTGCGTCTACCTGAAGTCACCAAATGCAACTCAAGTCTTTATCTGCAATGCTCCTGTTTCTTCCATCCTGGTTATCTCCTCAGCAAACATAACGTGCAATTGTCCTGAATTATGTGCCAGTTGTTCAGTGTGGGGAAAGAACTAGAATGAAGCCAACAAGACCAGATAATGTAGATCCTGAGACAACACAAGCAACTAAACTCCCATGAATTACCACTGACTTCTCCCAGAGAGGCTGTTCTGAACATTATTTTTACCCCAGCCTATATATCTGAACTATTTTGTTTGTGATACATTCACAGATAAATGAAAGTCGGCTTTAGAAATAAACCATTGGCTTCAGTCATCATCTAGGCACGGTAAAACATTTAGATTCATAACAAGCCTGAAATGCATTTACAAGATCTCATCACACACAATTCCTTGAAATCCAGAAGCAACACCCTATTGTGTTTTTCTGCATAAAGGCTAGCAAAAACAAGATAAATTCCTTGATTTCTACTGTCCCACAGTGTTAAAATACAAGAAAAAATATCAAGAAAGATTAAAAGGTGACAATTTTACAGTTCTAGAGAACTGAAGCTTTAAATGTAACTTCAGTAAGAAACCACCAGGGAAAAAAAAAAAAAACAACTTAGTGTGACTAATTAGTCCCTAATGGCCAAATTCTTGAGTGGAAAGATTTGATGATAAACTGCATACAAACCATAGACACTCTGCTAAACTACTTTTTTTGCTAAACTCCTCGTTTCTGAATCACCACCAGTTAATGTGCGCCCCTGAATTGTATATACACAAACACATCCTATACACACTGCATCGCAAAGGGGCAACCTGAGCTGCGCTGAAACAACTCAGCAGGAGCTGGGAGTCATTTCTGCCATTAGCAAGAGAGACAGGATCCTGCTTATCAACTTGCAGCTTTACAAGACAGCAGCTCTCTGGCTCCCAAGTCCACAAATTACAAGGTAATACTGAAATGTAAACCGACGTATATTTTTTGTACAATTTTCCTGACAAAACCTTACGTTATGTGCTGTTAAATGTGTTGTAAATGATATATTATACAAATTAGTTGAAACACCTCATGTCAAATCCTCCCTACAGCTTATGGTTTGATAGGTAAGCAGAAAAGACAGTCTTTGTTTATTTTTGTGCTACGTGAAAGTAAAAAGACCAGGCATGCTTGAAAAATCAACTCAAAAGCATTTTTACAAAGTCATACAGAGTAGCACAAGACATTAGGGATGATGATGATAATAATTAGCACCCAGACATGTGTGGGCAATATTGTTATTTCCTCAACTAGTAACCGCATTATACCACACTACAAGCAAAAAAGCAGATTGTGCAAATATTTTGTTTTGTTTCAGTAACGTATCTCTCAATTTTTTTTTGTGTCTTCCCTCTTTCTTACTCTCTTAAAACATTGTAAAGGAAACTGCACCTCTCAAAAAAACACTGCAAAGACAGTTGCTTGGCTCTTTCAATATTCCACTTCTCAGGGTAAAAATACTTAAGTTTAAAAAGGAGCAGAAGCCATTCCTTTCTCCTTACCCCAATCTGACTACCAGACTCAAACAAGAGAATGAGGGGACCTCACACCCTTCCTTTTCAACCCTCTTACCCTGCAGCCATCCTTCCCCCTCCAGCTGGCCAATGCACTCTCATCTAATCCCTGCCCTCAGTGAGGCTGCACAGATGTGACTAATTGCAATTTAGCAAACACTTCTAGTCTGCCCAGGGACCAAGCTACAGCTTGCTCTACAACCACCGTGTCAGCTCTGCAGGGTCAAAAACACAAGCACGTTTCCTTTGCAGCTCAGGACTGATGGGGCACAAAGAGCAGATCTATCAAGGCTGATACGTGGTGGCCTTTGAAATCAGAATGGAGCAAAAGATGATGAAATCACCTGTAATAATTCTTCCAATTCTGATCTGAATTCCTAAGAGGTGTTTTTCTCTCTTCTGAAAGCTATCTTCCTTCCTCTAATGGCTCAGCTGTTAATGTCACTATATTTCAAAACAGGTCATGCTAATGGCAAGCCTGCCTTGGGCATAGTGCTTCAAGCTCATTAATATGCATGTTCTCTCTCCATTCATTTGTTTCTCTCTTTCCTTTGAAGTTGCCTCGCTGGAACCTGCACTGCTTTTCTGTGTTAAGACTCTTGGCTGGCATTTTTCAGCTCGCTGCAGTCTCTGGTTGTTATCTAGGATGGAAACGGGACCGAATGTTGCAAAAGTCAGTTAATAGCACCTCAGGTGACATTTGGTGCTCAGCTGAATGGATTTCTTGGCCTCCTCACCCTCACTGCTGAGAGACGTTCTTTCTACTTGCTCTCAAGTCAACTGTTTACATTGCAAATTTTAGGGCAAGTAAAATCTCTGTATTTGTCAAGCACCTGCCCCAGGGGAGTACAGCCCCTCACTGTGCTTCTAGGAAAAATAACACCACCTGAGTTGCCTTCACTTTCTTTCTAAATGTCTCTTCCACCTGAAAGAGCTATTTCCAGCATGGGAGGAGAAATCAACTTTGACTCAGATATCAACTCCTCAGTGTGATAAGGGAAAGTGATTCAGCTGTCTTCTTTTATTTTTGGCTTTGTGATTCAGAAGCCTCATTGTTCGGATGACACAGTCAGTCATAACTGGGAACTTGTGTGAGGGGGAGGAGTAAAAGCATTTATGTAATATTCAGAGGTCACTTTATATTAGTATCTCTCCCCAAACAGATCAGTCCCAACATTGTCCTCTGCAACAAGCCCGTGTCATCCAAGTTTATTTTCGGGTGAAAGACTTGGACATACTGTTTTCGTCAAAGTACCTACAGGGACAGCCAATTAGCTAGTTTCTCTTGAGGCTGCAGGTCGTGGCAAAGTAGGTCTGCTTCCTACTAAGTCCCTTCCTTGCAAATGTGCAGACACACAACTTTCATGATTCTTCCATACAAACAACAGTTTCTTCTCAGTAGACATCCATTAGAAAACCAAGGAACACCCTGAAGCATGTGAGAGGAACTGGCCATAAGCAAGCCATCGCGCCTGTCTAACTAAGAAGTGAGGCCCATTTGATTAAATAAATCTGGTGGCCACTTCTGGAGGGCTCCGGGAGAAAAAGCTAACAAATGGGTACAAACACCTTTTTCAGCAGATGGGACTCTAAGCCACTGCATCAAAATTATTACAGTTTAATTGAACCTGGTTTGAATCTGTCTTCAACACTGTGTCCAAATTATTTCCAACCCTTTATATCCCGACTGCGCTTCTCGTGTAGAAAAGCAGTAGTATGCTGGATAAAATTTAAAGTAACCAATTCTTTCGCTGGTTGTCACAGAGGTTTTAATGAGATAAAAAATTTAAATATGGAGTTGGTTTTTTTAATACAATATAGTTCATTAAATTATTTGCAGCATTAGTTTTAACAGGATCCACAAAAGGACACATACAGTAAGTTAAAGCAACTGAACAGAGCGAGTGGCATAGACCGGGGTCACCAACCTGTCACAATGCAAAGGGCTGTATACAAGTTATTTGGAAACGACAATATAGCAGGGCTGACAAGTGGGCAGGAGCTCAGAGTCCTGGCAACTTGACAGGGCTCTTCAGTACAACCTGAGGGTCCCTCACACGAGGGCCAAGGCGGCTCCAGTTGGGTGGTTAGTAGCATCTAACATCATTAACATGTAGCCCCTTTCAGTTCACGCTATCTACTGGCATGTGCCTCATTTGATGCAGCATAAAATCCATCTCACAGCCACTGGCTGAGACACTTCACCTAGGTCTAGGTCTACTGCTGCACAGCCTTGCCTTAGTAACTACATATTCTCCAACAGGAGCAGTAGCAAGGATGCAACGTCATCTCAAAATCCATCACACACTACAGTACAGTGAACAGCTGCAAAATAGAACAGTGAGTACAGAAATAGCAGTGCTAAGAGCTGAAGTGGCCATCTGTGGAGAAGCTAACAGTGTAGAGCTGAAAGCACACACCAAAATGTTGGAGTTTTGGGTTTTGGTTGGGTTTTTTTCAAAATTACTTTGCTTACTTGTTTTCAGCACCTTAAAGTAGACAAAATCCATCTCAGCTAGCCCTGAAAATTGGTGGTAATTGCACACAAAAAGTAAAACTGACTCCCCGAAGACTAGTGTGTTCAGCTTTACTCTTATTAAAAACAACGGAAAAATACCTAAAGCTCCGTGATTGTCACATCATAGTCATCTGCAACCTGAAAATGCAGTCAGCTGTAATAAGACAATGCACATCACTTCATCAACCAAAGAGGACGACAGATGAGAGAGCATGCCACAAAAAGATTTTGACTCACAGTGGCTAATTTCTGAACATCTTCATCAGATGCTCCCAGTGAAGCAAGTCCTATCTCTTGTGAAAACTGTGCAAACTTGGGATCAGCAAGTAGAGGCACATGTCCCAAGAGTTCATGGCACGTATCCCTAAGGGAATGGAAATGAAAAGAGAGTCATTACACAAATTAATTCCATAATTGTTCCATAATTAATTTAATATAAGCTGTTTCACATGTGTCTGACCTCTACCTTTAAAGTTTTACCATGAAATTTTGGGGTTTTTTTACAGAACAGTTTTTCTTCCCTATGTCTGGTTCTGTAGAAACACCCAGGTTTGGTTCTATTAAATGGATTATATCTCGTTTAACCCCACTTATTCCATGATTCCCCCAGCATTTCCAGATTTGAGCGGGAGGGCCTGATCACTGCTGTCTTCCAGGCTTAGTACCATGAAGACTGAACTGCCCAAAAGAAAGCCAGATGCCTCACAAGTACAGTTTTTAGCATTTCTCTCCACATGAATCAAGTTCAAAATCCAACATGTTCCCTCTTCCTCTTCTCTATTCCCCTTTCTGCACCTGGGTGCAGCTCCACAACCAAACATTTTCCATTTGCCACTAGAAATTCAGGGCAATATTTACAGAGGTCTCTGTGTGTTTAATTTCTCATTTAGTCCTGACTTCCTACTGCAATTACTGAGTACTTTTGTTACACAGTCCACTTTTCACCAAATAGGTTTCAGAAAAAGCAGAGAACCCGAATCATTTTAGAAAGAACTACTGTCCACACCTGTAAGTGCATTATTAGTCACAACAAAGTGCAGATATAAGTGTACGAAAAACTGCTAACCAACCTAACGAAAGTGCACATGCATCATCTACAAAAGCTCTCAAACAATTCTGAAAGTTTTGGTGCATTTGTTCACAGAAAATAATGGACTTGGTAGTAAAGCTCACTTTAAAAAATCGGATCTGACATTTCCTTTGCTTTTGTCTCTTCAAAGACATTTCTCTCTTTTTTTTTTTTTTTACCTCAGCTGTAAACAAATGTTTTAAAGGCAGGGAGAAAACATCAAGTTTTCTGCCTTCTATCCAAAATCATCCAATTTGTCTTTTATAAACTATTTTTGTTCGAAAAGACACAGAACCTGACACTTCAGATAAATCATGAACAGAAAAACAACCCTCTATATAATTTAAAGTCTCCTTACTCAGTACTCTTCACCAAGAAGTCTGTGCCAGCTGTGTCTAGGTAGATAGTGGTAGTTTCTGAATGCATGCAAATGACGATTAACATTTTGGGCATTCCTAGTTTACCTCACCAAAAGCTTACCAAATATCATTCCAGTATTGGAGGGTTACATACAAGCCTCTCTTTTCAGCCCAGATGGACTCACTGACAGACGCTTACCAACATTTGCTCATGTTACATTCACACTTTTTGGTGAGACAAGCACTGCTCTGAAGCTGTGCGTGGCAAGTTTGAGCCAACCTCATATATAAGTAATTCACTCAACAGTACAGAGGAATTACCAAATCTCATTTCTCTTCCTTCCTAGACACACAGATTTCCCAAAGAAGCAAGGGAAGTAAACAGATACTCTTGTGCCTGATGTGATAAAATGAACATGGTCTACGGACATTGACTGGAGATTCAGTTGTAGCAATAGAGGCTAAGTCCTCACATGTACTGTGCACCGATATTTTTAGTCAAAACCCATAAAACATGTTTGATATGTACAGCTGGCTAGGAACTGTATCAGACACCATACTTGCATAAGGAAAATGGTTTGCATTTGTTTTCCACTGCCTGGTGACGCTTGTGCTTCCTCCTGAAAGTCAGATCTTTCCTCCCATGTTTCTGCATCATTGCATATCCTTTCAGAGCCTGGGAAATTCCCAGTTTCTTCAAAAGCAGATGGCTTTTCTTTTATGATCTCTGCACCCTTTTGGTGATGATCCGAGTCTTGCAAGATGATCAAAGTTCCCCACCACAAGACCCATAGCTTAGATACTACTTCCTTCCTCACTGGAGCTAAGACTTGGCTGGCTCTGCATGGTACCCATCTCTTTGTTCAGGAGATGGTTTGAATCACTTGAGTGGGTAATCATCAAAGGTTAATGACCCTTCTTTATTTATTCAGTTCCAGTCACAACAATTTCTTCTGTCATCTCCTGAAAGGTTTAGATGTATTGCTAACAATACGAGGGACAGCAGGGAAATGGAGTTTGTAATCTGATAGATAGACCCAGAGAATTCTCAGTACCAAACAACTCACTGGAGGAACCTGACTCCTCCAACCATCACCTTCCAACACAGAAATGAACCACAAAGCCCATTCTCTGGAAGCCCAGAGCTCTAACTCCACTTTCCATCTTCACTAGAGAAATCAACACTGCTTGCTGAGCACTTCATCTATGCTGCACGGCATCAGTCCAGATATATTTAAGGTAACTTCGTATCAGTAGTTCAAATAACGAGAGCAAAGAAGATGTAGCAGGACTGGCTTCAAGTTCCTGGCTTCAGGTAAGCAGTCTTGTCTCCAGGCAGGCTTCTACAGCAGCATCACCACTATTAGTAGCTAAGCAAGTGTCTACACCTCTGTTTTCCTGTGCTGAAGTAACAACTCCCAGAAACAATTAAGTGAAGACATGTTGTTTCTAGTTCTGCATTGGGACACAGGCACTTTGTGTCACTTCCATCCTTGCAGACAAAATGAGCCTAGCCCCATTAACTTGTCTCTCCTGGCAAGGGGAGGAGGATGAGGAGGCAGAACATATTTCTCTCATGCCTTTTGCTTGTAGATTCTTCCATTAAAACTATGCAAAGTAGTATTTTGAACATGGAGTTATAAAGAGGGGAGCTTAAAACAAAAAATTATGAACAAAAAAAGAGTAAATTTCAAATCTTCCAAGCAGAACCATGATCCAGCATTTGGAATTGTCATTGCAGTCTCTTAGATTTCCCTGCCAGTCTGGCCCTTTATAGATAGTCTAAACAATATAATTCTTCGCTTAACTACCAAGGCTTGATTCTTTTGTTTTGTTTTATTCAGAAAATAATTAAGTTCCTTTAATTTATTCACACACATTGCTCAGAGAAAATAAGATTTTTCGTAATGCACTTTTCACAGCAAAAGATTTTTCTTGGAGTAAATTAGTTAGCAGAGCAGAGGAAATCTATATAGCTCTGCGAAAGTAGTAGAAACATAATGAAACTCAGGAAGAAATGTTTTAAAATGCATATAGAAGTGATACAGATCAAACCAAATGAACTCTCTAATTTGTATCTAGCTCTATAGCCTGGGTGTTAAATCTGATGGAAAGCCCACTGAAGTCAAAGGGAGTCTTTCTACCAGGTTTATATCACTGAAATGCAACATTCAGCAAGCCAGGGACCCGCAGCAAACCTCATTATGGCCCCATATATCAACTAGCAGATCTCAGGGCATTGCAGCTGCTGCGAAGATGAAGAGATGTCCCCACTCAAGTCAGTTTAGTTTTGCTGCCGATTACAAAAAAGCCAGGATTTCACTTTGCATTTCTGATAGCACTTACTATCTGCTCTATCTTATGAAAAAATTTAAACACATTTTTAAAGGGATTTTCAAAATTTTCCTATGGAATTCCTGATAGTACAGATCATTACTTTATGTAGTTACTGAACATGCAGGTCTGCAGGAAGAGAGTAACATCACTAGAAAATGACAACTTAATTCCTCTGTTAGTCATATTTAGAGCTGTTAAGATTATACCCTGGATTTTTAAGTTCAGCTCAAATAAGGGATAAAAAAAATCTTCATTCTAATTGAACTAGTATTACTACATAGTTACTTTCCAGACACAAGGACCAGAAAGGTTACAAAAAAGTAGTTGCCGTTACTACTAAGGATCAGCTGTAATACACTGCATAATTCTGAAAGTAAGCAGCATCCTGAAAACTACAGGGGTCTCAAATATACGAATCAACGAACCAGAGAACATCAGCAAAAACATAGACACACTTAACTGTATCCTGGAAGATATTCCTTCCTTTGTTCCTGTTGGAGTTATGTACCTAACCCCCCTATCAATAGATGAAAATGTTCTCCGAGTTTGTATTAAGGTAATAAATGTCATTATTCTTTTGCTGAGCATTGGCAGGTGCTGCAATCTGAGACACTGGCTTCCCACAGGAGAGGAAATCATTGGTGCGAAACCTGCCACTTCCTAAGTATAATTTCTTTTTTTGAAATATCTACAGATATTTTTAGATAGACCAGAAGAGGTCCAGCATCATATATTCAAGCCCTTCTTTCAGGATTTTACATTGTAGCAATTTGCTTACAAATTTAAGAGATTAAAGTTCTAATTACAGAGGTTACAGAAGTGGGTGAATTCCTTCAGGGATTACTTCCTCTTTCCCAATAAAAACCTGCACACAAAACTAGCCTCATAGCATTTTCAGCAAATGCTTTGCCCAGTTCACATGCTGAGGAAGTGTAAGTAGATATGTGTACAACAGCACCACCCGGTGACTCCTGCCAGAATAACGTTAGCGCATTTTTAGGGACAGCTTACTATGTGGTTCCGTTAATCCTTTTATATTCAAAAATATTGCTCCATGGTTTCAGCAGTCTATTCATGAAATCAAAGTTAGGCATGGTTCCAAGCGTTTATAGGATTGGAGCTGAATATATATATGTGAAACCTTTGTGGAAATTTTGTCAAAAATAAAATACACCAAAATAATACAAGCTGCGTGAACAGTTACAATTTCACGCTAACTGTCTGATGACTGATGCACTGCAATAATATCATTCCTGTGGTTACAACATCAGTGGATGCCTTTGGTGAAACTAGCTCCATATTATCTGACTGACATGTATTGTTATTACTGCACAGACCACACCATATGTAATACAAGAACTGCAATCGCTTCCATCTTTTTTTCTCCACTTTTCATCAAGACACCAAATGCCACAATATTTCATCCAAACTTAAAATATTCTGTTTTGGAAAAGCTGCAATGCTGTCCCATGAAAGTCATAATTAAAGTGTCTCATTTCTATAATGTCCCCTGTGACAGGCTTCATATCTCGTATCTTCCCTGGGTGCGAGAACAGTGCCTCATGACTTGCTTACATTGTGTTATAGGAGAGAAATGAAGTTCAGTTGTGGAGCGTGGCCCAAAAGGCATAAATGAGGACACAAGACAACCAATTTATAATTCTGAATGCAATTTCTTTCAAGACATTCAGGGCTTTTTTTCCAACTTCTTTCTTTAGTTGACCCACAAGAAAATAAAATTTTAGATACTTTTTCAAACTGTTCAGTCAAAAACTCCATCTTCCACTGAAAAACATCCAGATAGAATTTTTTGACCCACCATATAAATAGCCTAGTTATTTAAGTAAAAAGTGCAAAAGAAGCCTTTGAATTAAATTCTAGCTCACCAATGTGAAGGGGTTTGTTATCGATGCTGTAACTAGATTTCTACCTTTGTGGGAAGGTTCCTCTTTTCAGTCTTGGCAAATTCAATTACGTCTTTTAAGAATCCCATGATCGTATTTTTTCAGTACCAAAGCAAATGTAGCAACTTACGGTTCTGGTGTGTAGAGAGGATCTGAACCATGTCGTATGTACTGAGTACAGTGAAAAACTCTATATGCTAAGCCAGCTAAAAAATCTCGGGGAGATAGGTATCCAGCAACTGGTCTCACTGTGAAGCCAGACCTTTCTGAAAGTGAAGGAGATCATAAAAGACCATATTATATATCCATATACCCATTTCTGAGGACGGGTTATGATCTATAACTAATTATTCTACCAGAAGCATGACACAGAGAGTATCTTGGTTGAAGATGACCACACATCATCTTCACCTACTACGTACAAGAACTATTTTGTATTGCTAGCATATGTTTAAGGAAAACAGCTTGAGGTATTTCAAAGTTTGTTTTAATACCTTTGTCTAGAAAAGATGGTAAGGTACCATAAGTGATGTTCTCAAGTCACCACATACCTCATTTTCCTGTCTAGTACCAAACAGAGAGAAGTTTCCAAAACAGAAGATGACTTCTGTAAAATACATGAAAATCTAATGGAACACAATAGGATAAAATCAAATCCCCTTATTTTTACAGATAAAATACTGTTTGTGACAGTAAAATATCAACTTTCACAGCTGAGGTCCTCATTTATTTAACAAAGTGTTCCTTTGTCAGATTAGTCCCAGTGTGGAATTATTTCAGACTCAGTGACTTCGAAAAGGACATTTCTCTCCCAAATTCATTCTTTACTCCTTCCAAGTGTTTACAGGAGAATGTTCCAAGTTTTTCCTCAACAGACACTACTATTGTTGTATTTAGTCTGAAAACATATTTCTGAAAGAAGTGTGAAGTTTTGAGTTTCTAGTTAGGGAGAAAGAACCTGTACACTTTGGCAGCATTCCTTAGAGACCATAACACAATCGATGAGAGACCCAGAAGGACACAACCAAATGCAGAGAGTGATGAGTCAGTTATTAGTAAACGCATGTGTTACACAAACAGGAGTTACAGATGAAGCAGGGACTGGAGAAAGTAAGCCTTTCATTACAAATTTTTTATTTCTCTTCGTTAATAATTTTCCATGCACATTTGGGACAAAACACTTTGCTATTTTTTCTCGTAACACTTAACAGCATGGAACATTTTTGTCCAAACAGCTGTCTTCGTAATGTTTTAGTTTCTGAGCTCCAGAAGCTCCTGAGCAAGAGGATTAAGGAACAATCTGAAGGGACCCCTGAGGAGAAGAGAAAATCTTAACTGAACTCTTCAGCAGCTTTTCATCTAGAGTTAAAAACTGCAGGTTCACGTTTGCCACTTCTCCTTCCATATGGGCTACGTTTCCATTACAGATGAAAAAGAAAGGTATTTTCAAACTTAAATATGTAATATCCAGATCCCTTAAAAAATAACATGAAAGAGAAGTACCAGATTACCTATGGAGTCCCATTGAGTTTTTTCAACATACAAATATAATGACTAACTTCATGAGGTCTTGGGCACTCAGGAAAGCCTCATATTCATCCGGCTGTACAACAATGTGTCAAACCTGCAGTCCTCTTTAAATTCAGTTATCTTGGCATTTTATTCCCTCTTTTACCTGCCTGCATATTTGGGGGATGCCCACTGCGGTTATCAGAACACCCATCCTGTGGCAATGAGAAGAGCAGAAATAACTCTGCTCTTTCTTTTCATTGTACTGAAAGACTTTTCTCCCTGTGCGAGATAACATCATGTGATACGTGTTCAGCTGTTTAATTCCTCTCAGCTTCATACCTGCAGGTACATATATACAACTGTCTTGACTCAACAAACTCTCTGCCATGGACAATGTCAAAAATAGAATGATACTTCAAACTAAACCAAAATCCACTGACAAAGCTGGGAGTCTTTTCATTCAATGTGCTTTGTATTTCGTACTAACAGAAAAGAGTGTTTTCATGAAACTGTATCTATTGGCAAACCAAACACAAATCTTACCTTTAAGAAAAATAGAAACATCTTCCAGCTGAGGCACATTATCCTCTCTGTATCCACAGTACTTGGTCAGCAGAGGAAAGTTTTTTAAATATTCACGACAAGCATGGGTGGGATAGAGTTTACTGAGTTCCCTAAATACCACCCCCCATGTTTTAATTTCTTCAGCTGTGTACTCCACTCTGGGAATGGGTTGACCACTGTAAAAAATAAAATACATACAATGAAATAAATTATAATAAATAAAATATAATACATTTGAGTACAACCAGATGCTAGACAGACTGTGGATGGCAAAATTTCAGTGAAAGTGTTATTTAAATAAATAAAGGCAGACAGACACTAACAACTCTATTAAAAACTCTTTTAAAATGACAGGTAGATGCTTTTTTCTTAGAATGACTTCTTGATGTTATGTTGTAAGTATTACATTCATTTCTTAAGAACTGTATTTCTTATTAAGCAATAAGATTATTTCTTAATTTTTTTACATATCATAGTAGAAAGAAGGATTTCTTATACATCATGTTTTTATACCAGAGTAATATTTCTTCGTTTACTGCCACTGATGCCTTTGCAAGTGGTTACCTGAGGATGCTATTCGGTCTAACTTGTATATTCAGTAAGACCATCAGCAGACTGCATGCTTTATGCATTCTTAAATATACATAATGTTCACACAGTATCATTACCCAGCATTTTACAAAGTGAAGATCGGGCAATTACACAGATGTTTAGAAATGTGTAGATTCAATCAAAATATGTATATATATTGTTTAGACTGTCACATGTGTAGGTACGTTTGGAAGCCCAAATACATGGAAGACTACATCATGAGGAAGCTCACCTCAGAGCCAACGGCCTAGCACAGGTGAAACTAAGCTTCTAAATACATCTCTCTCCTTTTTTTTTTTTCCTTCTGTACTGTTCCTCTGCCTCCTTCCCCTTACACAGATGTACAAAAATTGCAAAGCAGGCACTAATCCATCTCCAACATCCAAGATTTGCCTTGAGTCATTACAGCTAATTCAAAACTGACTGACAGCGGGAAGGGTATGAAGGGCTCCTTCCAGTTTGCACTGCCTTGTATGTAATTGTAAAGAATTTTGCATGCCATGGTCACGGGCCACCACCTCACGTTATGAATTCCCCCTAGAACCTTTATAACCTTTCCCTGGATTTAATGTTCACAATCTATAGTATGTAATCTGTGCAATCTGCCTTCTCCTCAGGTATCCTCTTTTCCTGTGCTGTAACGAAGTACAGATTAGCCAAGGGATTCACAGGATCCTCTTCCACTCCATCAGTCCCTATCTCCCACTCCCCTGACACAGGGCTGGCAACTCCCAGCCCAGTGCTGCAGCTTCTCCAGTGTCCCAGACAGCAGCTGAACAGGCGGATCAGGCACGGGGGATCTTACTGCACCAGAATTGCAGCACTGGGTTTTTGCTGGGGGTTGGTTCTCTGTCTCGACTGTCACCGGGTTCATAATCCTGCCTCTACCCTACGAGGTAACGAGGAATGAGCCCTCATGTCACGTGTGATTGCTGTTACGCAGTTCCTACACGCACAGGAGCGTCCACCCTACATGAACCGTGGTCATCCGCTTATCTTTATTGAAAACTTACTATTTAATCCCCTTGCCTTCCACTCTATCAAAGTATTTTGACCCATGGCAGTTATCTTTCAGCCAAAGGCCACTCTGTATGAGGTACTCATCCTTGTTAAGGACTCACCGGACATCCAGTACATCCACTAGTTCCCCTTCAGCCACTCTCTTGCAGACATGACAAGAATTGCAACACATTTAGTGAAGCATTTCTCATCAACGGAAGCTACATTGGGTTCGTGCCCATTCTATGGCGGGCGTCAGTCCTTCAGGTCTAGTATCTGTCTTCACCTTTACATTTTACCAGCCTTAAGCTGCCTGCCAGCTCATGGAAAGCACAACACAGCTATTCTAAATTGTACCATACATGACAGATAGAAGCAGGCTGCTACTCCATCCACCTGGGTTTGCCAGAATACTGTGCAGCAGCCTCCTCCTTCTTCCTCAGACCTCTACTATGGATACTGCCAATACCGGGTCAGCACTGGCCCAGCAAAGCCAAAGAAATCTGTGCATCAGTGGAAAAACTCAGGTTTCTGTTTCGCCCGTCACTAGAGAGGTATAAACACAATCAAGGACGTGAAGCTTGTTCACTGCTCACTAAAAGGTTTATAACTTAGTTACTGTTTCAATTAATTCATTAGCACTGAAGTAAGGTTCACCAAACATTAATTCCTTAATAGGATTTATGCCTAGGAGGGCTGATCTTATTTCCAGATGATCATGATACTGCTTTCTTTATTGAAAGGATCAAGGTAGCCAGACTTGAGGGAAGACCTACGCCTTTCTCACCTCAGCTCTGTAAATCTCATTTTTCTCACCCTCTTACTTCAACAAGCAAGACCCACCTTGTGCTAAAACTATTCCATAAATCATGGGAATGGCCAGCCTGTACAGTTTTCTTGTGGCTGAGTAAGATGACCCTACAAGCTAACCCACCCTGAATTTTTATTTTCCCTTATTAAAATAGGGTCTTTCCATTTTGCCATGGTCACGAGCTATCAACTCATGTTATAAATTCCCTCTTAAACCTCGTATTTTTCCTCCAGATTTAATTTTCTCAACACTTTTGCAATCCCTTATCAGTCTCAAAGGACTAATTAGCAAGATTAACACATTTTCACTATCTTTAGGATAGAAGCTAAGTGAAGGAGGGAGGAATATTTTTTTCTGCTGTGCTCTATTAACATGTCTTTCCCTTTACCATTCAGCACCAGCAAATATTTGCTCCTCCAAGTTCACTTAGTGTTTTTCTCTTTCTCTCTCTCTAACTACAGAGGCCTCTCTATGTTCAAGCAAAGCAGAACACCTATCACTATAGAACAGCAGCAATTCGTAAAGGAAATGCTGATCCAGGATTTTCAAGTCAACAGTGTTTTTTTTACAGAGCCAATTCCTTGCAGCCAATTCTTTGCAGCCAAATTTCTTTGTTATTTTTTTGAGGAAACAAGTATGGGTGGGATTTGGTTGTGGGTTTTTTATTATTTTTTTTTTACACTGGAAAATGAAAAGTAAAATGCATCAAGCCTCAGTAAATGATTAGGAAGGCCACTTACCTGGAAGACACTAAGAGGTTCAAGGCAATGCTCTGAATTTATCCCTGGGGGAAGCAGCCCTTACAACAGACCTGTTCTTTTTGTGTAAATAAGTAAATAGTCTCTGGACCACAGAAGAGGGTGTGATGAGACATGTAGTGTCGAGACATTTTATTAATTCTGCGCTCCCCAGCATGGGTAGCAGAAACAGCTTAGCTGTAGCAGCACGGAGTTCTCCCTGAGCTGATTTGCCTTTCCTCAGCGTGGCTTAGGCTGAGCTGCAGGATGCTGAGGGTAAATGTCTGCCTGGGCTGTCTCTGCAGGCATACCCGGTGACAGGCTGACTGTACAGCCCAGTAGATATGGCACATCCCTGAGGTTAAGATAACCACTACAGGAGACCTGAGGAGCACGAACAAGATTTTGCCACACCTTAGGTAACTGCCCTAATCACTGGCATCCCAGCCATTTTGTGATCCCTAGCTACAAATATGCCAAGCATCTTGTTTTCCCTCTGCTGATAATAACAGGAAGAGTTTAAAGTTTTTTAAAGGCTTTAAAAGATCAGTGGGATGAAGGAGTACCTCTGAGCAGTTTTGCTGATGATCTGACCCCCAAATAACCTCTGGGTTGTTTGATTTTTGTAACGTGCCTGCATAAATGCTTCTTGAGCCTTTAAAATCTAAAGAAGGAAAAGATCTTTGCTTTCCTTTATCTATTTTTCTGGGAATATGCAGGATTACTCTATGTGATTTTTGTGAAAAGACATTTCTCGCTGCTTTCAGGGTGAAAGAAAAACCCTTTGTAGCAGAAGACCAACCACTGCTTAGTGAGCCAGCTGCACAATCTTTCCAGCACTTAGGCAGCTGAGAGGGAGAAGGGAGGAAGATATTTCCAGCAACTCAGCAGTTGTGAAATGCACGGCACTACTGCTACCATCATGAGTAAATGGACAACTATCTGACTTACTGAAAGAGCTCTAGGAGCACACACAGTCTGCCCTCATCCACATGTACCTGCTTGACATTTCACACTGCAATAAATGCTAGTCAAGAAGCACTGACTCTACTGCAAGCACTAGACTGAAAAGAAGACAATAAATCAATCACCTGTAAACAAACAAAAAAACCTGTCTCAATTCACATTTGAAAGCTGGCTAAACTTAGGACTACCTGGTCAGGCTAGGAAGCTTCTCTACCAACCAGCACCCTGCCCCCAGCAGGCAGCAGCTCAGTGTGCTGGATGAATGTCACGAGCGCCCAGCTAAACAAATGTCACCGTGGGTAGAAAAAAGGGGAACCAACACTAGCACTTACACATTTATTAGGTTGGTAATAGCTTAACGAAAGGAATGGGACAAAAGTAAAGAAGAAATACGATCAGGATTATATG
The DNA here is from genome assembly GCA_013398915.1 of Dromas ardeola. Lineage (NCBI taxonomy): Eukaryota > Metazoa > Chordata > Aves > Charadriiformes > Dromadidae > Dromas > Dromas ardeola. The sequence continues at coordinate 35,445 of VYZM01003757.1, read as the reverse complement.
GTCACAAAGCAGAGTTAGTCCTCCTGTCCTCCCAGCATTCTGCAGCCCGTATACTAGCCTTATATTAAAAACAAACAAACAAAAAAAAAACGGAACTGAAAAGCCTTCAAAAATCTATTTTTTAATTTCTTCCTGACAGGGTGTACCTTCTACAAAGGGAGAAAAAATTGTTGTGCTTTACATCTTTAAACAATGTAGGTAGAAATCTCAAAGGAGAAAAATGAAAAACCTGAAGAAGTGTGGTAAAATGGAAAAGAACATGAAATTAGTATGTTCTTTCCCTTGAGAATGAGGGCTTAGGCCTGTTGCAAGTAAAACCTAGAGTAGGACTAAAATTAGTTGAATGCTTCTGTGACAGTAAAATTGCAACACAGTAGGTATTCGTAGGTAGCACAGAAAGTTTTCTATCTTCCAGGGATGGTAGCAAATTGAAAATACTGACTTACATGGGTGAAAAAAAAAAAATCAAAAATGAGAAAACATATGCAGTGTACTTGTGCACAGGCACCAGCTCCACCAACTACAGAGAAATCTACTGACTGAATTCTGAGATATCTAGAGCTGTGTTGGCAAAATTGATAAATGGCATTTTGCAGTGTCCAGTATAGTAAGCACAAGGAAAGAAAATAATTCCGGTTTTTAGTGAGCTTGTCCAACTATGTAGGGATGCTAGTTATGTGCGATACAGTAGCGCAACAGTTTGTCATTAAGACATGCAAGCATTTATAAGAGCATCTTAAGTTTAAGTAGCTATGAATAAAATGTTGAAGAGAGAGTGCTTACCTTCCAAATGCTTTACTTGCCTGTATCTGTACCGAAAATGTAACGGGATTTCAAGCATCAGGTTTGTCATTTATAGCCTACACTAAACTAGTCAAACTTTAAAGGATGACTTTGTCTACTGTTAAACTTCATCCTATAGAATTAAGTAGAGCATGAATTCTAACTAGTCAGCAGCACAGGGAAAAATTATGCCAGTACTTACTATTTATAGCTCATAGCAACATCCACAAAGTACTTTCTTCTCTGTCGATAGACATTGTCTTTAAATCCCTTAAGCAAGGAAGAAGAGAGTAATTTACAATATGGACAGAAAATTATCTGTAAGAATCACAAAATAAATCATTAAAGTGTTTTTTTAGTACCTAATTATATTGTATTTTGATTAACACTATCTACTGGATTGCAAGAGAAGATAGGGATTTCTTCATTTTTTTCCCCACCAAAGTCCCACAGGAGTTTTTTCAAGACAGTTTTGTGCCTAGGTGCAGTCATTCATCCAAGATGTTGAAAAAGGGAAACTTTTTCCTTGTAATTTCATCTCGCTCAGGTTTTCCTTAATCTGAATGGAGATCTACACACAGGCACAAAGCAGAATAATTTACCTATCCTTAATACGCCTTTCTTCACTAGAAGAATCAAGTGCCCAGAGTTCACACAGAGCTCATTTTGAAGATGCTACTTCAGCATATGCCATCTTAACCAAGACGTTAGGGACTGCACCATCAGCCTCCAGCAGCAAATACGCATATTGCTCCAATTTGAGTTACTAAGGAAGAGCTCTACCTTGTGGACTACAGTAGGCTCATACCTTTTCCATATTAAGTGCACAAGAGCTGTGTAACACACACACACCAACCAGTTACGGCCCTTTGAGCTACTCAAAACTAAAACAAGATCTCTTCTACACCTATAAAAGATGTAGACACTTCAGGTTTTGGACTACAAAAAGAGTTATCTGTTTTCAAAGCAGAACTGCCAGCTTCTTGAAGATGAAAAAGGGTAAAGAGTTATCTACATTCCCCAGCTAGTAGCCTAGAAAGTGCATTTAAGTTTCCCCTAGTCAGAGCTGAAAAGTAAAATGCATTTTTTCCTTACTGCTCACATATACAAATGCAAATCACTGAAGGGAATGAAATGATAACGTTGTTTGATTTGAAACACTTGTATGAGCTTCCAGAAAACTCAGAACGCATTTTACTGCCCTATAACCAAAACTGCACTGCTGGGGCAGAGTAAGGGAGGATGTCAGAGGACTGCAGAAAACCTTCAAGCCTCCACTCCTACATAGAAAAGCTTTTTTTGACTGGCAAAAAGTTGCTATAATCGGGGAGCCTCCTTATCTGCTTAATAACTTTTGATGGAAGCGTTGAGCTACTCAGCTGCAGACTGTTCAAGAGCTGAAATGTGATGGAAGACAGGACAGGGGATTTAAAAGCCTGTCACGTGTAGTGAAACTGAGACTGAAACCATAAGCCAATATGGAGCGGGTTAGAGCTATGCCGCTGAAGTGGTGCTATACTGGTTCTGTAATAGGGTAGTTCCCTTTGGTCCTCTGGCACCTACATGTCACCGCTAAGAAACTGGGCAGGCACCAGAAGTGGCCTTTGAAAGGCCAGTCACAGATTTTACATTTTTTTTCCTCCATCTCTAATACCTAGCATGCTGCATAGGCTAACAAATGGTGTGTAAATTATGTTTATAAGAGTTCCCCCAAGTGTAAAATATATATTCATACAATGCAAATGTCTTTTTTCATTGTCTGTAAAACTGAAGACAGATTTTCAGCAGAGCACTCAAGTATTTAATGAATGCACCAGATCAGAACATAAAACAGTATCAAATGGCCCGGCACAGTCATCAACTCAAGGCCAGAATGAGCTGCCACTACAGCCTCTGTTTGAACCAAATTACTGTTAGTGGTTGAAGGTAATCAACAGGCTTTTCCATTCTGAGAAAATGTGAGGTAAATCCTAGTTTGTCATCATGAAGTACATGGCAGAAACCAGGATGCAAGAACATGCTCCCCAGCTGCGGGTCCATAGCATGGGAAGGGCTCACACATGGCAGGGATGGCTGGGAACCAAGCAAGGCCATGATGATTATTGTGGCTGATACGCAGCCAGGTGACACCAGAGACAGGGAAGTGGGGCTGCCAGGGGACATCGTGATGATGTGCGTTTGCTTGCGTGCACAGGCCTGAGGGTCTGTGCCTGAGCCACCACCACGGCACAGCCACTGTAGGAGCCGTGGAGCAGACAGGACAGAAGGCAGCAGTCTGAGCACCATTTCTGCACTGACATAAAGCCCCAAACCCAGGGCCACCAGGAGTACCTGCCCCTCCTCAGCCAAGGCAGTCACCAGGGAAGAGTCTGCACGGGCACTGTAGTACCACGGTATACAGATGCATCACTAGAAAGTCCCCTACACCAAACTGATCTTTTTGCAGTCACTTACAAGCTCTTCAGGGCCATTTTTCCCCACCTTGGACAATACCAACAAAAATGTGTGTGACAAAAACAAAAGGAAACTATTGCCTACAGCTAGAGTTTAATCTGATTCTATTACAAGACAGTCTTATGGTCAGGTATCTTAGTTCATTTCATTACCTACTTCCTTTCAGCTGGAAGTTTCCTAAATACCTGTTTAATCCAGCCTATTTTACCGATGAATACAACAAGCTACCAACAGTATCTTTCAGCCAAGTGGTCCAAAGGTAGAATCTTGGATTTATAACAAGTGACAATGTTGTAATACAAATCCTTGCGATCATCTGCCATCTAAAGACTCAGAGGTTAAGTATTTAGGGACATCACCCAAAAGGAATAAAACAATAACAGATCTATTTTTCTGCCTTTTGCGTTAAGCATTTGGCACTACTGCAGATACAGCTTGTGTGAAATGCAGCCTTGTCTCCTGTCACCAACGTCAGGAAACAACGCGAGACACCTTCCCATCTGCTGCATTCATGCAAAAACAGGAACGTGTTGCTCTGTTCTATTTTGCAATCATCCCTTGAGTACCCTTTCTTCTCTGACACCTAGGTTAATATCAATTCTTACGTAAGAGTTGCTACAGAACTGAAGGTCTCCTTGATCTAACCTCTGAAAGCTTCTATCAGCTAGTTAATTAAAAAAATAAATAAATGAAAGCACTACAAAAGGGACACTGTTGTTCAAGACTGAATAAGTTTTCTGGAGGACCTCCTTTTTGGAGGTCCTACTACAGAGAAGGAAAATTAATTCACTGGAAACATTTCAGAGAACTAAATCCCCATCTCCTGAAAATCATATGCTCAAAAAAGTACTCAGAATCGGCAGTCAACAGGTTTTTTATTTGACTCGTAAATAACCTGAACAAATTATCTACAATACAATTTTATGTTACACTTACGGGGTGATCTGCATCCAGCTCAGATCCATACATCAAAACTCTCTGTGAGCATTTGTCTAATTCAGATATTTTCCTGGGGAACCAAGGGACACAGTCGAGATCTGTAGAAGACAGAATGTGAGTTGAACATAGTGGAGTGTAAGACTATGGAGATATCTGTGCAAAACTTTTCTCAGTGTCTAAACCGAGCAATACAAAAGCAGCCTTGCCTTCTTCATCAGTCCAGATGTTTTCTGGTGGATTGAGAGATACAATATTAGTTTGAAACTTGAGCAACTGGATTAGTTCATTAAATTCTTTCTTACTGCAGTCACAGTCCACAAAAATTTCCACCTCTGAGTTCCTTCTCTTCGATTTTCGTGATTCAATATGAACCATACTGACATGTTTCTCCTGTGGAAAGATAAAACAGCGTATGAATGCAGACATACCAGCTAGAAGGGGAATACTGATGGCACGTTCCTCAGAAAAGTTTTTCCCAGTGATTAAAAGGTGTTTTTATTGAAAGTACTCACTTTGGACCTACGTAACTGGTTAGTGATGCTTAAAAAATAACAAAGACAAAAAAAATCTGTATACTGAATGTAAAAATAACGCTGTTGTGTTTAATGAAGAAAGTTAACTAATGATTTAATTGTATCTAAAAGGCAATCTTTTATAAAGGACAATATTACTTTATAGTTTTTAAAAAGAAAAAAAATTAATGCAATTGTATATTTACCTTTGCTAAACATTAAATGCAATTTTATTAGGCAATGTGCATAATAATGTTAATTTAACTGGATTTGAGTGTGTTTACTTAGGCGCTATTAAATGTGTACTACTTCAGCATCTCTCATGAACACAAGGGTGAAAATATTTTTAAGGATAACTGTGTATCAGTCCTCATCCATCTTTCTTGCAGCAATTATGAATTATCTGAAGCGGTGCTAGTAATAAAATTAAAATCTAATTCCATTTATTCTCTATTATAATGTCCCCATCAAAACCAAACACAAGTGTGTGAACAGTTCTAGCATTAAAATTTTCCTATGGGATGTCTCTCCCGCCACAACTACTGGTCTGCCAAGGGTGTTGTACAATGACAGACAACCATAATGTGTTATGGCTGACCTGACCTAGTATTGTGATTAAGGAGATTGGACTGGATGATTACTTTCAACCAATATTTCTATTGACTCTTTGATTTTTCCTTTTTTTTGCCAGACACAAACTATCTGTTACATTTCACAACTATACTTTCACTTACTCAGTGAAGCCAATAAAATATTTTTTTTACTTCCAAATGGGGAGAACTCTGCACTTGCACTTCCACCTGCCTGCTGTATTTTGCAGAAAAGTCCATTTCAGGCGAAGGTCTCCTCTGCTACAGCCAACCAGCAGTCTCTACTTTTACACCTCTGGATATATGGACATAATTCTTTAACTAGCATGCTCCATAAGGTATGTATACACTGCATCTCCTTAGCTAACCCATTCACGTAACGAATTCACAGGGGGAAAACCCTCCATCTGCTGAGGGTTTTGAACCTGGTATTTGTAAACTGGCAGATTACAAAGCCAAGCAGGATCATTTTGATGATCTACTGCTGAATAACACAGGCCACAGGACTCCCCTGCATGTTTCCAGCTGACACAGAGCTACAAGTTTTAGGGATTCTCTCGGGAAGACGGACAAGGGTCTTTGATCTACCCTAGGCCGAGAAGAGAACAAAACCCTGCGTTCCCCCTCACAGTACTCAAATCGTTAAGTGACTCCATGAATGGGGGTGATACCTCTGCAACATCTTCCAGCCATGTTTTAAGAGACCAGAGTTGAGTTGTATGCCCATTCCCAGGAAGGGGAAGTTGATGTGTAAATCCAGGATTTCCGGTATGAACCCAGTCATTTAAGCCAGAGCTGCAGTCAGACACTTAACCCCTGGGGAGAGAAGCTGCACTGAAAACATGATTCCTGCAATTCCTATCAGCTTTCTGTCGAACACCCTGGTTCCTGGCAGCCTCCATCCCGGGGGTCTAACTCACCCACCCCCTTTTCCTTTGCTGGGGAATCCAGGTATCTACGTCAGCCTTGGGAATCTGCTCCCAGAGCCAGCCCCTGTGAGTTAGGGTTGGTAAAGCCCAGTGCTCCCACACTTACACCCCTCTGATGGTTTGGCTTTAGAAGTAGATCCCCAGCAACTCTTAACTTTCTCTTCACTGCACTGCACAGACTAAATGACTTTTACCGTACTGCTCTGCTTTAACTATCCTCAGACATGCCTCCAAGCCCTCTTCAATTTACTAATAAAGCAAGCAGGCGACGTGCAGTACCAGCCATCTGACCGAAAACCACTGATTGCATGCGAATCTATAGGGAACTGATACTTCACAATTTACGTTCTAGTTAGACACATAAAGCCATGACCCTGCAAGCACTTAAAGGTGCATTTAACTTCATGACCAAACATTGTCCTGCAGCAAGGCTGCTGCCACCGCCACCTCATTGTATGTAATTTAGATTCTGAACTGCTCTCTGGAAGTGCCTCCTTTCACTGTGGCCTGTACAGACAACTTCAAATCTAATTTACGGTGTTGAGAATCACATGTTGGAAATCTAAAGCGAATGGTGCGAACATCAGCATCACTGGTAAAACTTTATTCCAGAAAACCCTTCACAAGCCCAAAACACTTTGTTGAATGGTCCATAAAATTTTAAGTTACTTTTATTCAATTCTGCAGAGTGTAACTGCACTCTATTCCTTCCACCACGGTCCATTAGATATATACCAACAAACAGCCTGACCTCAGTAGCCTTTCTCAGTCCAGTCAGCGTAATGATTTGTAAGCTTTACCTGGAAGAGTCTGAGAGCTTTCACCAATCCACCAACTTCATTCTTCAAGGAAAACACCACGGCTGTCTTTCCACCTTCAGAAACAGATTCGCCTTTCCCATTTCCCTTATTCCCTTTCTTTTCTTCATTTTTCCCAGAACTCGATCTGTTTAGCTACAAATGGACAAAGAACAGCATCATCTCAGATGCAAACAAGCATCTCCCAAAATTAAGTCTTTTTAGGCAAAGAGAAATTTTTGTTAGAAAATAGCTGAATGGAACTCATCCAGACTTAAGTTAAAAGGTAATGCGTTTACTTGAAATCAGAATCACAGGTCAAAGGCAGCCGTTAGAGATGACTGTGCAAGAGGCCAGTCCATAAAGAAAAAGCTTAAGGAAAAGCATATGAATGTTTGGGATACAAATATGACGCTATTATTTGGGCAAAGCTGTCATTAGCAACAAATAAGGAGCAAATGGAGATGGTCTGAATTACTATAAAGCTTGCAGTGATGCTATTCTAACCTGAACATTACTGCGACATTGCACTGCAGTATCGCAGTGATGCTATTCTAACCTGTACCAGTCAATTTACGATGATTTACACTGGTGTCTATTTTTGTATTAACTATCAAACTTAAAACCTAAACTTTTAACTTCTCTGTAGTACAATTAACGTTGCCATGTAATGTCATTTTTCCTGAGAAAACAAAACCTCTTTTGCTTATAAAAACAGTCACAGAAATACAATCTTAGACTGTACCTCCAATAGAAAGTGATCTGTCTGAGGAACTCAAGAAAATACAGAAAATCACACCATCCTTAGCCACTCCTACATTCTTCTCTCAACTTGGGGGTCAAAGACTTCTTTAAGCCAGCTAGCAATTTTCCACAAAATACAATTTTATCAGTTAAATCTTGTTGAGATGCCAACAGTACAGCCTTTATAGACAATTTTTCTAATATTGACCACAATTTAAAAAAAAAAACAAAACAACCTGCATTTTCCAATACCCAGGTTGTGACTCCTGGAGAAATTAAGTCTGCAGTGAAACGCCAACTGCTTTTTTACCATCCATAATGTAGTCGCTAAAAAAAGGTGAAACAAATTAAGAATCGTATACAACTATTTCACATGGATTAAATTTTCCCTTGGTAAATTGTAAACCAGCTTATGGAAAATAACTCAAAAATTAATGCAGGTTTTAAACAGGTCTCATAACACTTGCCGAAAGCCAAGTTAGATCTCTATTCTTATTTTTTCCTTACAGGTGAGTTATTCCACTTGCATAATGGCTGTGGACCTGCAATGATGGACTTTAGCAATGGGTCTCCCTGTGCTTCTAGAAGATTTTACAAGATTTTATCAAGTTCTTCATGACGCAGGAAAAAATTAGTAAGCGTCAGCCTGATTCCTTTTCCAACCAGATTATATAAAATGGTTTTCTTAAAAATTGATACCACTAATAGTGACGAAGTATTTCCATCACATCCATCTTAATGTATCCACATGCTTCATGTCAAATTGGTTTACTTTTTTACCCAAACCTAGTCCACTCTGAAGTATCTCCCTCTACTGAATACAGACCCCACAGCTCTCAAGTCAGCTCTCCCTGGATCTTCTGAGATACTTAGGTACAAGAATGCACTAAATTAAAAAGAGGGCTATTTACAATGCATAATCTTGCCAAAAACCACACTTTAAACGGCACAGGTTAAACCAGCCACACTTAAACTAGTTAATGGACATGCTGAAAAGTCTCTGTGGTCTTTTCTCATAATTTATTAGACTACACAGAAACAACCTGGAAAAGCAATTATGTTTGTAGAATGATATATGAAGGGTTTCAAACATGTTTGTTTTTATGATTCTGCTCAGTAGGAAGCTTGCTCAGGAAGAAGGTCGCTTTTGTTTTAACTTCAATAATATTTGGGATTTGGCTGAGTCCTTTACACATACATCAAGCACACAACCTCGGCACGAAGTGACAAAGATGCTATTTTTATAATATACATGATTTTTCACTGTATGCTGCTTTCTGTAAGCTACGTACCAAGGATCATGTAGTCAACCGAGTGTCTGAGAATCTCAGTACCATCAATCCCTCTGGGAAACGAAAGCACTTGCCACCTTCCAAGACTGTCACAGATCCCCTAATACTCTCAAGCAAGCATTACCTGAAGTGATGACTGAAAGCCTCTCTCAAGCATCTGAAAACTAGATTAGCTAATTGTTATGAGCCCAGCAAAAGAGGCTGTGATACTGCAGGAACTCAAATCTTATCAGCCATCCTCATTAGTACACCTCATAATTAAATAATGACTAAGTAGATCAACTTTTCTAATGAAAATTAATTATCTGGAGCAAATGCAAGTACTCAAGAATAGAAGTATCTATAGCAGAACTCAGTGAAGAAAGTAATTCAAATATAAGGACAGTAAAACAAGTTTATCCCATTTAATTCAATATTTCCAAAAGAAATAAAGCGCATACAAATAGGGATATTAAACATTTTACTATAAAGACAATAGACCAGTTCACAACTGGAACAAACTAGTGCAGTCTGTTGGTTGTACTCAAGTGATCTGAATCCTCCTGATCCTCTCCGGAGCTGGCACAGAATTTTACAGGAGATAAAGTCTTTATAATCCTAACTATTTCACGTATTCAGAGAAGATGATATTATTAGTACCTATTAACATTCTTTATTCTTATTAAAGTAAACCTATCCAAATACATTTCCCCATAAGCACGCAGAAGTTTATCCCACGCTTGAAATCACCTGTTGCACCTGTATCACCACCTTACAGGGAACTGTTCCTGCCACCTGGCAGGGTTTCCAACAAGGAAACTGCACATCCTCTACGTGATGCTCCCAGAGGCTTTCGCACTCCTGCAAGCCGGCATAAACTGGGAGACCTCAAATCCAGCTGCTCCCCAGTGGAAGTGCCGTAGGCACCGAGGCGGTGCGAGGAATTTGCGCATTGCCAAAAACGTTTTACATACCGTGCTGAGAGGTTTGTAAGTGCTTTGGAAAGCAGCAGGTTCTGCTGACAGCAGCACTGGAGCAGGCAGCCGGCAGGGCTCATCGCAGGCTTCCAAAATTCAAGCAGTTAAAACAACCTGCACTGGACCCTAATACTTCTATACTATTCCGATAGCAACACGGTTAATCTCTGTCGTAAGGCTTGTATTGTGAACGAAAACTTTTACTATTGTTCGAAGACAGACTTTTTTGAACCAGGACCTGTCAGAATACCCCTCCAACTGCTGAAAAACCACCCACCCGGCCTTAAAACTGGGAGGAAGGGGGCCGGCTGCCCGGCACCGGGACCCCCGGAGGGGGCCGGCGGAACCCGACCCCCCCGCTGGCAGCTCCCCCGGCGGAGCAGC
>VYZM01003757.1:5703-24657 GCA_013398915.1 Dromas ardeola | reverse complement strand
CCCCGGGGCAGCCGTGCCGACCGCAAGCCCGGTGGGCCCCGCTGCGGGGCGGCTTCTCCCTGCGGCCGCCTTCGGGCGACGCCTTCGCTTTCCCCTCATGCCGCCGCCCGCCGCGGGGCACGGCAGGGCCCGGGCGGCGGCGGTGGTGGCTCGGCCCGGCCGCTTGCCTCAGGCGGGGAAACATCGCTTCGAACGCAACCCAGGACGCCAAAGCAGCCTCCCCTCTGCCTCCGGCAGGGAGAGCGGGGCTACAGGCCGGCGGGACGCCGCCGCCCCCGCCCCGGGAGCCCGGGGTGTCCCCGGGGAGGGACAGGCCCGGCGGGGGCACGGGGACAGTTCGCCAAAGGAGAGTCGGGGCTGAGTTTCTACCCAGGAAAGTTGGGGAGAAATTTCGGTGTGAGCAATTCTTTGATACAGAAACTCGTCTCCCTCACTTTTTATAGAGTTCTGCTTTGAAAAACAGGCAGGTTCGGAGAACGTGTTAAGGCAGAGGAATTATATCTTGTAATGAAAGACCTAACATACCTGGTATATTGAAGATTGAATAGGGGCGTGGAAAGAATACTTGTACTGAACGAGAATGCTTAACTGGAGAAAGCTTTTTAGTCAAGGCAGGATTCTGCCTGAGCTGTGTAAGGACCAGGCGTCGATTGTAAGACTCTCGTCTAGCCGCATCAATAAAGCAATTAATCACCTATGAAGGCAAAACAGTCCCATACACATCCCAGAGGTCTTCTGTATTTATATGTATAGGACAATTTCACTTGTCTCTGAAATACTTAACATCTCTGGGGTAAAAATTTATTTTTTTTTTTTAAAGCATTTGTTTACCACTTAATTTCAGACTACTGTTAGCTCAGAAATTTTAAGTGAGCAGAAGGCAACTGCTGAAACAATAACTTCACAGCAGTGTTAAGTCTCAGTCTCAAATCTACCTGTGCAATTGCTTTAGGATTTTTAATTAATTTCTTTTACACTAACATTCTGAGGTCAAACACTCATTTTGTCACCTACTTGCTCTCTGTATAATTTTCCTCCCCGCTTCTCCCATTTTCCAAAACTTTTCCGTGACCTGCTTTGAATAAATAAGTTACCTTACAGAGTGTAGGACTGAACAGCACATCTGGATTGGGAGCACCATTTCAGTAAGTTTCCTTCAAACACATACATACTTTCTCTGTTCCAACACACCAGGCGGGGGAAACGGTCATCGTTTCCCCTTGTGAGTCGCCGATGGTGCTTTTCTCTGCAGCCTTCCCAAACAGGGGCAACGTAGCTGAATGTGATGGCTGGCATCATGTGGCCTTAATTTGGTTGTTACGGTTTGAGGAATCCACAACAATTTATTGTCATTTAGACAATTTAAATAATTAACACTGATAACACTAAAGAACCAGTATTGATCCCAATACCAGTATAAAATATACAAGGATTATACTCAGACAATTCTACCAGCAGGAAGCTGTGCACTCCCAGCAGTGGACAGCAAACGTCAGACACTGCGAGCGCTGTGGCTTTGGGAAGAAGGGAAGGGCTCAGGGGTCCAGCACCGGGGCAAGAAGTTCTCAGGATTGCAGCCATCCAGGGAGAGTGAGCACTTCTCAGCAAACTTTCTAATTTATATTGAATGTGACGTTCATGGTATGAAATAATCCCGTTGGCCAGCTTGGGTCAAGTTCCTGGGTCTCGCTCCACTTCATCCCTGCACCTGGCAAGGCTCGAAAACACTGAGACCATAAAACCCACATACCATAGCTGGCTATAAAGTAAATATTTTCAAAAATTCAGACACTAGCGTCTTCTAAAAGTGCAGTTTTCCTAGGCTTTAGAAGAGAAATTAGTCCTGTGTTGCTCAAAACAGGACATTGGTACACATACAGATCACACAGATTGAGAAGAAAAAGTTCAGATCAACTGAAGCTGAGACATTGAGCAGGGAGCTGCACAAAGACAGCAGCAGGATGTATTGCTTATAGTACTGAGCTTCATGTCACATCTAACTCAGCTGCAGATTGCCTCCTCTCACCACCTCAGTGCCTTTAGCCTTGCTAGACTTAGTATCGTATAACGAGCATTTACGTACCTCCATCATCCCAGAATTCATTTTGCTCTTTAAAATAGACGAACACAGAAGCACAACAGAAGATCTGAGACGTTTTCATAGCTCCCATGAAGTATCATTTATCACAACTAACAAAAAACAGCTCAAGCTTTCAGTCTAACTGGCCATTGTCAGTCAGATGGCCCCCTTCTTAAAATGGTGTTCACGCTCAATGTTCAGGACCGGGATGGGTTCACAGCTGCCACAGAACTGGTGGGAGGCCTGAAGCAAACCCTTCTAGCCTCACTTTTCCAGAGTTTCCCGCGTGTGAAACGTAACGAGGATCCTTTCTTCTGCTTGACAATAAGATGGTAGTAATAATTGGTTCCTCTACCTACCTCTGTGATGCCAGTCAACCATTTTCATCGTGCTAACCCACAAAGTTTTACTGCATTTTCCCAGTTAGAAGAAACCATGTCTATGTGTACGGTAAAACTTTAGTTCGGTCTCGTATCCTAAGTTATCATGTCAGGTTTATTCTTTATTTTTAGTAACGGGAAAGCAAGTCAAGAGTCTTTGAACTTTGATATTCCTACCTGAGATACCTAGACACAGTTCCTGCAGCTGAACAATTTATGAGAGTGAGATCGCTTAGCACTCCCCAAATGCTCCAATGATGAAAGCAAGCTCTACTGATCAGGCTTTTCTCCTACCAATGTGACAGAGCACGATTTTGTCTACCGTTAGATGTTAGCTCTGCAGCTGGGACATCACACAAACCAACAACCCGCTACCCAGTAGCCTTGTTGTCTGTCACAGCTCTGTGCGGTAACTAGAGCATGGCAAAGGTTTTCTGTCTCTCATAACCTCCTCAGGATGACTGATGAATGCAAAACAAACACAGCTACATTATGTCAACAGGTACTTATAACAAGGCAGGGAAAACTAAAATTCAACGATTTTAAGCATGCTGCCTGCCCATGAATCCCGCAGAGACACTGATTCTCCCTGGAGAGGAAGTTCTTCTTTTGCAACTTGTATTTTGCACGTATCAATGCCAGATTGAAGGACCTACGTTTAGGGACTGAAAACATTTGTTTATTCTAGCTACAGTACAACAGAGCTGGTATTTGGCTCTAAACAAAATCTGTAATTTAGCAGCATTGCCAGAGTTCAACTAATTTTTCTATAGTTCACAGTGCTGTGTACGTAACACAAGTGAACACTTAAAAATTGCTGGCCAAAAAATTGGAAGTTCATTGAAGCAGCTATTAAAAAATATCTGTTCTAGAACGTATTTCAGTGTGCCACACAGCAGCCCTATTTCATTTTGGGAGATGGAGTTAGTGTTGATAGTAAGAAATAAAGCTCTGTCTAGCACACAGACATAAACTTACTTTAATTTCTAAAAGGCATCTTATTGCTTATAATCAAAAATCAGAAACTCCGAGATCTTTAGTTTACACACAGGTATTTTTCTTTCCTCTTATGAGGGAACAGAGTCACCGTTGTCTGAACTCCTAAAGTGGGCACTTTTTAAGCTTAAGAATGCAGAATTCTCAAGTGAAGATTTAACTCGATTTAAATATTTTTAAATTTAAATCTGAAGCAAGTCTGTGAGGTGTTTTCAATGTTTGAGTCATTTTTCCCGCTTAGAGATACTGACTGTCCATTTCAGCATAATTTTCCTTAAAACTATTTGTAACATTTAGCGTAGTTCGATGACATATACTAGCAACCTTAAGACGTCTCATTTGATTTTAACAGGAGGATAAAATTCACAGTGCAGAGGTAACTAGTATACACCAAGAAATAATCTGAATTTACTTCTGGCTCTCCCAGATCACCACCAAGTCTTTGTCTACTGGCTTGCTGCAGCAGGAAGGAGAACTTCCAAGTCATCTTGTGGCAAAATGGGAAAAGAAATGAGGCTATGAAAAAGTACCCAAAAGGCATGGAGAAAGGCGGACTTCACAAGATCTAAAAATTGAAAAGAACATTATTCAATATAAAGTCAAGAAGTGAAGGAGGAGAACAGATACACTAATTATTAATGCAAGAGATGTTGACACAAGCAGAAAATAGAAGTCTTGATACCTAACCAAATCATCATTTATTTGGTAAAACAAGGACTTTGTGAAATAATTGGTAAGTGGACTAGCCTTCTTACAACAAGGAAAGAAAGATAGACAATCTGTTCCCAGATAATCAAAGATACACACACCAAGTCCTAAGTCCATTCCTCTGAGTGAGACGGGTCTGATGAAAAATCTATGATGATAACATAGACCTCATTTTTAAGCCGTGAAGATACGGGAAGCACAGGCTTTCAAGCAGCCAGCAAAATCATCCCAAGTTCTAATAGCACTAAGAGGATTTTAATCAAGCAACAGCTGTTGGGAAAGGATATCTACCAAATGATAGACTGTCTAGGAAGATCTGGGAATACAAATGATAAATTTTAATCCAGGATTTGGAAGAAAACAATGAAAGAGGAGGCTCTGGTAGATTTGATTTGAGCTAACAGAGAGGAGCTGGTTGAAAATATTACGCAGAAGGTGGTCTCCGTGAAGAATGAACATAAAATGAATTCACGATCTTCAGCCAATAAGGGTCAGAGAAGAAAGCAGAAACTGACAATTTCAGAAAAGAGGACTTCAGTAAATTCAGTTATTATGACATCCAAGGGGAGGAAACATAGTGCAGAAAGACAATTATTTCCTTGCTTCAGGAAAAAAGTACTGTTTCATCAAGAAACTTTTCCACTGTAGAGGAAGCGTAGTCTTCTACTACACTATACTATACACTATACTAGTAGTATCCTAAGTCATTAGTTTGTCGTTACCTTCAATTCAAGAAAGTAGTTTACAGGAGATGAAAACTAGGACCAAGCTAAATACAGGCAGCATAACACATTAACGCATAGACAAAGGCTGTGGTACAAAATTCAAAGAAGTAATTAGTATAGGACATCAAAAGCAATTTTTTCCAGCAGCCGGAAGAATTGAAGTGTTAGACCACTACTGAACACAAAAAGACAAAACAAAAAACTTAAAATTATCAAAGTATTCATTGCCTTTTTTTTTTTTAACATCATTCTTTGCTAAAAGAATTAACTGTGACCAGGTGTCTATCATTATTAATAGCAAAGGCAGAAAGGTAAGCTCTTAGCTTTTAAGAAGATAAAACAATGTTGGAGAATACTTGGGATAATTCTGATCATAGCAAATGATTGGGCACAGAAACCACCCTTAAAGAGTGGGATCACTAAACCTTTGCCATTGGTAACTATTTTAAGAACTCAGGGGATGAACAAGCGAAAAAAGACTGGGAAAAGTCCAAAATTATGTCTATTTTCAAGAAGATATTGGGGAGGAAGAAGGGCTGAAGAATTATGGGCCAGTCTAATTTCATTTGTTTCAGAAAACAGAAGTTATTTGTAAAGACCTAAAAGATAACAGATGATTAAACAGTCAAGATGGATTTGCTGAGAACAAATTGAGTCAAGCAAATCTCATTTCCTTTTATGACAGTCTTGTGGACCAAGGCAAAACAATACACGTCATTCATCTTGATGGTACTGAAGCATTTGGCATGGTCTCTCATAACGTTATCACAAGACAGATAAGGAAAGTCCAGATGAAACTAATAGATTGGACAAATGGTTGGGCTCACTGTTAAATGGAAGGGTGCTGGGAACGGGAGAGCCACAAGTACCTACCCTCACTATTTAATAAAAGCCTCAATGACCATGTAGAGACCACCCATAAATTCCCAGGCTGTACCTACCTCAGAGATGTTGTAACATTTACAAAATTTAAACAGATCTTGGCAGGGGAGGGCTACTTATAGCCTCCATATACGACCAGCTGCACAACTACAAGAGAAGGCAGAGCTGATACGGAGTCAGAAGTTACAGAAAGTCACCAGCTGCGTGCGATCATTCAGTCTGCTCTGGAAGTCTACAAACACCTGAAAAGTGCTTGTATAGTAGACTGCAGGATCTACAAAGGTATCCTCCAAATGGATTAGATAAGCATCTGGCAGAAGACAGACATGCCTTCTGACAGGAGATACTCTAGCTAGTCTATTATTCACGAGCTTTTAAAAGTGCCTTCCAGTATTGCAAATCTATGATTTTAACAAACTTGCTGTATGTAAATACTCAGGTATATTCCTCATGGTGAGAAAAACGTGTGGTATGATTGATCTGACCAAAAGAACTGGTTAAGTTTGAAATTTATCAGCTCCTTTACGTGGTTCACCAAACACTGCACAAATTAATCATACCAGCATAAAAAATTATCTCTGCCCTGTGACACAGGGCAAAGAACAAGGAACTTTTGGTAGCAGTAGTTGTACTGGTTTGCTGCTTGAGGAATTATCAAGTCCCTGAACCCAAATATCTGTACTTTAAAGACTTTCTTGATCTCCTGACCAAGACTGACTGGTCTCCTCCAGTTACTTTAACAGTAAAACCAGAAGAGTGTGTGGAAGCTCTTCAAGCCCAATGCCCGAAGGTGGCATGCACCCGTGTAACCTAAAGGACATCTGGCCAGTTGATACATCAAGAGGGTTTTGGAAGAGTTTCTGGTGTTGCATCTCATTGAATTATGACAAGCAACAGAACAGCTGAATATAAATTCCTTATATGCAATACAGCTATTTTTTGCATTAGGTCTAAGTGGGCACTCAAAGTGTGTCACCTTCAATAGGGAGGATTAATTTATTTCTAGCATGAGCTCAGGCACCATCAAGAATGGCTGTCACCCCACCACACCGGGTCAGGCTGGGATGGAGTTAGCTTTCCTCCTGGCAGTCCGTATGGTGCCATGCTTTGGGTTTGTGCCTAAAACAGTGCTGGTAACACAGCAGCATTTTGGCTATTGCAGAACCCTCCCTGCACAGCACTGAGGCTTTCTCACCTCTTCCCCTGGGGGTGGGCAAGAGGTTGAGAGCGGACACAGACAGAACAGCTGACCCAAACTGACCAGAGGGATATTCCATGCTTCATAGAACGGTTTGGGTTGTAAGGGACCTTAGAGGTCATCTAGTTCCAGCCCCCTGCCACGGGCAGGGACACCTCCCACTAGACCAGGCTGCTCAAAGCCCCATCCAGCCTGGCCTTGAACCCCTCCAGGGATGGGGCATCCACAGCTTCCCTGGGCAACCTGTTCCAGTGTCTCACCACCCTCACAGTAAAGAATTTCTTCCTAATATCTAATCTAAATCTACCCTTTTCCAGTTTAAAACCACTACCTCTCGTCTTACCACTCCACTCCCTGATAAAGAGTCCCTTCCCATCTCTCCTGTAGGCCCCCTTCAGGTACTGGAAGGCTGCTGTAAAGTCTCCCCAGAACCTTCTCTCCTCCAGGCTGAACAACCCCAACTCTCTCAGCCTGTTTTGATAGGAGAGGTGCTCCAGCCCTCTGGTCATCTTCGTGGCCCTCCTCTGGACCTGCTCCAGCAGGTCCATGTCCTTCTTGTGCTACCACTGTGCTCAGCAATAAATGCTCAGGGAAAGGAGGAGGAAGCAGGGACATTCATGGTCATGGCGTTTATGTTTCCAAGGAACCTGTGCTGAGTCCTTGCTTTCTAGGAAGTGCCTGAACACCTGCCTGCCGATGGGCAGGAACGATGTCAGTCCTTTTTGTGCTTTGCTGGCGGGAGCAGCATTTGCTTTCCCTGTTAAACTGTCATTGTCTCAATCCAGGAGCCTTCTTGCCTGCCTTTTATTTTCTCACCATCCCATGGGAGAGGGGAGTGGGCGAGGGGCTGGGTAGGACCCTTGGCTGCTGGCCAGGGTCAACCGCGACACACAGAGGAAACAAGCAACCACCATTTGCTGAACTGCTAGCCTGGGCAAAAAATTAAGCTCTACACAATGGGGCTCTGCATTTAGTTGGTTAATAACAAGATATGCATATAGAAACAGTCCAAGAACTAATGTTAAGGTAGGGTACATGCAGACTGTATAATCAAAATAGATACAATAATCGAATTCTTTCAAAACATAACGCATCTAGAAGACTTCATTTATTTGAATTACATGGACAGTTTGAAATATATATTTGATTCAATTGTGAAATTCATTTTGGATGAGGCAAAAAGTGACATCCTACCATATATTTTTTGTTTGCAATTCATCAGAAAATTCAATTTGTGCCAAAGATAGTGATTTAACATGAAAAAATAGCACACAGTTCTCTAAAAAACATTTAAGATTAAAATCCCCACTTGAATGAAAAATGAAATCAAGCTGAATTTATACAAGGCCTGCACTGCAATAACATCACTTAATTGAATAGCAGACATTTTCAAGTCCTACTAAACATGAAGCAAAATTCATCTTTTAACACCATAAAAAAAAGCATTTGAAAGAATCTTTAAATCAAATATAATAGCACACGTATGAAATCTGTCTGTTAAGTGGGTATCATGTTTATGTGTCTCTTATCACTTTATCAATGCGTATATACAGTCATGGCAACTATTGAGCCAGATATAGGTACATAATTGCACATAGAGAACCAAGGGTTAAGTTTTCCTGCTTTAATCCCAGCCACCATAGAGCAGCTCATGGCAATTCCGCCGTAAGAACAAGCACAGACCTCGCTGCCACGATTTTTCACACAGATGGAAACGGCACCAGCCGTGGACTAGAAGCATTCCGACAACAGTCAACAGATTTGAAAAATATACTTCAAGATATTTAGCCAGACACAAACAAAATCATGTTACCAGCCACTTTTCTATGGACCAAACTTCAGTTTTAAGTTGCATCTATACAAGAACATTGACTAAAACTGAGTCTGAGGAATAGTTAACGCATTACCTAAACAAATGATTACTCCCGCACACATCCCACTTAATTGCCATCTTCCAATCACATTTGTAATGTGAATCGATTCTCAGATGCACTTTTAAAATTTCACTAACGTCTTCAGCATTGTTGTTTCTGTTGTCCAACAAGGAACAGTTTGAGAAGAACGCAGATTTTCACCTACAGAAATTCAGTCCCAAACTTGGTAAGGCTTCATTTGCATCACACTAGGATGCATGAATCGTGCTAGCGGTACCAAAACTCCTTCGTGGCCCAAGTTCCGAATGCCAAATCATTTACAACAAAATCTTTTTTCAAGTTAGGCAAGATTCTCATAACACAAAATTCTTTAGAAAAATGAGGAAAAAGCACCTCCTTTATTTTGAGCTAAAACATTATCACAAAAAATGAAAGCTAGAAGGATACTTTTTATGGCTTTCTGAAAAGTTTCTGGAGCTTTGATTCAGTCCTTAAGAATATATTTCAAAGTAGTGAGGAATCTGATGCCTCACTGCTTTGGCTGACTGGGACCAAAGAATTTTAGAGAGTAATACGTGAGGAAAAAGTAGAGAGAATAATTGAAGAGACACCATCAGCATCTTAAATTTGTCCGCTAGAAACATGCAAAGTTTTTTTTAAAAAAAAAACTCGTTAGCAACAAAAACTGAGCTTGTTGAACATTAAACACCTTAATTTTAATTAAACTACAGATCCAAACCAAAATGTTGCTAATACAATCAACATGACAGTATTTCCACATCTGGTTCTGAAAGCAATGAGGACCTGCTGTAACATACACGTAGCCTTTTTATTCTTTAGGAAGATGACCCACCACAAGGAATACAAAACCTCCACATCCGACAGGGGTCTGAAGGCCACTGGGAGCAAATGCAGGCATTAGAGATGAACGGGACAGGCACACATTTGCTAAATGTATTCAATGCAGCTGAAGCATTAAGTGATTACTATGGGCAGCTAAATACAGCATCATCCTTTTTTCTTTTGTTTTTTTAACCTCCCAGTATCAAAACCATTCTCTAAACATTCAAGTTCGTCCAGACTTCCAAGACGCTTCAGCCACTTCTTTTTGTAAGCTATCCTCTTGCCCTCAAACAGAAGAAAAAGCCCTCAAGAATGTACTTTTGAAACAAGTAAAATTGCCCCAACAGACCAAGTAAGAAAAAAATCTCTCTTAAGGAGAAACCTACATAAATGTAATTTTTGCCTTGGAACAGATAACACTGGAATACTGCTATGATTGACAAGTATGATGTTTTAAATACTCACTCCCAAGAGATAATTATCTTCAAGTCAAGCATTAAGAAAAAAAGAAAACAAAACAGGCTTGTAGGAACTAAACAAGGATAGCCTGACATATAGCATGACAACTGTAACCAAAAATGTATACTGAGTTAATTCATATATGTTAATTTAAACAACCTAAATCATTAACATACAAAAGAAATGTACACATCCAGAACCTCCAACCCATGGCATTTTTTCAGCCATCGTGATCCTGATTAAGGGCTCTCACAGTGTTTGTAAGTCTCGGCTTAGACTAAATCCATCCCTAACAATCAGGAATAGTTTGGTGGAAGATGAGGTGGTTCTTAATTGCAGCACTCTGCAAGGCTGCCTGTCAGCAGGAAGGAAGCTGCAGGTAGTGAACGCTGCAAGGGACTCGATTTTACCATAGGGAAAGAGAGGAAGCCTCCCTACTCCACGCCTTCCACAGCAGCTGCTCACTGTTAATTCAGGAGCAACCTTCTCATCCTCAACATCCAAGTGCTCACTACAAAGGGAAAAGATAAATAATTATACCCAAAAAGGAAAGGCAAACTTTAAGGGCTGGTAGTAGTTCTTAGCAGCCATAGCTGTAATTCTAAGAAGTGACAGAATTCCACTTAAATACGCTTTCCGCAAACATTTGAATATTCGTGTTTAGTCAATTACGATTTTCTTCAAGATCTTAATATGTTGCATATAATTGTTTGTGGCTGCATATCCTGAATAACCAAGAACCATGCACAGTTAATTGACAGACTCGCCCACTGCATTTCTCAGTTTTAGACATTTCCTTCCCCCCTTCCATCGTTTCATTTTTGACAAAAACCCATTTTGCAAGTACCCTGCAAAGTGAACTCGGTGCTCCAAAAATACTGAAAGTAAATTTGCTCAGTATATTTGAACCAAGGTGTTGATTATGTAAGTTCTAATGCCGTTATGTATTCTATGCCACGTTAAAAGAAGTGCCAAGCAGCACAATGCTCAACAGTGAACAAAGGCGTGATGCTTCACAGTAATTTCCTGGACAGGAAATGAAAGGCCATAGATACGCTGAGCTGTGAATCCCTGACTTTCACCGCGTAAGACTCTTCTTATTAACTGATGAGAGATAGCACGCTGACGATATTAAAAACAAAATCTACACTGATTCAGCTCTCCCGTGTCTGTTCACAACTGGTGAGAGAAGTTTAATCGGGTCTCAAATTATTGTAACGACTTGATTTGTCTACTAAAGCCTTTCTGTATTACTTGTATTTGCTTTAGATGGCACAAATAACATTTGTAAAAGTAAGCTGCTCCAGAAGAAAAGAAAGCTCTGCCACATCCCACACATCAACCACCTAGAGCTGAAAGGCATGTTCCACTCTGTAACAAACAGATATTCCCACTGCTCTTCATTACTCACAAAATATAAAATATTGATGAACTAAGCATTATTAGCTATCCCCTTTATCTCATGTTCTTATATCAACAACCAGACAACTAGATTTTTTTCTCTAAATATGATTTAATTAAAAACACTAAATCAGTTTTGATTTTTATTTTATATATGTACAATAGTTACCAAATAATGAATACACTGAATCAGTTATGTTAAATTTCACATAACGTCAAAGGACATCAGCATGGCATGGAATAAACTCACACTGCCTTTTGCATGTACAAAAAAACGCATTAACGTTAATTCTGATTACTATTTTGGTTTGTGTTTTTTTTTTATAATCTGATTATTAATTCTCCAAATAATCTTGCCATAAAAACAGTGTAAGTAGTTAATTCATCAGTTAATATATTAGCAAAGATAAACATTAGTAAAGTTTGCAAGAAATCAATTGCAAAATTACCTCAAGTGTAGGACTGAATGTATTCACATGAAAGTTACCTTCAGTTAGAAAAGTTTTGAAAAAAAGCCCAAGTTGGAGCTGTGCATTAATTTGGTCAAACTGATTCATATGAATGAACAGTCAGTTTATTCAGATATTGAAAATATGACTATCCTTTTTAGTATTCACAAACATTTGTGTATATAGTGTGTGTATGAGTGTAAATATATATATATATGCATATATAAAGTGAAGATATGTTAATGTAAAAATATACTGTTCATCCACTCCCAATTACACAAAATTCAGTATTTGGACATTAAACTGTGTAAGTATAAATGTCCATTTCAAATCTACATTCAACCAGCAACAAATACTTAGAAGTATTTTTGTAAACATTTGAGATAGGGCAAACCCATTCATTTACAAAACAATCCTTCTTTAACACATCAGCATCTCTTCAGCTTGAAAATTTTGTACAGCAGCTTCAGCTGGCCTATTATGAATTTGCTGAAATCAAAGAGCTCACACTGTCTTAGATCAATACGTGTGGAAGCTCAACAAATGCAGAATTTTCAAATTCATTCTTAATCACCATCCATTTCCAGTTCACCAGCAAAAAGAAAATGCACTTGGCTACAAAAATATTAAGGAATGTTATTGAAAACAAAAGGCTATTTTGGTAGAAGAAACTACAAAAATAGTTACGTTGAGTCATGTTGTAAAGCTTTAATGCAAGAGCATTACAGTACAGATTTTCTTTCCAACCTTAAAGCTTAATCAACACCAAATTTAAATATCCATCTCAAGTGCTTGAAAAAAACGTGCTCAGTAAAAGTCTTTCTTCAATTTAACCAACTGTAATTACGCAGGTGTCAGGCTCTGCGTGTCAGACATCTGTTGAGTGCTGTCTCTTGTTCCATTGGCAGCAATTACAGGTGGTGAGATACTCTGATATAATGATGTCGGACAACTCAACACAGCTCCGCTTTCATCCTCTCCAGTATCTGAATCCGGTGTTACAGAACTGCTTTCTATCCCCAGGATTTCACTAACTGCTTGAGGCAATTCCTAGAAAGGAGGGGGGTGGGAAATAAAAAAAAAAATCACTGTAATTAAATGAAAAATTTAAGAACAAGGTCCCTCCCAGTCCATCCCCCACCCCAAGTAATCATTCACCTGAATTTAACTGTACTGAAAGCACCTCTCTCAGCATTAGTTCCATTAAAGTTACCATTTTCTGTATCTGCTTTTTGAAAAGACGGCAAAGGAGGCAGGCTCAGGAATCGATTCCTGATTAACAGTGTAATGTTCATTACAGAAATAAAAGTCTAAACAACCATTATAATTACACTTCATGCTATTGAAATTGGTATTGAGTGAACCATTGGTTTCTGCATAGAAAGTCTGGTGTGCTTTCAGTGCAATGTACCTTTCACCTCATTTTTCTCGAGCACACTGAACATCAAATTACTTGTCCTGAGGTTATCTAGTAAGAAATCACCATCCAAACCAGCACAATTCAGCTTTACCCCAGTGAATGATATTACTCTATAAAATTAATCACTCTTTCTTACAGACATTTAGAATATAGGTGCTGTATAGATACAGCACATCCTTTATCATACACAGGCATTTAGTTATTTCACAAGTCATACATGTACACTTACAGCCCACTACATACTTACACTCTCTATAAATGCTCACGGTAGATATATTCAAAATATCTTTACCTTGCAATTCATCATCTGCATAGAAATTGCTTCTGCTTTGCAGAGTATATATTCCACATCAATTTTCATAGACAGTTCATTGATATGCTAAAAAAATATTCACAAAGAATAGTAAGTGTGATAAGTGGTAAATAAGCACTGCTAATAAGTATCACCTTATAAGCTTGCCTCTTAAGCTATGAAATGCTAAACCTACTCTATTTGCTGTGACAAATGGTACCAAAAGATGTAGCATGCAACAGCTGGCTTTCACCAGTATCCCAGATCTGCAGGAGGAATCCAGGGTACTTCAAATGTAACAAACTATCCAGCCCTCCTGGGTACCCTCCCCCTCTCCCCCCTGCTCACATTTTCAAAGAGATAACGAATAAGATTCTAGAAGAAAAAGCAAAAGTTAAGATTAAACATACTAAGCAGTAGTCGAAGGGGGAGACCGTTTTCCATCTGTTAACGATCTTACCACTAAACACAGACATCAAAGAAACCATTTTGGAAGCATGGAAGATAGACATTCAGTTCACATTTAACCCTTCAGAAGGTAGTACGCACCTTATCCTCCCCCAACAAGAAATACAAACATATTGCATTAACACCAAGAAGTTAATTAATATTTAAATAATACATAAGAATTGAGTACCTTTAATATTTCATTAAAGCCATAGTGCTTGTCCATTATTTGCTGTTTTTCAGATTCTAAGATAGCACAACAAAGGAGAAGATGAAAATTCTGGCAAGGCAATTCTGTCCACATGACCTGTTAAAATATGAAAACCACTTTTGAAATGCTTATGCTTTTCCTCTGAAAAGAACAGCAGTTCTCGGAAAAGAAGTAAGGCCTCAAGCCGAGTGGCTTAAATGCAATTAAGCTATTTTTTGAAGACAACTACGTATTTGTCCAGTGATTTGAAATCTTTCTTTTCACCAATTAGTGACAACTGCTAGTCTGACTCACCAAATGCTTATCTGGTTCTTTAAGATGTGTCTACCAGGTTGTCCACCATAACGCTATTAAGCTGCCTGAGCTTGTGGTCTTGGGAACATGTGTGTTCTGCCTCAGCTCATGTGAAATTCTCCTCCTCAACTACTAACTACACATAAGTAATTAAAGCTAACAAATTATTTATGTATCTTTCTATGTCTGGATTAAGTGTGAATTGGTAGAAGTGTGTCATGCTGAGCAATCCCTCCAAAAGGTTCTATGGGTTATAATTAAGGTGCTAAAGTTGTTCCCAATCCCCCACTGCACGAGCCTAAATACATGTACACACAGGTGTTAGGGGTGGGTGGGTGTTACTTTCTGACTGGAGACACACTGGCTTTTGGTCCCACAGAGGTCCCACTCTTAAGGTCACTGGCACAGAACTGTGCACTCAGTATTAATACCCTATTTTAGAACGTTTGTGAGTGTCAAATCTTAAAAAAAAAAATAGTATTTGAAGAGAATGTATGTGGTGGGCAGAAGCTGGGGAATCGTTTTGACAACAAAAAAAGGAAGGAAACAAAAAATAGTTTGCATAAATTACTGTTAGACAGATAAAGGGATTTAAGTCAATAGATTTACTTTTTAAAAAGGCAGGTTAAAAAAAAAAGCAGGCTCATGAAAAGTCTTACTTCACTAGTAAAAATTTTCTTGCTTCATTCATTATTGATAGAACAAGGCCTTAAAGCTCAACAAGACTTTACTTATACTTTAACTTTTATCGCTAGTACATGTAGCCCACAAATGGAATTTCATCAATCTGAGAGATATCCAAACCAAGTTCACCCAAAAATAAAGTGCAATTAATCTTGAATGTTTCAATTAAGATTCTATTCACTCAGTCCAGAATTAAATTTATCTTTTTCAGGTATCCAATATTCTGTTAAAGCACACTCACACCAGGAAAAGGGCTGGAATGTAAACCGGCTGATAAACAATAACAATCATTCAAAAATGCCTGTAGTCTACCAAATATGGTCCACCTGCACACTACTAGTGGATTTCTAACTCGTAAGAGGGAAATGTTGACAGCTGTACATGGGTTTCCTTCAACATCAAGTTTGCACATAAAGAGAGCGAACTACTGCCTACACATTTCCAGTACAATCAAATTCTCACGGTACACATTATGAATCATCTTCAACAATCACTAATGAAGCGTATCAGACAACAGGCTGCCTCTTGGTGTTAAATCTAAACCAGAACATAGATGATGGAAACACGACAATGCAGGATATGGGGGGAATAAAATCAAAATATAGATCTGTATGTTACCTTTTTATAGACATTAACAGATACTTAATTTTCGTATCTACTGTTTAATGCTATCCTACTGTAATATTTCCTGTAAGAGGTATTTGCTTCAAGGTGTAACTGCAGCAGAAGCTGGATCCAGTTTCAAGAACAGAAAAAACCCAAAAATGCTAACAAGGATGTTTACAGACATTCTCTCCTCTGTGAGGTAAATTAGCTGCTATCACCAGCTGCTAGTACCAGCTGCAAAAAATTCCATACTTTTTGCTACCATTTTTGAAACACCTTTCGAAGTCTGAAGCAGAGCATGCACTTAAGTTTATGTACGTAAATGTGTAACAGCATCATCACAAAGTGCTTGGAAAAAGATGAAAGTAAAGCAGCATTTAAATTAAGAATATAAAAATATACTGCTTAAGTGCGATAACTCTTTTCCTCCTATTTCTTTCTGATAAAGCTATGCCAGTAAGGATTTGTTATTTCTAGTGCTACCTGAGCATGCATGAATATTTGTAACAAATACTAGCATATGTATGAAGTAATTTATCACTAGGTCATCCTGGTTTTATACAACATGAGCTGTACTAGCACAACACTGGCGATAAGCGTGAGCTAGCTGTGTAATTGTTACAGAATGTTTTCTTTTGGGTTTTTTCTTTTTCTACTCAGTCTTCCTGCACCATCTTGAGAATGAAGCAGCTCACTGCACAAAGGAAAGATTAAGAGCTGTCTGGAATTACCGAGTAATATTGTCTGTCCCTCCAGTGAGAAGGAGGGACTGAGCTGCTCTCAATTTTGGCACATCTAAGCAGTGGCTCAGGATGCTGTCTATCTGGGCTGAGTTTGAGAGAGACTGCTAAAATATACTGCAAATAATCCCACCCACAGACAGAGCAGTTTAACCTGCATTCATATTTCTGCAAACAGGTGTTGCAAATAACTGCAATCACACAGTGTGTCTCAACTTACCCACACAAGGTGGAATGCCACCTCTCTAGCACTCACACTGCCCAGGACATCCTGCTGCACCATGTAGCAATGATATAACCACCCACATTTTCTACCACAATCTGATTATTACAGTTCTTGCTTAGTCAGTGGGAGAGCTTGGTTTTAGCTTCTACTCTGGCTGATGGAGACTGGTATCTCCCATCTCTAAGGTGAATGTCTTAATAATCAGTGTAGTGAAGAATCTTCTTCATTCCTTTTTTTGAGACAAACCGCTGGGAGTCATGAAGCCAGAGGGAACAGGGGAAAAAGTATCCGATGCTACCTTGGTGGTTCAAGCAACTCACAGAACAGAAATGGAGGTCCAAAGGAACACCCTGAAATTCATAGATTACACAAAAGAACTTCGGACTGGAATTTCAGATGGTGCCTCCCTAGCATCGCCTTCAAATGGGTTCCATCAATTCATGCACTATTACAAAATAGCACGTGAAATTTGCTCAGACTGAAATACCCTAAAAGCAGCTAATTTTTCTCAACTGATTGCAAAGGGAGAAATGGGCTGCTGTGCCTATACCTTAGCTTTGTAAATCCCACATATACACGCCACTGATACCAACGAAGCTGCATAGCTATGAACGTGAAAAAACACTGTTGTAAGCTGGACCTTCACTGTGACAAAGGTGTCACTAGCTTCACATAAAGGCATTAACATAATGCCTTAATTAGTTTGTTTTAAAAAAAGAAAACAAGATATCCCCTTTCCCATTCCGTATCTCCCAGCAAGAAAGTTGAGTACTTGTAGTAAACATACATTATAATTTGCTAGAAGAAGCCTACAAGGAAGACTCTCAATAGAACTCCATCATCCTCTTCAGACAGAAAAAAAATACTTAAAAATTAGAAATACAGTGTGTTTCTCTTCTGTATGCATATGTATACACGCATTAAGGCAGAGGTGATAAAAACATGCTAGCCTGGGACTGTAAACTATAAATACTGTTGTCATCAATTTAAAAAAAAATAATAAAAAATACTGAGAAGACAATGTAACACTGAGGTGGAAAAAACAGATGATGGGTGAGAATTTTTTTCCCCAAAATCATTATCATTTTGTCCCTTGGAATAAGAGAATTCTTTTGGTTTTGTACATTTTGGTTCCCTTGTTTATGAATGTTGTTAATAAAATTTTTAGCCCTCTTCAGTTAAAATACCACCTCAATACTCTATGATAGTAAATTCCACCAACTGATGATAAAAAGCTAAAAAAGATTTACTTTAGACAGTTTTAAATACTGGTCCTCCTCTTTATGTGATTCCTTTTTCATTAGTGGAAAAAGTGAATAAAAGCATCAACATTACTTTTCATTTTACCAGAAACAACATTATTTTTCATTATAGTACAAATTTTATGCATCTCAGTCCTGTTCTTTTCATTACCCTTCTGTTCCCCAGCACAACTCAGTTTGATGTTACGTCCTAGTAAATACTCCTACCATTCATCTCAACATTTATTCTTGTTTGGGAGTTTTCAGTGGATACTGTGTTCTTGTTAAATGCATCTTAGACAATAAACCTGTACTGTTGACGTCTTTCTCAATTTTATGGGAACAAAGAACGTTCAACAAAAGTGTTAGTTCATCTTAATTACTCCATCTGATCCCAAGATCACCTAAATCAAAAGAGATCCCATTAACCCGGAATTATTAGAACTTCGACATTTTGATGTTTTACATTTTGCTATTTGGCATCATGAGGCCTTATCATCAAGATTAACTGGATCTTCTGACATCATCCTCTATGGTTTTGGGTAACACAAGAACTACCTTGCCGGTGTTTCATCCCACTTAATCTATAAAATACTACCAACATCAAGGAACTAATCAGACACGCATACAAATGCTATTTCTTCTAGCATAAACTGTCTTCCATTAAAAGTTAACTGGTACTCTACACTTACTACTTTCACTTAAGAGCCTCATCTGAAGGATCCTGTCCAAACTTTTTTGAAAAAAAAAGCCAATTTATCCCCACGAGCTCTTATAAATATTTTTTCATTAACTTCC
>VYZM01003756.1:38300-66652 GCA_013398915.1 Dromas ardeola | reverse complement strand
AAAAAAAAAAAAACACTTTTAAGACCATTAAGCCTGGCCCCTTCATCCCCCTCCTGGAAAGCTCCTCGCCCTGCAATCACAAGGAACAAAAAGACATCTATACAAGGGAACGAACCCCCTCCAGTGCTGTGACGGTGGCTTGCATGGCACAGCAGCCCCCTCTGCTCATGAGGGGCATCCTAAAGTGGCATCACAAGGGACAGAGAAAGACCGAACCCTCCATCTCCTGAACCACGCTGCTTCAGGAGCAGTGCTGGTGAAAGAGCATCCGGGGCACTACTTGCACTTAGTAAGACCAACATGGGGAAAACACAGACAGCGAGTCCAACTGCAGCTAGAATATCCCCAAATGGAAGATGTACAGGTTGAGGGCTCACCCTGAATTTTGGCCCCTTGGAAGCTCTCATTTCTGTGCCAAAAATCAGCACATGGACGTGAGAGAATCCACTCCGGCAGAAACGAATATTCCAGACACACACCAGAGATTTAATTCTGGTCCTAAGAGGATGGAAAGACTACGATGCGAAGCATTTCATCGTGATGATGCTCCCCTGCTGCCTCAGAGGTAACAAGAATCAGAAGGGTGACAGAGACTGATCCAGCCGTTTCCAGCCCCCGAAGGGCTTCTTCTAATAAGGACTGAGACAGCCCATTAGCACCTCAGCACATGTTCTGGAGACAAAGAGGGTGTCTGTCTCCAAAACGCCGTTCGGTAGTATTTTAAAATGGAAAAGGAGAGGTCATGACTGTTGAATTTTACCAGAATAAATCACCGTGTAGCAGTTTATTAGAGAGGTACTCCCCTTGCAAGGGCTGCTATCTCCACAAAGAAGTAGCGCCTGCAGGGCTTTTACTTTCCCTTCTTGCCTTTACCTTTATCCACCTCTCCCCCACACATCAGTATTTTTCAGGGTTTCTCTTCTAATTAGACACCCAAGTGCTACACACTTGCCTACAAAAATGTAGAAACATATCAAAACAAAATCAAAGCTAACCTTTCAACATCCCAATTAAGCAATTACACATGAAAAGTAACATGACTGATTCCGGCTATAACACAATGCCACCCCGCTACAGAAAACACACCTCTGCGTTTCTTCTTACATCTACCCTGTAACTGCCTGCCATCTCTTTATGGGCCACAGGCAGTCTGTATGGGATGTGGCCACATGCCAAGGCCCTCTATAACTGGAGTGCAACTCATAAAAATAAAAAAAGTCTTAAAATAACAGGTTTTCTCAGCCATTAACCAAGGACTCCGTGCAATCCACTTTGTTACACAAACCTCCTCGCTGCATCTGCAAAACTAACTACTGCTAAACACGATTGCCCTGAGATGCCAGCATTTTACCTGTGGTCACAGCTCGGAATTTTTCATGGAATCACGGAACTTTCAGAGTTGGAAGGGACCTCTAGAGATCATCTAGTCCAACTCCCCTCCTAAAGCAGGACTGCCTAGAGCACATTACTCAGGACTGCATCCAGATGGGTCTTGAAAGTCTCCAGAGAAGGGGACTCCACGACCTCCCTGGGCAGCCTGTTCCAGTGCTCTGTCACCCTCACCATAAAGAAGTTTTTCCTCATATTTGATCGGAACTTCTGTGTTCCAGCTTGTGCCCGTTACCCCTCGTCCTGTTACTGGGAACCACTGAAAAGAGCCTGTCTCCATCCTCCTTAAACCCACCCTTTAGATACTTGTAAACTTTAATGAGGTCTCCCCTCAGCCTTCTCTTCTCTAGGCTAAAGAGCCCCAGCTCTCTCAGCCTTTCCTCCTAAGGGAGATGCTCCAATCCCTCAGTCATCTTTGCTGCCCTACGCTGGACTCTCGAGTAGTTCCCTGTCTCTCTTGAACTGGGGAGCCCAGAACTGGACACAGTATTCCAATTGTGGCCTCACCAGTGCAGAGTAGAGGGGGAGAATGACCTCCCTTGACCTGCTGGCCACACTCTTCCCTACGCAACCTCTCTACTGAGTATATAAAGAGAGAGAAATCCTGCCTAAGCTACCAGAAATACCCACCCTAGACAAACCGTCCAGTATGGCAAGCTATACCTGATGACCCAACCTAGCCAAATAACTTATGCTGGAGGAATGAAGCATCCCCATGCAGGCAATGGTCATAGCTAGAAAGGGGTTAAAACAGAGAGGAAGGGAGCACTAACCAAGCATCTCCTTCCCTCCCAAAGGAGGAACACCTTCTCTCTGGAATAGTTTCAGTACGTGCTTTGTTTCAAAATTTTAAGAGAAAGAAGACCGACCCTTCATTTGGAAGGCTGCATCCAAAAAGCTGGGAGATTGCTCTGCAGAGAGGAAGATTCAAAACAAAACACCACCCAACCTGGCTATGGGGACAAAACGAGGCATTTACAGTAAGTTACTGTTTCCATTTCGTTGCACACAGAAGCAAGGCAAGCCACTCTGAAGGCGTTTCTAAGAAAGATCCTGTTACTGTGGAGAGCAAAATTAGCCAGCGAGGTATCTGTAAGTGGTCTGAATTCTTAAGTTTGGCCCAGATGGGAGTGCTAGCCCTGCATATAAGGGAAAAGCTGCTGCTGCCCATATACTACCCACAAGGGCCAAGAACTTTAGGTATTAATGGAAAAATGAAATGAGAGACTGCCAGCAGTCTCAGGCACTGGATATTCTTAGACTATTGTGCAACCCATGGTTTAAATATGGCTGTCAACCATAAAAATAAGATTGTAATTAAACAGCACGAGGTCATAGGAACAAACTGGGCATGTGAAAGGTCAAGACAGGTGCCAGAGGTCTTTGTGGTGACTGCAGCACTAAAGGACCAGGCTGCTGCACCCCAGGCACCTAGTAGGCTGCAAGACCTGGGTCTGCCGGACAGGCAGGAGATAGACACAGCTCTTGCCTGCAGCATCCCACCAGCCTGCAATGCATTTCTCTCTTTTTACCAGCTTTAGGTTTAGTTAAAGCCCAGGAAGTCCTCAGAAACAGCAGACAACCTCCTTACGGAGCCTCAGTTCCACCCTATTGTCTTTAGGGACAGTCTGAAGCCACTGGAAAAAGATATACACACACACACACACACCCCCAGGAGGTCTCAAAACCCCCAGATTGCACATTCCTGCCAGCACCACACAAAAGCATCAAAGCCCCCTCCCCTCCCTGCCTGCAAGACAATGTAATAAACAAGCTGCTCTACCACTGGAGGTGGAACTACCCGAAACTAGTTTCTCGCAGATTTGTATCCTCTGCCCCCCGGCTGCTTCCCATCCCAGCCTCCCGCAGCTATAACCACAGCCCCCCTCGCCATGTCCCCTGCCACGGTCCCACTGGGCAGGAGGGAGCACACGCCATTCCACGGCCAGACGAATCCATCTGCCTGCTCCGTATGGACTGTGTAATCCACAAGTCCTGACCGCCTTACCCTCTGTGGGCACTCATCTGCATCTCTCTCCCCACCACCACCCCATCACCATTTTTCACGAAGCTTTTAGGAAGGCGATAGCATTACAATTGTACCAATTTTAAAACGCAATCGAAATTACCGCTGGGTTTGTAAGCATGCATGTGTGGGAAGGGATTGTCACAGCACATTCACCTAAAGCTTGTTTCCTTCACAATTTAGTCTAAAAACCTCTTCTGTGTGCAATCCCTGGAGACTTCTTTGCATTAAGAAGTTCCATTTTCCCTCCATAAGCCTAGAGATGAAATGCAAAACAGAAGAGATCTAAAAACACTCAACTCCTGAAATTACAGCATCATGTAGCTTCCTATGCGGCACATTCAGATGAAGGAAACAAAAAAGGGAGCCACCCTCCCACTGAATGCACAAACATCTTAAATTAGGTACAGAAAAACTGGCAGTATAGCAGACTCCTGCACTGGTGCAGACCAAAGGGACGGTGGCGAACAGCAGACAAGAGGGCCAGGCAAAGCTTCAAGCCACGCCAAAACACCACTTGTCTTTTTTATTTCTCAAGGTTTCTTTGCAAATACAGCCAACGTTTTTATTCGAAGCCCTAGACAGCTGCAGCCCTATAGAGTCAGTTCTACTTGCTCCTTCCTTCTGCACTCTTGGTAACAACTGCTCAGCCCAAGTATAAAGAGATTAAAACTCAACTCTCTTGAGCTACACAGTGATTCAAAACACCTTCTAAGAACGTGGGTTTTACAGTTAGATAAGGCCAACCTCAAAAATCACACTCACCTGATTTTTCCCCTCCTGCTCCCAAGTGCGCATCCCTACCTCATCTCTTGCACACACAGTAGGGATCACAGAAGAACATGGCAAGTCAGATGAGCTTGCCGATCCTCCTGGAAACTAATCCCCCCAAAAAGAGAAGGATTAGCTTCATGAACAAAGGTGGTCACTACAGGCCACGTAATCCCCAACACCTGTATATAGGAGGGTGTAGGACCACACGGTTGGAGTCAGGGAGAAGGCAGGGCTCCTCTTTTAATGAAAGCATAGTCTTAGATCAGCTTAAATCAATGATGAAACTGCAACAGTGTGAGATTTGCTGACAAGCCTCCTTCTTAGAAACTACCAATCCTTGACCTCCATGCATTTCAGAGCCTTTTCACAGGCATCTTTAACACTGCTTTAAGATTCAGAGGTTTTAATCCCTTGAAGAACGGATCATAAGAAACATCAAGCAGTCATCTGAGGCAGCAGAAGAAAGTCTTATTTCTGATCACATTTCACGGCTTCCCTTCCTCACGCCAAAATGTCTCCAATACTGTATGGCCCAACCAGATACGGGTGATGTTTGCTCATACTCTTCTCCTTTCTTCATCCCTCAGAAGCAGGGAGCAACTGAAGTCTGCTGCTGCTTGACCAAAGACTGAAGCTGCTTAAGTGAGATTTCAAGGGATGCTCTATAGATTGTAGCCACGAGTATTGAAAACCAAGCTGTCATGCTTGGTCTGTTAATTACTTACAGAGTTACGAGAATCCAGGAGTGAAAAGCCATTTTTATCAATTAAATCTACCCACAGTTGTTAGCTAGTTTTCAGATCAGTAATTGCACAGGACATATAAAACCAGATGCTAATATTTTTTTCCCCCCACTGAATTTGCAAAAACACATATTGACCCCTTCTGTTTTCAGTGCTTTGGATTTGTGACCACCGCGACTTTCAGACAAAAAGCACTGCTCTTCGCTACAGGCCCATACACCACTGTCACAAAGAGATGCCGAGGATTTGACAAGACCAACTGCAGAAATATTGGCAGACACTGATTCTGGGAAGGATGTTGATGGTAGGATGAGGCACGCAGGAAACTTTACTATTAAGCATGCTAAAAGTACTCATCCTCTGTCATCAGAGCTATTCATATTTTAGAACTGTTCCTGCTTCTCAGCCTGATGCTAAAGCTTTCAATAACAAGATCTGTACACATCCAAGAGCTGCAAGACTCTACCTCATCTTGGAACGTTACCTGGCTTCAACCACTAATGCTTTCATTACCTCTCAGCTGGACTAAGCATGGTGACAGTGACAGCACAAGACTTTTTAGGAAACTTCAAATCACACAGAAACTGGAGCTGACAATCTTATGCCTTGAACCACTACAGTTCTCCATACAAAAGACTAAGCAGGTTTCAAGGTGAACATTTACACAGGTGCAAAAACACCTACTGTGTGTAAAACACACTACTCTTGAAGCCAAGGAGCATCGCAAACTTCACCACTTTCCAGGAGTGGTAGGCACACGCTTGCTTCAGATCCTCTCTCAAGGAAAAAAAAAAAAAAAAAGCAAGCAAAACATTTCTTTTACATTAAAATAAAATGAACCGAAATCTTCAAAAACTACTCTTGAAGGAGCATATATTGCTTTTCCTCAAGAGGATAGGAAAGAACATAGATCATCTCATTATATTCATCACATTGCTTAATGCATTACAAGAAAGCACCCGGACTATGACCACAGAAGATGATGTTGTGTGTGTTTGTATATAAAATATACATTTGTGCATATATATTACACACACACACATATATATATATATGAACCTGACTAAAACTGAAACATAACAGATCTCTGAACTCTCTAGGCAATGACCAACACCAGTGAGGATTTTGTAGCACTATAACTGTCACAGAAAGGAAGAAAGGTCTAGGAAAGTTGCTGGATTTGCAGTGCATCTTCCTAGTGCCAAAAATCAAGTCTCAAGGCACCAGCACTACCACCTGCAGTGTATAAATGTTTGTGTCAAAATGAAGGTTGTAATCCTCCCGGGTGAAAAACCAAACCTCCCAAATCCCATCCCATATGAAGACAGCATTGCATCAGTCAGAGTCTATTGAAGGATAGCACTGGTGCCTAGAGGATTACTTGCAGCTTTCAAAGCAGCAGCAGAAAAAAAAAAAAAATAATTAAAAGATGCTGGAATTTCACACAGATGCTGCTGCTGCATGGAAAAGCTGTTATCACCACACAGAAAGGCACTGTGCTGATTCAGGACAGAAGGGTTGAACACATGCAAATCACAGATTGAATGAGATTGCTTCTCTCCCCCACTGCTCTTCAATCGGATCAGGAGGATGACGGAAAGAGCCGGAAACCTCCTCCCTTTTGGAAACAGTCAAAAATCTCCTGGGGGAAGAAAAAAAAAAGAGGGAAGGAAGAAGAACAAGTTTTCCCTTTCTCCTGCTGCCATTACTAAAGCCAAAATGTGTATAAATGAGAAGCTTCAAAATTAAAATCTCCATTACAGAAAAATAATACAAAAGTGTACAGCCCTAAACTCTGGTGATAGCAATTCCAGCTCTCTCCTGCATCCTAGAAGCCACGTATTACAATAAGGCTTAGCTTCTCAACTGACTACACATAGGCCTCACCATTCATGAGTCCTAGTCCATCTGCTTTTGTATTTACTTCTGGAGGAGCGGAATGCTTTTGCCCACAGCAAAAATCACATTTGCAAGCCCTGCGTGCTAATGGGGAAGTGCAGGCCCAGATGACCTCCCCATTCCTGCATGAACACCACTGCAGGCTTCACAACTTTGCAACTTGTCTCCCTTCCACTCATCCAACTTTAAAAGCAATAGGAGGAAGACTGTTTCAGACATTCCTCTCTCCTCTGCTGACAGGGAATACTACACCTCTCCCCATTCCTGCCTGTACGCAGGACAAAACAGGCAACATTATCCTCTGCTCCCCTCCTCCTAGCCTTTTTGATTCAATCACCGGCCAATGCTCATGGACACAAGACATGATCTAGGCTATCCTGAGGTTTGTTTTGCTTCTCTCTATCCGTTGAATCACCTCAAATCTCCTCTGCCCCTTGCTGCGGAGAAGCCAAAGCAAGCAATATTGCAGCCATCACTTCAGAGGTAATGCCATACTCTGCTGCTCCATGCACAAGACTCAAACGAGGGAAAAGAAGGACAGCACATTCTTTCCCCAGGTTCCCCATCACAGTCACACACGGCAGCATGAGACTGGCGAGACGAGCAGCAACTCTGAAAGACTTTGCCTTTGGCTGAGGGGCCGATGTTCATCAGCAAAAGCTTCCCACTGGCCAGCAGAAAAGCGTACCCCTCCTGTATCCAGATTTGCTCTGGTGTGAAAGGACTGGGCTTCTCTCTGGGAGGGAGCTCCATTTTCTCCAGCATCTGTCAGACTCTAGGGACCCTAAAGCACTTCATCAAACACTAAAATCCCAGAGGGCTGTAACAGCACAGGATTTAAAAAAAAGAAAAACAAAAACAAACCAAAACCCAACAAAACCAAAAAACACCGCAGCACCAAAAACCCCACAACAAAAGCCAGACCCTGCCACTTTGTACTCAATCATTTACGTATCACCTCTGCTACAGAAATCAGTTTTTGAGGGAAATTATTGGTCACAATTCTGATTATTACCCCTATTTTGATCGTCAGATACAGTAGTTTTTAAATATCGAAATAACTACTAAACACAAGTCAATCCAATGTCAAGACTGGTTTATTCATCAAAATAACCAGAAGGAGATTCTGGACAAAGAGGATGAGACAAAGAAAGGGCTGATTTACATGATCCAATTAGAGGCGAAAAAGCACTCCTCTGTGCAGCAAGGAGGAGGACCTGAAACTCCATCCGACCCCATCAACCGGGACCAGAGAGCACCCTGGTCAAAGGAAGCTTCCCCAGGGACCAGCGACCTGCTCTAATTGCTTTAAAAAAGAAAACGTAGAGTAATAAAGCAGAGCTGGGATCAACACAATGAATATGGTAAGAAACATACATCCAGAAGTTCTTGCAAAGAGAAGTGATAATCTCCTCTAAAAGTATAAAACATGCCTTAGGTAGCTTTTATGAGTTGTGATAATGTGAACAAGTAGAGATCTTTTAAACCATTTAACAATAAAATTATTCAGATTAGTAAGACTAACATCATAGGGGAATGGGAAATGGTTTCCATTAGGACAATAAAGGAAGCGTTTCCTCTCAGAAAATGTGAAACGTGATTGCTTTTTAGCACAGCCGCCCAGGATGCGGAAAAGAGGAGAACCTCAAATTGTGTGTAAAAAATAAGGACGTGGTTTGCAGAGAAATCCATGCCACAAAGACAAAATACAGATAGGATACCAGATACCGCCTATGGAGAGATGGTAGAAAAAGATTAGGACCTGGGAGCCTGGGCAGACTTCAGCACGGCTGCAAGGCAGAGACAGATATAAACACACGCAAACCTGCCAACAGCCCTTGGAGTAGAGAAAGGGACGGCACCCACCTACACCATGGACGGAAAGACCGTGGGGCAACCCAGTCCCACCGATCCCAGGCTACAAAACTCCAGGGTGAGCCTGGTGCTGGCCACCACCCCCCCTCCCCAGTCCCGCTCCCCCGAACACACACGGCGCAGGGTGCCCCCGGGGCAGACGCAGCAATGAATTCATCACCGGGTGCTGGCAGGGTGCCCCGACACGGGGAATTCAATAGGAACAGCGGGCCGAGGAGGAGTGAATAATTCAGGCACCCCGCTCGCTTACACCGCGTCGAGGAAATACGAAGCCAGCTTGTGTTGCCTTCAGCCAGCCCCGCGCGCTTACGTTCGGGGTCAAAACGTGAAGCCGGAGTGCCAGCACCACGCGGGTGGGCAAGCCCCATGCTGCCCGGGAAAGCCACCGGCTCACCGAACCGTGCCACGCTGGCAGGAACTGGCGAGCCCTGCCTCCCCTTGCCACCAGCCCTTACACAGCACCGCTTGTTCCCCTCGCACACAGCTCCCTGTGTCCCGCCGGGAAGGAAAAGCCACCGGGAGGGTCATGTGCTCTCCATCAGCCTGGCTCCCAAAGCTTAAAGCAGAAGAGGACTGAGTCTAATCTCCTCCAGTAGCCACCACTCTGCCCTAGGAAAGGTCTACCAAAAATAGGAAAAGCTGGGGGGGAAAAAAGGGATAAGGGAAGACAATAAGTAAGTGTTGGGGATACGAAAAATGTTAACCTTCAAAGGCACAGGGTTACTGACTCAACATTGCATCATGCAGCAGAGGAAACAGCTTTTGGAAAAAATCCTGTGTGCCGGTCAGTAATGTCTACTGATGACCAGGAGCACACTGAAACACCGGGAAGAGTCTCCATCTCCTCCACTCAGACTGAGAACAGACACTGATTACAAATCAACACACTCCAGAAACACAATTTCTTCTTGCTACCACTAGGAATGAGAAAACCTGAAGAAGGGAAGAAAAGCATCTCTGGATTTCTTTCCTCCCCTTTCCACAAAAACACACCTAATGCTGAAACTGTTCTGCCAGACCTTAAGCCTCGAGGCCAGAAGAGACCTGGCAGATCAACCCCGTGTTCCATGTGCTCCCATTTTTAAGGCATGCCTCCCCCCAACACATGCTGCAACACAGCAAAAAATGCCTCCAGCACATAACAAGTGTGCTCCCTCCTCCTCCACCCCAGCAGCCAGCTTTGCCCCGAGACCAGGTACCCCACGTTATCCCACCGGCCGGAACAGAGAAGCTTGCCGAATCAGCCAGGGCATGAACAAACAGCGGTTACAGCAGCCAACGGCAAGACACACAGCCTCACCGCATACCGGGCGGCTGATAACAGCACTGAGTCAGCCTTCACCATGAGGAGTTCTCCCCATCGTTTCTGCTCTCAAGGACTTTTCAATCGACTGATTCGGGGCCGAGCATTTCACACGGCGGCAGCGCCGGCAGCAGTGTCCCAGCGAGCTGCACTTCCCAGGCATCGCACTGCTGCTCACGGACACGCTCAAGCAAACAGCATGTGCGATGGCACTGCACAAGGCTAAGCAGATGGAGGTAGATCGGGTCCACTGTGCTCAGTAGGAGCCCCGGGGGGAGGGGGGGGGAAATTGAAAAAAGGTCTCATTTGCTACCTACTCCTTTTCCTGCACAGGCAGACGGACAGGGCAAGGCATCTTAAGCACAGATGTCTGTCCCATTACAGATCTCCCTAGGGCCTGCCAGGACTTAAACGGTAGTTCAGCAGACAAAGAATCCCAACCCGAAAATGAAGCCCCGAGTAAATCCCCGCAAGCCTGAGCCCCAGCAGCAGCTTCTTTATCTTCACTGCATTTTTAATGTTTTTTAAATTTTTTTGTCACTCTGCTGACTGTCACAAAGGTAATGTTTGGAATGTACAAATCTGCACCAAAAAACTGCGCAGAGAGAAAACCTTAACAACTGTATTTTAGCTGAATATAAACCTAGACAAGGCATATTTAGATCAAGCCTTTTGACACTTCATATCATACTGTACAAATACCTGAAAAACAGTAGCTCTTCCTTTGTAAACAGAGGTGGGACAAGAGAGAGGTGGGAGAAGAGTATAAAGTCCCTCTCAGCTTAAATCGCTCATTCCTTTTAAGAAACAGGAATTACTGCTTCATTAGATTTAGTCGCAGTACTTAAATCAGATTTAGCGAGAGGAAAATAAAGCTATTGACTTCTGACATTTGCAACTTCAAGTGTATTAGACCAGCTCCTCCATTTATATTTGGTACACCAGTAAACAAAGCAACAGCCTCTAATTAAACAGACGCAGCATAATCTTTACTGAGGGATCAAACACATCAGAAACCTTCCCCTTCCTGGTGCCATGGCTCCCTGGGAAGCCGAGCGCTCGCACACTGCGGAAACCATCCCAGCCGAGTGAGTCACCGCTGCTATCCCAACGGGGCACGATACGGAGGGCAGCTGGAAACAGCTGCCAGGACATCAACTGAAACAGGGAGAGAAATTCAGACAAGGTCACGATTTCGCATGCTCCAAGAGGATTGTTTTATTCTTCTCACTTTGTCTGGACCACAAGCCTTCCCCACACCTCCTGGGACTGTCTCCCCATCAAAGGGGACCACAACCATCATTTTAGCTTCACTGACACCATGATAGACTCCAGCAGTCAGAAGAAACTTAAGTGATGTGCCTCTTGGTGGACAAGGAGGGCCTCCTGGAAGAGCTCCTGTGCAGTGAGGTCTCGGGCCATTTCCTACCACAAAAGAAAAGGAAAGTAGCACAAATTGGAGGGGACAGAGGGTTGCGATTTGAGGGTGCGGGGCTCTGTCAAACGCTGCCAAAGCAGGTTTTGGTATCCCCGAGTTTTTACAGTAGCTGCAGATTTACAGCTCTAACCTACTTCCCCAACTCAAATCTTTCAAGGAATTTATTGATTTCCTACAAGCTCCTCACTATAAAATGTTCCCTGTTTTTCTCATGTTTGCATTGGGCACAAACAGTGCTGGCATTGCTTGGACACACGCTGCCCAAATTCAGTGAAAAAAGATGAAGGAAGCAATTTCTCTTTAGCCTTAAATTCACTACAAAAAGCATGAAAGCACAACATCTGCCATGTGACCACATGACACCCGCAGATACACAGGGGTCTACATACAGGTCCGTAAATAAAACCATTTTGGCCTTCTACCAGCACAGCGGCACACAAGAACCCATGAAGCATCCTGAAACATAACTGACCTCAGTTTTCATAACTGATCCTCCTCACTCCAAGAAAATTTGAGTTATTTTATACCATGACCTTCAACCTACAGGAAATGGCAAAGTAAGAGCTGAGGAGGAATATTTACAGAGAGGAAACAGCTGGAAATGGGCCAGATGAGTATCTTCAACGTGTATAAAGTTTTCCAGCTCCCCAATTCAGTTTCTGGGCCAGCTGAGAGTCACCGAGCAGCACCCAGCTGCAAATGTGAATCTCAACCCCGAGACTCCCCTTGACAATCAAAGGAAGGGTGGGAATCTCTCAATGAGCCTGCCCAGGAGGTGGAAATACAGCGTATTTGGCCAAACCTCATTACGGGGCACCTCTGGCCTTTCTCTCCTCTGCTGCTTGCTCACTATGACAGCCGATCTATCAGTCGCAGAGCTCATCAGCATGCAGTCGCCTGTCCCGTCCCCCCCACACACACACCCTCCCTGTACGCTCCCCAGCATGCAGCAGTAATTGCCTTTCCTATTAGCCCACAGCGACAACAGCTGCTATGGCAACTAGCAATGATTTTAATAAGTTTGGTCTGTTTTCAAGGGCAGCACACACGTGCCAGCACATGAGCACGTTGCGGACGCACGCCGAGGGGAAGGAGGGCCTGCCGTCAGCTACAAAGGCTGAGTTGAAAATACAGTTAATGGGAGAAACCACAGATGAACAAATGTTTATCTCCCCTCCTCTGCAGGAGGAGAGGAC
This sequence comes from Dromas ardeola, assembly GCA_013398915.1. NCBI lineage: Eukaryota > Metazoa > Chordata > Aves > Charadriiformes > Dromadidae > Dromas > Dromas ardeola. The sequence goes on along the minus strand of VYZM01003756.1, from coordinate 54,009 downwards.
AACTGCTCACTCTTAAAGTGGTGCAGGTGTGAGAGACGTTGACAGCAGCATGGCAGTACTAAACATGCAAAGGGCTCTCCTTGCGAGAGCTACAGATGCTGCCCAGGTGGATGCTGCCCAGGTGACAGAAGTGACGTGCAGCTACGCTGTGGGTACCGCGCACCACATCAACGTACGCACTGCTGCTCTCAGCACCAGAGAGATGGGCACAGCAAGGACCCAACACCACCCTCCTTGAAGGGACAGCAGAGACAACCCAGCTTCTTCAACAGCTTTTCTCTCTACAACAGTACCAGAGGCTCCTCTCGGGTCATTCCCTGAGTCTCCTAGGCTCCAGAAAGTCAACATGCAGTTACTGTTTTAAAAAATAAATAAAATAAAGTGAAAAAAAAAAAAAATCAGTATTAAGGAGAAAAGTTTTGCCATTGTTGCTGCACGCACACACAGAAAAATCCTGCTGACCTACCGCTTCACTTTAGGCCCTCAGCATCTGGGGTTACCTGTCATGGTCTCAGCTATAAGCATCTCCCCTCCTCCCAACTGCACCCAAAGGCAGGACCTTCCTGGCACCTGCACCCTTCCAGCAACATCTCAGCCCCCAGGACACCCCGACTCCCCAGGCAGGTGCTGGTGCCCCGTGTCCCTTGCTCCTAGGACCACCGCACAGATGTCAGGCCTGCGGTACCCCAGGCTAATCTGCAGATCAATTTAAACTACCGTGGAAGATGCAGTTGCTGCACACCGAGGATGAAGTTGAGCATTACAGATAAATCAGTCCAACACCTGGCGGGATCCAAAAGGCACAATCCCACACCATTCCCCAAACAAGCAGTGGGTTCACAAGCCATCCCCTCTTTTTAAACATGACCTAGCAGGCAGACAGACACAACATCCACCACAATGGAGTCAGCTGGATTTAATGGTAAACTCCTCTTTGGCATTACTCATTTTCTATGAGATCACAAAAAAGAAAGTTGGAGCAAAATGGTAAGCAGAGGGAAAGGATCACTTCTTTCAGCAGCTGTTTACCACCAGATCAGCTTAGCCTCGAGGTTAGGTTTCACACCACCCACGCCAACACATGGAGTCACTACACAAGGGTTGTGCCTACTATAGATACCCCACAAACACAAGATCTCGGTGATCCAGAGCAAAGGGGTCTTACCAGTCAGAACAACCTACGCCAGGTGGCCTAATACTGCTTAACCCAGTAGTACTGATGTAACATTTACAAAGCATGAATTTAATACTTTTTTTTTTTTCCCAAAAGCCTTTTGAAGGTTTGGCTTAATCAGCTGTTTGTCATCCACCCATCAGCTGCTACAAAGGACACTTTCTGCTCTGCAAACTGCACCAGTATCTGCAAGCTCCACGTACAAACTCTAAGCAAGCAGACAAGAAAAGCAAGTGTGGCATGGCAAAGCTTAGATCTCCAAATTGGTTGCAAGGCTAAGATCATGGTACCATCGCAGTCTCATAAGCTATGCAGACTCATAGGAGAGGGGATTAAAAAAAGGGAAGAGAAATCTGTACAAACTCTTCAGCTATACTACTTACTTTGCACAAGCCTAAAGAAAATATGAAACATCTTTAACAGGATGCAGATCCATGTATGTATTTAATTTTAAAGTGAATTTTGGTGCTAGGGGAAGGTGTTGTAATTAAAATACTGCAGAGCATACCTTCTGTTAACACAGCGAGCTGATGCAGTACAAGATGGTAGCAGTGTATAGCTCACCATGTGCTGCCAACGCCCCCCACGGACCATCCTTAGATGGAGTGGGCAGCAATTAAGCAAGGAGGCCACATAGTTCAAACTAGAGAAGGAAGCACGACCCACTGAACCCAGTGGTCCAAGATTTCTGCTCCTCCGCAGGTGACCTGGTGGAGTTGTTTCAGTCCTCTACGCATTACCTCGTGCCACACTTTTCTTCCTAACATGAATGTTATGCAATTACATGCATTGTGACTTAAGAAGGGCTCAAATCCATGATAACGGAGGCTAGGCTAAAGAATACAGGGATATTTATCTGCTAAAAACAAAGGATTAAATCTATGAACAGGAACCAAGAGATCTGTTTTGATTCCTGTAATGCTATCTGCCTTGAACAAACTCTGTGGATACATTAGTCTCTGGCTAGCCCATACATGACAAAAAACCATCACACTACCTAACTCACTTGAGTGACTGAGCCACACTGGAAGCAGCGGAGGAAAAGGACTCCTGGAAACCTTCTCTATTCCCTTCATCTAACATCTGAGCTGCGACTGTGAACCTTTCGCCCAAGCAATAACACTACTTCATTTTTGCTGTACATCCTCCCTTTCCAAGCAGCATGTGAAAATGATGCTCCATCCTTGCCAGATTCATTGCTGCCCAGGGGGTTAAATACAGCAGCAATGAATTGACCAGTCTTGTTAATTTAATTCAGCTACATGGGAAATCTGTAAACAGAAGCAGAAGGCATGACAATTCTATCAGAAGGCTCTGAACACAGCATTGTATAATTTGCTTTGGGTTATTGCTGCTAACCGTGCAAGGAAGAGGAAATTTTCCTACAGGACATTTTACATTTTTACTGTTTAAGCTCTTCCAGGTAAGAAGAAAGTTTCCTACAAGCACATCATTTTTTCTACCTTGCCAATTGGCTTCACGCATAACATGCTGAATTAGCATTTGACAAGACTTCCAGCAACTCCCACTCAGGGCCAATTTAACAGTAGCCGGAGGTGAAAGTCTTCCTCCAGTCACTGGGGAAGGCAGCACCACCTGCTCTGGTTCCATTGGAACGGAGTAGCCTTTGGGAGATGAGTGGTACCATGTCCCATCCTCCCTTCCCACTGCACTCCTATTTCCACAGCGCATCTGTTCAAATACAGCCCGTACAAAATTCATTGTAATTTCTTCTAGCAACTTTGTGGAGATAGTTGCCTCCATGACAAGTACCATGCAGTAACCATCTGTAGATAAGCAGATCATCCCAAGAGCAAAGCTAACTATCCAATGGCTTCTGCACCCCAGGAAAATCCATACAAGACAGAAAAATACTTACCTAGGAATTAAAGTTCGGAAGTGGCCTATTAAGAAGTTCTCCACTACTTAGTGTGACTGTATTCATCATCAAAATCCTGCCCAGGAAGTCAGAGGCAGAGAAAGGCTTACAATGGTAGGAATTCACCCATGGAAAGGGAACAATGCCACATGTTTACTCCTGCCCAAAGGGTCCAGAGATTTAGGGATTGTCTTTAAAATCCTGTTCTGGAATCAAAAGTAGAAATTGTGAATCTCAGAACCAGACAGACCTACAAACCTCTGAATCCTAACTGCAAACTCCCAAGAATTCAGGCATCAAGACACTGGCGACCTAGAACAAGAAACTGTTCAGGAGAATGGACATAAAAATTTTTGGACTAACCCTGAGGATCAAGTAAACCACACAAGCCAAACAAAACACTTGATAATACTGTGCCATCAAGGCTGGTCAGTTTGTCCACTGTATTACACCTTTTCCAGCATATTTGCATCATCTCTATCAAGGACCAAATCCAAGAGAAGCAACCCCATATAATACCTTACGAAAGATATGGGCGCCCAAGCACAGAGATTTTATACTTATTTAGAGACAAACATAGACTATAGAGTTCAAAGAGGAGCTTGCCAACACCTTGTCAGCAACAGTGACAAAATAGCTGAGACCAGGCATCTTGGAAAATTTCAGTGCACACAGGAGTCAAAAGCTTCCATCTCCTGCTACACCTCCCAAGGATGGCCAGGGACGGGCACTACTTTAGGCAGACTGTCACCACGTTCACATTGTAGCCAGAGGGTTCCTCGTTCTGAGGGGACGGGACCACTGTCCCCAATTTGCCTGCAACTCCCGCACCAACAAATACTAAACCCCGACAGAAACAAGAACATTTTTATCGTAGCATGAACCAGACCTAGTGAAGCACTACCCATTCCTATCTACATGTTAAAATATGTAGACTGGTTAGTCTTTTCCTTATATGCAGATGTGCTCCAGATTTTCAGATGCCAGCATGATAAGGAAAGAGAACCAGATCACCAAAGGTGAAAAACAGTCGCTGGTACAGAAAGGACAGAATAAATACAGAAAGGATGAACAAATGCTATACCGAATGCTGCACTGCAAAGCAAGCCAATCTCCCTATCAAGCTCCAACAAAGCTGCCAATCCCTGCCCCACGAAGCTACCACGACTGTAAGCTACTTCCATGGTAAATGCCTGCGGTAATCATGAGTTCCAAAAATGAAACAAATGCCAAGCTCAAAAAGAAAAAAACCCACAACACAAAACACCAATGCAAAAACTATCTTCCTGTTTTCACTGGAAAGGTCGTGCCTATTTAAGGAAACCTTCCCAAGCAACATGGAAATGCTCCATCTACATCCACCAACTAACAGCCCAGAGTACAGTGTAATCACTCATCAAAAAATTCCCAGTCCTTAAAGGAGTCTTGGTCCATGCTATGAATCCAACCCATGCTCCTCCTGGCATGCAAAGCAGTCACAAATACCTGATAGTACTCAAGACAAAAACATCAACTCTTTGACCAGTAGAAGAGGAATCCTTACTTGCCCCTTTAAGCATTGAATAATAGGACAAAAACAAACACAAAAAAAATTCTCACAGCACCTCCATCTATTCTAGTCAACACTTTCCCCATGGGAAAGACCCATTCCCAGGCGAACGTGTACATCGGTCACAGTCTGGCTGAAAGAGATACACTCAGATATGTTCTCAACCCCATAACGGAGAGGTTTCAGGACAGAACATGAAGCATCAAGAATTCTTAGTGGTGCTAATTTGCGGTTTATCAACAGAGCAAAGTTATTTTTCTGAATCTGCAGTATTTGGCACTGACCACACAATGCTCCTATTAAAAGACGACAGAAGAGATCGGGCAAGATGGTGAAGTGCAGCAAGTCTGTTCTGGAAGGATGCAATCAGTGGACAGAGGCACACACAAAAAAACCAGACCTAATTACAAGCATCGTTTCAATTTCCTGGCATAGCCACACACAGACATATATATAGATACATATATCAGATAATTGGTCAGACAACATATATTCAAATGCCAGTCTCAGTCTCATTCACCACACCCAAGTCCACCACAACAGTCCAGTTCTTGGACAAGAGTAACTCACAGGTCAGAAGGGATGGACAAATGGAAACACTACAAAGAGTTAAGCTCCACTATAACCCTCTTTATTTGAAAAATCAAAATTCACAGTTGGTCCATTTCCTTTTTTCTCCCCCTTCTCCGAAGCTTCCTCTGGCCCATGGTTGATGTTTAGCCATCACACAGACAGCTCTGTTCACAAAAGGCCACTATCACCTCCTGCTGAATCCATCCCACCCTGGCAAACGATGACCTTGCTGTTTGCGACTGTGACCTCTCAGCACAGCTCTCCCAACATGAGGCACTTCACATGCAGACCACCACTCTTAGGGAAATCTAACTAGCCCAGGAAGTGAGAAGTTTCCAAGAAGTGCTTTGGTATAAAGGTCATATACAGAAAAAGCTGTTAGATCTAGCTGGTGACATTAGCAGATGCCAGGTCTCCACTGGATTTGTGTGAGCAGTGGGAGAGGCTTCCAGCTCCATCATCCACCCTCACTTCAAGGCAAAAAGAGTTCCTAGAACACACGCCAAGGCACAAAGAAGGCATTGCCAGGTTGGTCTTTTATCTCCTCTTGGGAAAAAGCAGTGGGATGGGGTGTTTTTTCCTCCCCTACAGCTTTATACTACTTCCAGTGTTGTAGTCTGACAATCCTGGCAACAAGATAGGGCATCCAGTCAAAAATCCTCGTCTTGTTCTCCAGGGCTTTCTGCAGATGACAGAGTCCCAGCCATACAGCACATTTCTGGCTCCCCCTTTTCTCAGCGCTGTACTCCGCTAAGAAGAGAACGTAATCGAATATCCATGCAGAAGCAATAAAAAGCATGCAGTGATGGGACACATCATGGATACATTATTCAACAAGCAAAAGGAAGGAGATACCAAGTCTATGATCACCCAAGTACTTTTCACCCAAGACACCTGAATTCCAAGTAGCAGGACTGTTTTGCAGCCCAAATGTGTCTCAAAGCCTCCCCAGCAAAATGTGCCTTAGCTTGCCTCCTACTCCTCCTCACCGACCCCAGAGGCGCCCACGCTGAGACCTGTGTCCCCAGGAAGGGGGAAGAGTTGCTGGTCCCCCCACACAGCCAGTACAGGGAGCGGGTCTGGAACCAGTTCCTGCCCTTCCTGTCCACCCAGCAGCTTTCTGCTTGCTAACAGACCGAAACATGCTTTTAACTCTAACACAGCTACATTCTCTCCTAAAACAGCATTTCAATTGCAAAAGTCAAGGGCTGTGGATTAAAAAAACACCAGTTACAGCGACCCATGCAACTTCCACTCTGTTTCCTCGTGTGCAGGGATGTTACAACAAATCAGGTCTATGTGCTATTTTCTCCTGACTCCTGCTTCATTCAAGCCTAGGAAGCTCTGTGTTCCGAGCAGGAAAAACGGTGGCAGAAACCAAAAGGTATGTGGTTTTGCAGTTACAGACAAGCAATATCCTTTCTACTTAAAAAGTTAAATTTCAAACCTCATCTTCCAAGTAAAGTTTTGCTACGATGATGACCAAGTTACTTAATTCAAGCTTTTCCACTGTTGGGGTTTTTTTTTGTTTTTTTGTTTTTAAGATGAATACAACATAATTTTACATTGGCCCAGTATGACATACTTAAGGATCAGCCTGTGGAAGTGGTAGATATTCATATATACAGTGGAAGTTGTAGAGAGCTGTAGATCAAGGATTTAAACATTACCAAAACCCCATCAGCTACAATAACAAATACAAATAAAAAGTAAATCCAGTTGCAAGTATCAATGGGATTTTTGCAAAACTGGTCTTACTACCAGCACATCTTTTCCCATTTCTACAAAAAGAGATAATATACCTTTTCTATCTCTCAGGAAAACTGCAAAAAACAAATCATTAGTATCTGTGAAGCACCCACACTACAGTGGTGAGTACAGCAAAAGATACCACTAAAAATTAATAGTTCTGTATTCAGTGCAAGGTTTAGATTATCTGCAGTAAATTCGGTTTGGGGTCACACATGAGATGAAAAGGAAGAAATGAAATATTGAATAGCTCTCAGTCCAAAGCCTGACCTCAGACCCATTTTAACTGATAACAAAACTCCCGCTAGATTTAATAGCGCCTCAGTGAGCGTTATCCATTTGATGCACTTACGGAGATGAAGTCATCTCTAAAAACATAAAATGTACAGCCACATAATTAAGACCTCACACGGTGCCTTCTTGTCACATCCTCCCTGCGGGGTAGTTGTTGGGTACAAGCTCTAGGCCCTACTACCACTCTGGACGCACCATGTATTAAACCTAACCCAGGCGCAGCCTGCTGCGGCACTGGTTCTCACTCTGGCACGTTCTCTGTCTCTCTACCCCTTTGCATTGAGGAGACAGCAACCAGCAGCTTCAGACCCCCCAGGACAAACACCAACTCCCACAGCACCACTGGAGCGTTTACACACTTCTTCCTAAAACTGGAACGTTGAGGGCATTCTGCATTTTCACACTTCAACTTCCACTCCTGGATAAAACAAGTAAAAGGATGGGCAGCAGCTTCCTAAGTCAACTGATTTCTCCTGCAGGCTGACCAAAAGACATTCAGATCTCGGCAAACCAGAAGTTATGCGTACACTTTACTGCTTCAGTTTCCTCCGCAATCCAGATCACCCCTGAGGCCGACGTCACACAAATTCCTGCTTCCTGCTCTCGTCCATCCCACCAGCCCCAGTACATCGGTATGTCCCATGGTTCAATCTGCCACGGCAACACCACATCCTAGGTTTTCTTCCCTGAATGAACCTTTTGGATCTCCCCACGTTGTGTGGCTGGTCCCACTCACGGGACTATAAGAAGCATTAGAGGAAGTGGTCCTTAATTCTTGGAACCACCCCAAGTCACTCCAAAGCTGAGCTTTGAGCAGAACTGGTGCCCACAGGCAAGGAGAAGCACCTACAAAACATACTCCAACCCAATCCAGCTCCACTCCAAGGCTGCACTAGGCTTTTAACATGAAACAAGCATAGGAAAATAGGCCTTTTTGATGGACCTTCTCTCCAAGACAGGAGAGTACAAAGGGTAATGGAGAAGCCCTTTAATGCACACACTTCCCTCATTTCATCTTCCCACAAAAAGAAAGCAAAGCCACAGAACGGAATAAAAACAAAAAGCCGGGCAGAGATGGCTCAGAAGCACCATCTCACCATGGCTGCTCCGAGAGTCACGCCTGGCTGTGCTGCCTGCGGAACCGGGACTCCAGGGGGAAGGTATCCAGCCCTGCAGCAGGGCAAAGCCCGGCCTTCCCCCCACCCCAGGGGGACGAGCAGGCTGTAGGAAAAGCAACATTCCCACTCCTTTCCAGGTAAGGGAACGGCAACTGCAAGCAGCAAATTATAGGCCTGGGATGCCAGCTACAGCCTCTCCTCAGCCCACGCAGCACTAAATCAAGGCTTTTAAGTGAAGCCTCAGTGGGATTTTCTTCCCGGGCATCGCCCCCAACGGCGACAACCACCCCAAGTGTCTGCAAGAATCTCCTACAGAAATAGCAGGGGAAAAGCTGTACAGAATGCCTCAGCTTAAAGAGCACACTCCGGTCCCTTGAAGAAACCTGAGCTGGATCCAGATCCCAGGGCCTCAAAGGCCTCTGGGGAGAGTATTTCGATGTTTGCAACACACAGAATGCCACATAAGGTTGCTTCTTTAGCCTCTCTATTAAAGGAAATTTAGCTAAGTACAGAGAGAGGGTAAGAAGCACTGACACATTGCGGGGGGGTTCCCCCTTAAATGGTGCAAGTTCTTCCCCATCTCTATGCTAATACTTGCATTATTGCTGAGGCAATTACAAGGAGATAAAACCCAAGAAAGTCTACAGAAAAAGCAACAATTACTTCTAGCCCACATTCTTTGAAGCAAGCATCCAATCTTCCCGCACAATGAACTCTCCTAGACAAAAGCAAACACAAGCAATAGCTCGAGAAACGCACAGCCACGTCAAAAACATGCCAGACCGAATCCCACTGTCCTACCCAAGAGATCCAAGTGAAAGATCTCATGACCTGTTTTCTAATCGGTATGAATCACAAGTACACTCTGCCCACACTCCAAAGGTTAGGAGGTGGCAACGGTACAGCTGATTGAACACCAATGTCACACCAACTGGGCTGGCAGAAACTGCCAACACTTCCTGCTCTGCCCAAACAGATGCTAGATCCAGCTCAAGTTCTGCTGTTGCCCCTCATTAAACAAGGGAGATTTTGTATACAACCTTTCCTACTTTGCGGCTACTTAAATACATCCTATCACTGCTAAGGAGTTAGTGTCCCATTTCCTTCCGTCCAGCAAGAGAGCTGCTGGGGTGGTTTCAACAGATGCTGTACTTAGGTGCGACACGCCAAACGAGAGAGAGACTGAAACAAGTCCACAAGCCTCTTCCCAAACACCCTGGAAGTCCTCCAGAACCAAGAACACAGGTTAGCAATGTCAACCCACAATGGGCCCTTTTCAGCGAAGCCCAGTAGACAGCAAAGCTCTCCTGCAAGAGAGGTGCCCTGGCACGGCTCAGTGGGAGAGCCCAACAGAGTCCTGAAAAAGAACACTGCAGATCAGGACGGTGGCATGGTCCAAGCCTGGTGAAGACCATTTCATACAGCCCCTGCCATTGTTGGGCTTGGCTCCTACAAACATCTCAAATTCAACCTGGAAAAAAGGAGGTGCACTCGTAAAGTAAAGCTGAAAGAGGGGGATGCAGTCTGGGGGAAACATACACACGTCTTTCAAACTGGCGCTTTCCTGAATTTAGAAAGTATTGCTGGCAAAATTAAATTTACTGGAGAGCAAAGGGAGTTAAGGCCCAAAACGCAGTCAAGCAGCTCTAATCCCTAAACATCGGGATTATCTCATGACAGCTACACTCCAGCGTCCACTCAATACCACTGTAAAATATAGATCAACAGAATGCTTCAATGAACTGGAACTCGTTACCTCTAATTGCTTCTCTCACTTCGCTTCTGGATGTTCCTCTGATCCCTCAGCCACCACATTTCAAAAGCACACATACACACAGAAGGTCAAGTAATATCCGAGATGGGCAAATGAAATAAGGTTTCCAGACAACCAAAACACCTGCCCTCCTCTTTTGTTTCATATGAAAACTAAGATTTGCCCCACGCCACAAGACAAGTCAGCAAGGCAGAGCAGTGGCTTTTAAAGCATCTTCAACCAATGCGACCCCTAACATTTTCCAAAGGGGCAGAGGCTCCTGTGCAGCAAACCAAAGGCTGCGAGCGACAGGCTTTATTTTTCCAAGCTAACAGGGGTATGTCCTTCAGCAGCAGTCTCCAGGGGGCCACGGACCACACACAGAATCCAGTCGGGTCTGACTCAACTGCAGCTTGGCTTCCCTACCACTAGTGCAAATGAAGCAGTTAATTTATTTTATTTTACTGCTGCCTCCTTTACATCTCCTGTGTTCTGGTATTCCTGCTGCCACCAGCCTCGCTGCAGCAGAGCCACCGAGAGCCCTCAGCCCTGCCGCTATAAAGCACGAAGCCAGCACAGCAGCACAGCTGCTAAACCGTCAGTGACCAGCACTTCTTTGAGACAGTCTTGAAAACAGCGGTGTGAATCCCTGATACAAAAGGGCAAGGTGGGAGCCTCGCTTGCTAGGTCATTGGCCGACAGGGGGTATTTCACAGGGCGTGCCTGGGAGACAGGCACACTGCTCCGAACTCAGCTAGGTGGGCAACCTTTTCAAAACGCAAGGGAGAGCCCAAGCTTTCTGCAAAATGCCAGCACACTCATGTTTCTAAATGGGAATTTTGAAAGGGAAAAATAAAAAGCCTATGTCTACAGCTGGTACACATACGCAGAAGGAAACCATCTCCAGTAGAGTCAGACCTCTGTTCGTCTTCCAACCTCACAACCGCAGCCATCACCTTTAAAGACAAACCTCTGAAATCCAAAGAGAAATACCGACAGAGCCTGGAGGGGTACTAAAGCATACAGAAGATTTTACCTGGGCTTTCCATTTTCCTGAATATGGCAAGAAAAGAGCCAACATTAAAGTGCTCTCAACATCCCTAAAATTCCAACTTTCAGTCTGTTTGCCAAACGTTTTCTTTGAACTGGAGATTTTCTAAGTCTTCCCAGACTCTGTCAGGTCTAACTCATAACACTCAAATATTTTAAAAAAAACACAAAGGACAAAAGCAAACAGAGAAATAACAACAAACTTAAAGGTGATTCATTATGTCTCATCACATCAGCAATCTGTCCAAACAGCATCCCAGGAAACCTCATCCTGGATCCAAGGCAGGGGTCAGCTTCTAAAAGTTGGAACTTCCATTTCTTTTCTAGAGTATTTTGTATCCTTTTTATTACTCTGCATCTCTTTAAGACAACGGCCATGCCATAAATAATAAGAGGGAGCAAAAAGCTAACCTGATTACACAGCTTTTCCACAATTTACTGGAACTACATGTTCTCATCTCTAAGATTTAAAAATACAGATTGCCATAGGGTCCTCCACAGCATAAAAGCTGTTATTCACTGGCCCCTTCTCGATCACAATCCCAGTCAGCCATCTTACTTGTAAAACCCAAACCTGTCTTTGGAAATTATCAGCAGACCAATTTCTTGCCCTCCTCTGAAACACCATAAACAGGCCATACTTTGAACGAGGACACTGGATGTCATGAAGCACCAGCAACATCCTCACTCTCCCCTTTCTGTGGCATGCTGCCATTCAAGGTTTCCAATCTTCGTGCTAGAAGGAGTCAAGCTGGTAGAGGGTGTTACAGACCATCTTCTGGCTCGCAGTAGGAAATGAAGCCGCAGACGTTCTTGCGGAGCGAAGACTTATTGTCTATTATGTCATTATTTAGTCACAGGGGACTGATCTCAACACCACTAGTCATCTTTATGAACCCTACACAGACATGCCTGAATGACAACACAAAGTCACCACTCATCGCTGCCACTAAAAGTTTATGTGGACATGCTCATGGCTGCAGAAGAGTTATTCCCTCAAAAACTCAGGGATACTGAGCACACAAGTCATTTGTGAAAGAGGAGCACGCATCAGCTCTGCTCACACCTCGCATTTAACTCCAACCACAGATTACCCCTAGGTATAATTTTAATTCACTAACCAGCCTAGACCCCATAAAAAAAGTTAAATCAAAATTCAGCTTGGGGACCAAATGAGGAGTTGATTAACTCATTCAACCCCATGCAACTGGAAGATATTTTAATAAGTTTCTTCAGCAGCGTAAACTGGCTGGTACACCTCTAGCATCTCAATGGGGAAGACAAACACAGCGCCCTGGAATTACACCCTTGTCTGCAGCTCCAAAGAGAAAGAAGGGACGCTTCCCAGCTAGCCACAACATTTCTCATCTTTCATCATGCGAGAACGGAGGAAGACAGAAATTATTGCAAGGGTACTTTCTCTTCCATCTGTGCAGCAGTCAACCTCTTCTAACAAGCAGCAAATACAGCTGCATCAACAACTGCATTTCAGTGCAGTTTCACAAGTGACTTAAGCCAATATAACTTTCTTTTTTTTTCCCTCCTCTCTGTCAAGGACTATTTTTACCCAAATCAGCAAGCTGATCCAAATGATTCAACTCATCCAAGCCAGCAGAGAGCAAGCCAGTTCTTAGCTAGTATTTATACAGTTAAAAAGCAGCAGTACCTTTGGGGCCCTTCACTTCCAAAGCTTACAAACATATCCAAATACTTCCAGGAGACATTCCTGGCTGGTGGCGTTTGATTTTTGCCACATATGGACCAGAGAGAGCTAAAAATCAGTAGTTTGTGCTGGACCTTTTCCTCCCACGCCACGATTAACTGAAATACGTCCCAGAAGCAGATAGCAGCCATGATCCGATTTGTCCCAATCCCAACTCAAGCAGCTTTACACCACCCTCCTAACAAGATCAGCACTGGCCAAACACCATTTATCCGACCTGATCAGAGATGGATTAGATAATGAAACCCTAACTGCATAAGCTGTCTGAGCATGCTGGCCTGAGACAGCAGAAAACAAGAAGACCAGCAAATTTAAGGGCTACTTTAAGCTTTAAGGCACGCTTTGCCCAAAGTTCTTAATAACTAGCTAGTATCTCCCTATAGGCTAGTTTTTACATTTCATGTTAATAGACACACAAGAAAAAGCTATTAGTTTTAGAGTTGCATTAGTAATTTCTATAGCTAAATGATTTATTTAAGCATTACAAGTCATGTTCATATTCTGAACCATAAGTAGGTAGGGGTTATGCACAGAAGAAACCAAGGCAAGCGTGGCACCCCGGGATTCCTCACTATTAGCACTGAGACGCGAACGAGGTCACCAAGTTTACACAGCAACAGCCTGTGGCTCTGGAACAGGAAGTAGAAAATTGACAGGATCTGCAGGAAAAACAAGGTTGCTGGTGTTATTTCCAGCTTCCAGAAAGCCTCTAGTACATATGAGAGGGGGGAAAAAAAAAAAAAAAGAAAAAATATCAAAGAATAGGCTTTTTATTCCTCTTGTAAGCATTATGTACAGTTAAACATAGAGAATTTACTAAGAAGAACCCACTATTCTAAAATAAGGTACTTCAAAAGAATACGCTATCTGGACAGAAATCTTCATGAAAGGCAATCTTGTATTTTGACTTTTACGTAAAAAGGATATCAAATTTCCCAAACGTTACAGCACACATTTTTCATAGCTCTGATATTATTTGTATGTTTGGCTTTCAAATTTGGCATTTCTTGCTTATAACCATGAGAAGATTCTCCAAATAAATAAACCACACTCTTTAACAGTAAAAAAAGCCAAGGGAAACCTCTGGACATAGTGGTACGCATGTGTGCATATACACATACATGTTTATTTTCATCTTTTATATTGAAAAGATTGAAAAAACCTTTTCCATATATATACATATGGAAAGATTAAAATTACACTAAGAATACCAAGTAGTTACAATATGAGCGTCCTAGTCTGAAGAACAGTTATACAGACTATAAACACACTTAACTTGAAAATTGGACTCTTTTAGTTGCACTTCTCCACCTAATTTCTCCACTGTTTGCCAGCGTTTGATACCGAAACAACTTTGTGCTAAGATCCACAATTAATCCTTACTACCATTACCACAAATACTACACATTGTTGTGCACGGAAAGTGTCATAGCCCCATGGTTGAATGCTGCAATCTTATATCTTGTACTGTTCTTTGAACAGATAACAAAACACTTTCCTCGATGTAAATACAGACAAAAGTCTTTTATGTATACAGAAATTGTACTCATTTGCAAAGGAAAAAAAAAATTAAGATTGTTTTGTTAAACCAATTCAAGTTCCTTCCTGAGCAATTTTCAGTTGATTTACCACCAGTTTACATCAACACCAACAAGTTTAATCACTAACTGCAGGTAAACTGGTACATCTCCTGTAGCCTGTGCTTCAGTTCGACCCCAAAGAGCTGGAAGAATTTCATGTCACGATGTTCAGGCGCTCATTCGTAATTCCTAGCAAGACAGACACAACGTATAAGCACTCCTTCAATGCTCAGCATCTTTCTCCTTGCAATTATACACGTTGTCTGAGTCACAGTTGACACCTACGTGTGGGAGAAGATACTACTTCAAGGAATAAAAGAGCATGGCATGGGTTTTGCTGGCCCTTGCGGGAGCGCAAGCAGCAACACTCGGGTGTGAAGCTCCAGCCTACGTTCAGCCCACACTATCACACCATGGAAAAAGTGATGATGTGAGGTGGAGAGACCACCAGGAAAGGCTGAACATCAAAAAGAACCACAAACAAAACCTTCCCGCTGCAAGCTATTAAAAAAAAAAAAATATATAGAAATACTGAACATGCAAACTGGGTATAGCCTGGGAAATAAAAAAGAAAGATCCTTAGCCAGTACTGGAGCATCTAGACGAGAAGCACGTTGGAGCGGACAGGATGCTCCCCTTGGAAACTCCCAGCAGCACTCACCAACCCAAAAACAGGCAAGAAGAGAAACAAGTTCAGGCGAATAAACCCACGCTGCTTCCAAAGAGCTCCGACACACTCGTCGCAAGAAACGGGAGCAAAAAAAGGGCCGTAATAAAACTAACACCCAGACAAAGGAAAGCAGAAAACACCTTGGCAGCATCACTCCCGCAAAGGCGAAGGCACCTGGAAAGAGCAATGTTTTTGGGACCACGGGAATGTTGGCAGCCCCTGTGCCAAGCTGGAAGATGCCCACCCGACGCCCCACGACCCCTTTCCAGGCAGCTCCGCTGCCTGGGAAGGGGGAAAGGGGTCGTGGGGCGTCGGGTGAGCATCTTCGCGATGGTTTAGGAGACCCACCAAAGCCCTGACGGTGTCCCCGGCCCAGCCCCGCCATCCGCCGCCTCCCAGGCGGGCGGAGAACGGCGGTGCCCGGAGCGCCTGACCCAGCGGCGGCTCCCCGAGGGCAGCGGCCCCGCCGCCCCACGTGTTGGGCTGAGCCCCGGGAAGGAGAACCCGCTGCTCCCGGTAGGGGAAAGGGTCGGTAAGGCAAATCCCGCAAAACCGAAATTAAACGCGGCGCGGCCCAGCCCGGCCGCCCCCCACCCC
>VYZM01003756.1:4238-28085 GCA_013398915.1 Dromas ardeola | reverse complement strand
AGGAGAGGAGAGGAAAAAGGATAAGAAAGAAAAAATAAATAGAGAAGAGAAAAGACAGTAAATATTTTATTTATTCACTGCTCAGCAAAACCAGAGAGCAGTAGCATCAAAACCACATGAGAGCAGTCACTGCGGCATCAGGCAGCTCAGTAGCTGCCTGGGTTGGTGAGAAGGGCTGTGCTGGTTGCAACCCAGGGAGAAGAAAAGGCAGCACCCGAAAGCTAAACAGGTAAAGGGAACAAATTACATCGAAGCAAAATTTTCCTGTCTGTGCAAGCCATTGCTGCTGCTTGGTTTGCTCTCACCTGGCGACTTAAACATGGCGGGGTTGCCCTGCTCCGTGTACAGACGGGTCCCCAGTTTCAGCTGTGTGCGAGGTGGCGCGGGGTGGCTGTGATCATCCCAATGAAGGAACTTGAGTGGTTACAACCAAGCCTTTACCCTCAGCCTAAACGAGAGCTTAAGTGACTCATTTTTAGTAATGGCAGGGGCGCCGTTGGGCAGGCAGGAGGGTGTCTGGGACCAGCTGGAGGGATGTCAGGGGGCCTCTAACCTTTGCTGGGGGAAACCGAGTGCAGAAGGGAGCCGTGGGCTCTTCTGGTTGTCCCCAGGGTGGGCAAAAGTCCTACCAGCCCGCTACAATTCACAGGGAGCCCACTCTGCCTCGGTGGGTGGGAACGGGGCTGTTGAAAGCCCAGCTTGAGCCCAGAGAAAGCGCACAAGCAGGGCGCGAGCAGGGTCCGGGGGGCTGTTCTTGCTGGGGGGGACCCGGCCCAGCACCCAGCCGTCCAGCAGACCCCAGCCCCATGTTTCTCCTGCTGCAGGGAATACCAGGAAGCGTGGCCAAAGTCGTGTCGCACCCTTTGCAGAGTCTACACCTGACCCTGCAAGAGCCGGGCAGGAGGGTTTCCTGCCTCTGAAATACACCTACCCCAGAGACACCAGCACTGGGCTCAACCCCGCGCCCCGGGCTGCGGCCGAGAGGTGGCCCATGAGCTCCCACCCAGGCACCTCTCCCGCTCCTGCAGCACAGCCGTGGAAGAGAACACCGGCCTTTCCAGCCACAGCTCTTCCCGCTGCGGGGTGTTTCCTTCCTCCGCCCCAGCGGTCAGGAAGGGCTTTGTTCGACGGGGGAAACTGGAGTCACCCTGCCCACACACCGCTTGCAGATGGAGAACTGGGGCTGGGGAGCATCCGGCCAGCATCGCCCGTCCGCCTCCCCACTCCAGGGCATCTCCCTTGCCTGCAAATACAGATTAACTTTGCTAGGAAACGAAGGAGTCCAGCTCGTGCTTTTTGTTTGGTTTGAATGTCCTGTGACGGTTTATTTTCATCATCTCGCTGCTTTTAATAGTCCACGGCGGTGTCATGAGGCAGCCTCTCCTGCTGGGCGAGCCGGAGGTACTGCAGCCCTATGGAGAACAGGCACCCCGTAGCAGAGCTTGCAGAGATGGCGGGGGGATGCTGAGGGAAGATTTTGGGGTACTTCTCTGTCAGAGCCTGGACAGCAGAGCAGGGAGCGGTCACTCGGTCACTCTGTCCACCCAGGCGACAAAGACCTTGGAATCTGGCTTTGGAGAGAGGCTATTTCCAGACCGTCCTGCACAATAATTGTGGGTGCAGCTCCCCCCATGTCCATGCGGTGGGTGCCCACCTCCTCTCTCCATCACATACCTCTTTGCGTCCGGGTTATGGGAGAGGAGCCACAGAGCAGCTGTGACCTGGTCCATCCCACTCTGATTTTCTCCCTAACCCTCATTCATCCGCTGCCCGAACTGAACAAGTTGGGTCCCTTCTTGGGGACATGGTGCCAGGCTTTGCTTGTCAGTGTCCCCCTAAAGCCACGCCGGGGCCGTGCTACGCCCCGCGAGGGGAGGAGTGGCCCCACAGGCCACGCTGCACGTGGCACAGCATCCTTGGCTGCTGCAACATCTGCGCTGCTCCCATCCCTGTCCCGACGCTCCTGTCGGTGGCAGCGGGGACACATGTCCTGCACCAGTGAGCCCTGCACATTCAGGCGTTTGTCCCCAGCCACTCCGCCGGCTTTTCTATTCAAACACCTCTGGTTTTCTCAGCTCCTGCCTGGGGAAGTGATGCAGGCGAACGACCTCGGGGGTAGGGGAAGTTTTACTCTTGGCGTAGATTCCCTCCTGCGCTGTAGAGATGCTGTGCGTTACCCTCCAGTGGAACAACAGGGCTGCTGGCTGCGCTGGCCCTCTCTCCTCTGACCCAAACTCCCCGGCTGCAGCAGAGAGCCAAGCACTTCCCTTAGCAAAGGGGACGGGGGTGTCATGACGATAAACTCCCTTCAGCTTCACAGCAAGGGCCTGAGTAAACATGGAGAGCACAAACCCGGCACCTTTCCTCCCGTGGGCTCCCACTGCCATTTCTTAGCTGCGGATCCTCGCTGGAGCAGAAGCCATGTCTTTGAAGTTGTCTCCCAGAAACTTCCCGGGTGAGAGGGAAATGGTGAGCCGGGCTTCAAGCAAAAGCTGATCAAGAGCTTTATCCGTGCCTTACCCACAAGGACACATCAGGGCGAGACAGCTGGGTGCCTCATGCTTCCGAAAACAATGAGCCGGCGAGCTATGAGCTGCGCGGCACGCAATTACATCGACAGCAGAAGGGATCAAAAGCCTGCACAGCAAATTGGGCTGCGTGTTACCTCGTTAAAACCTTTTTTGGCTCTGCTGATACCTCTGCTTCAAAGCCCGCTGCAGTTTCTAGCGACATCGTTAGCATTTCTTATTGCAAGCCGAGAGCCTTGCCAGGGACTGGGGCTGGTCTCTCCTCCAGAGGTGAAGCTCCTCGCACCCGCACCGGCTGCAGGGGAGGATTTGGGAGGCAGAAACAGGGTTTGAAAGAGCCGGCTCCGGCCCAGGATGAATTTGGCAGCCCAGGCACGGTGCATGCAGCCCCTTGTGCCCCCTCTCAGCCCTCAGAGGGGAAGTGCTGAGAAGGAAATGAAACAACAAGGTTTTGGCGCACGCCTGCTGGCCATGGGGCAGGCTGGGGAGGCTGCACCCATCCAGCAGCCTGCAGGGCTGGGAGGTTTTGCCAGGGTCCTCTCAAGCCCCTGGGAACAGCCTGGGATTGGGAAAAGGGGTTTGGGAGGGAAGAGCCCGGGCTAGAAGGAAGGATGCTTCCCTCGCTGCCGCAGCAGGAGAGCTCAGCGCCAGGAGTTTGGGGGAGGAAAAGTGAAAGGTGGGATCGGCTCTGGTGCGATGCTGTTTCTTTATAAGGCAACGCACAGAGATGTTTCCCTGGATACAGCAGGAATGAAAAGCAGGAAGCAAATTTCTTTGATTACAGCTCTAAGGTTGGGGTTTTTTTTTTCCCCTTTTTTTCCCCCTCCATCAAGTCATCACTTCACCCGGAAAGCTGGCGTAGGCTGCCTTATGGGGCCGGGTGGTCAGCCCGGCTCTTGGCGATACGCTTCAGCATCTCGCTGCTTCTCGGCAAATCTCTCAGCTGACCACCCACCACCCGTCCCCTCCACTAGTAACTTGTCCCCACTAAGACTTTTTCTGGCCACAAAGCCCCATTTCAGCCTGGCCTTACACGAGGTCAGGGATTTGAGCGATGGCTCCTCTCCTAAAAGGGAGCCTAAGAAAGCGATCCTGAGCGATACACCCTACCATAACACCCTCTTCCATGAGATTCCACACAATTCCCATCAAAAGACAATTAAGGCTGCAGCGAATGAAGCCATTCACAGCACAATTCCAGATTAATTAGCAGCACACAACCGCATTATGAGTAACACAGCATTGCGAGGCCAGCCACTCCAGCATCATCATCGTTTCCCCATTTCCTCCCTCGTTCCTCCCTAGGGCCGGGCAGCTGAGCAATAGCGAAACCCCCAGGGCAGACCTCTCCCGTGGGGCACACGCGCGCGCCCCGGCAGCATCGCGTCCCACGGACTTCTGCTGCCTGCGCATGTCCTCAGCGCCGTGGGTGAGCGGGGAAGGCAGCCTGCCTTAAACGCTCCTCATACGCGCAACCAAGCGATGGCCCAGTCCAAAGAATGAGGGGACTTTTACCTAATTGACTTTTAAGCGTCCTTTCTCTGCGCATTTTACCCAAATTGAAAGCGCCGTAGGCCAGCTCTCCCCGGTCTCGGAGAGGGAGGCTGCCCCCCCGCAGGGAGCTGACTTGAGAAGGGACTCCAGCACCTCTCCTCTCATCTGCCAGACCACCAGCGCTTGAGACAGTTCACGTTTTTCTTTCCCTCTTGCTGCACTGCTGCTGAGCTGTTTTGCTCGGCCATGCTGGCTCAAAACAGTAGCAAGGACAGGAGTGTCACAAATTTAGGACTGGAGGAGTTTTTGTTTGTTATTGTTTGTTTTGTTTTTCCTCCTTTTCCTTCTGCTTTCGCTCCCACTGCTGGCATCAGAGGAAGGAAAGAAATAGGTCCAGGGAGACTGCAAACAGTTATCTACTAGTATTTGCTATCTGTCCCGGAACTGGGACTATTGTCTCCAGCTGTGCTTGGAGACAAAGTTTAAAAGGACATGCCCCCGGCAAAGTGGGGATCCAGGCTCTTCAGAGAAGGCAACACAGCTGGGATCTTTCCAGCAGGGTCGGGACAAGGCATCTCCAGGATAGGCTGGGCAGCTCCCAGGGCTGGGCTGGGTTTCCAGGACAGGGGGCCTGGCCCTGTACCCAGCCAGGCTGGGGGGGACCCGCACCAGCTCCAGAGCTCCCTCCCCGCTCCGAGCGCCACGAGCCAGCCTGTGCATCCGCACGGGTGGATGCTCCTGGGCCAAAAGTTAATGCTTCATATGCCCCTGGGGCCTGTTGCTGATCTCCAGTTGGGCCGCAGCAGCCTGCGTTTTAGTTCCAGATCACTCAAACCACTGCTCTGAGGCGTCCCTCACCCGCCTCTCCCTCCTGGCAGGGAAGGCTGCAGTTTTCCACCATAGCTCCCTCCCTCCCTCCCTCCCTCCTTCCCATGCCTGCCACCGAGGCATCCCAGCCCCGCAGCCATTTCATCTCCACCCCGGGCTTTGTCAAAGCGATTCTCCATTTACATTAAAGTGGTACTTGAGACAGTTTGGGGAGGAAATGGAAGAAGGCTAAATCCTAAATTTGGCAGGTCACTGCTGCTGCAGCCCGGGAACCCAGCTGGAACTGGCTCTAATGGCCACTGTCTTCACTCTGCCCGGGGGGAAGCTGGAGCAGGAACAAGCCGCGCGCTCAGCTGCTCTCCCTGATAGTGATTTACCTCCGTCTCCCCGAGGCTGTGACAGGGCTGATTGCTCTGCCCCTCAGTTCTGCTCTTACAACAGCCTGCGGGGTCCACGCTGTAACCCCCATCAATTATTATTTTTTTTTTAGCCGGGCTTACTATATTTAATGATCTAGTTTACAGAGTCTTTGTGCCAGCACAACGGTCCGGTGCAGGGACAGGAGTGTTTGAAATCAACTTTATCATCAATCCCTTACACCTTCTGAAACTTTGTCCACGTGCCCCCTCTCATTCAGACCCTTCCGAGGCCTGCTGGGATCAGCCCTGTGGTTGGATCGCGCAGGCAACAAACAGAGCTCCAACACCGATTCCCAGGAACAACTGGAACGCAGGGCCTGCAGATCAGGTCCCAGTTCAATCTCTTTTCCACTCTCGCTTATTACAGCATTTGTAACCGCTCACCTACTCAGACCATCCCCAAAATCTCAGGAAAACCTGTGTGAGACATTTAGCAGCTCTGGAGATCCACAGAAAAGCAACTAACCTGGAGGCAGGAGAACTTGCTAGCTCAAGGTTGCACTCTGCAAAGTGGAAAATGTTGCGGGAGACTAATTTTGGCCCTTCCACGGGGCTGCACCAAGAGAAAAGGAAGGTTGAAGGAAAGTACTGCGCCAGTGGAAAAAAAAAAAAGACACAAGCCTCTTTCCATCTTGAGCAGCGTCCAAGCAGTACGCCGGCTCACACACGGCAATGCAAAGGGCACAAAAAGCAGCCTGAGCTGGAAAGGGTCATCATGCCGTCAGCACAGGTGTTAGGGCAGTTCCGCTCTGTACCACAGCAGCGCCTGGCCAGCTGGTGTTGTTTCAAGATGATGGGGAAAGCACAGTTAATGTAACTAACGGGGACGCTGTTCACAAAGATACCCTACGTGTTCCTGCAAAACACTTTGGAAAAAGATCGAAGTATCTGAACAAATAAACTCCCAGACGAGAGTAGTCTGGAAAAGAGACGGCTGAGGGGTGACCTTATTAATGCTTACAAATACTTAAAGGGTGGGTGTCAGGAGCATGGGGCCAGGCTCTTTTCAGTGGCGCCCAGTGACAGGACAAGAGGTAATGGGCACAAACTTGAGTGTAGGAAGTTCCACCTAAACACGAGGAGGAACTTCTTTACTTTGAAGGTGGCAGAGCACTGGAAGAGGCTGCCCAGAGAGGTGGTGGAGTCTCCATCTCTGGAGACATTCAAAACCCGCCTGGACGCCTTCCTGTGCAACCTGCTCTAAGGTGACCCTGCTCTGGCAGGGGGGTTGGACTAGATGATCTCCAGAGGTCCCTTCCCACCCCTACCATTCTGTGATTCTGTAACTCCAGTCCTGTTTTTAAAGTGTATACAGAAGACATCAGCAGAGCAGCACCTGTATTCCACGAACGCACCTCCATCCCTTCACCCATTAATCCCTGTTCAGGCTTTCAAAAGCTGCAGCCTGTGTAACGCAACAAGAGTTGTTTGTGCTCACACTGAGCCCTCGATGTGACTACACCCGCACACACAGCAGCACGTGGTGAATCTTCATCCCTCCTCCTTCTGCACATCCTCTCCCCTTTTTTTTTTAAAAAAAAAAAAACAAAAAACAACAAACTTCTGCTTACACTTAAGTTTCTTAATGAGAAGACTTTTTCCCCTCTCACCATTTGCTTAGACAGAAATCCCACCCTTTGAGCAGACACACGTGCTCCCCTGAGGAGGAGTTTACTGTAAGCTGCACCCTCCCCGCTCCTTGTTTGCCAGCACCGGCCTTGGCAGCAGCACTTGCTGGCCGCGCCGCAGCCCTCGTGGTGAACACCAGCACTTCCTTCCCCATTGCATCCACCCAGGCTCTGACCCAGCCCCAGCTGCAACTTCTAACTCAGACTTTCTCATCAAGGTTTAAAACTCTGCCAACACAGGATGAAAAGGATGAGGTTACAATTATCAGGTACTGGTGTCATGCTCTGGCTTTTTATGCCCTGGCTGTAGCACCAGAACACATGAACACACCGGGGGCAGTTTAAGTGGCCATGGACCAGAAGATGAATACAGCCACAAGTTTTTCAATCTCTAGCAAAAATGTAACAAAAAGTAGATTTTCTGGGGACAAGCTGGAAGATTAGTGAAAGGCAATTTTGACAATCCATTGATAAAAGAGTCTTCTAGACATCTATCACCTCCTCCACTAACCACACTTTCCAGTGACTCCAGAGATTGGAAATAAAAGCGAAGAAGAGAGTTTGTTAGCACGGTTGTTAGTTACAGACTCAGAAATACCTTCCACAGGCCAAGAACGGAACTAGCTCGGCTGAAATTCACAGCCTCGTGTTTTGAACAGGTAACTGAAGACGCACAAACAAGGTGCATTCTCTTCCTCCGAAATCCCCAGCGTTGGCTACTGCCAGCTGCCCCAGTGACACACTGAGGGTACCGTAACACCTGATTTCGGCTATGGAGAGTCACTCACTCGGCATCAGGGGATGTCTGCAGCGCTGCTGACGGGACAAGGCCGATGCTCTGACACCACAGCCGCTACCTTTGGAGGCGACGCGTATGATCTTCGGTGCACCTAGGGAAGGAGGGAACGGCAACACACGCACACAGACTGCAGCACATGGATAATCTTTATTGGTAACATCAGTGGAGCACCAGTAAACCATTACTGACTGTAGTGGTGACACACAGCTGAGGCACATGCTAAGGCACTTTTATTATATAAAAAAAAAAAATTATTTTTTTTTTGTGACAGCAATTGGGACATAAGGCTCCTGCATTTAGAGCGCTTCAGGCTTACAGTATGGCGCTTCATATTTAATTATTTTTACTTCGCTCATAAGTAGGTCTAAATGCAGCATATACAATATGGTTAAGAATACAGGTAAATCCAGCAACCAGTGTACGGTGTAGAAAAGTAAAGACTATCTATATATAACCATGGTCCCAATAGAAAGGCAGTGATAAAGACCTTTATTTTTTTCTTAATTACTTATTACGAGAGATACAAAGGCCTTACATATATCTGTGCAGATTAAAGGTTTTTTAATATACTCTTAGTCAATGGTGCACAATAACTAATCCCAACCCCTGGTTACAGAGCAGGTGCAAGAGGCTTGGACATGTCAATAAAAGAAGGCTTTCCCTCCCCTTATCCCCACCCTCTGCCCACTACCCTATTAAGTTCCCCTAGATTCTGTCTACTACCATTAAATATATTTGGTCCCCCAGAGATTCTCAGACAAGCACAAGGACATTGTTCTGCTTCCCCAGCCTGTCATTAACTACTGGTCCACGCTACCTTAGATGAAACCGCTCAGAGGCAGAGACACTAACAGGACATCATTGCACTTCAGAGATCTGTCCAGACAGTAAAAATTAGAAGAGGGGGGAAAAAAAAAAAAAAAAAGAAAAAAAAAAAAGACAACTTTGGCAAGTCCTCCAGGTAACTGGTCCCAAGAGGAGCTTCCCTCTTCACCCCTCCCTGGAAACATATGAAAGAAGAAAGGGCAAATTGCCATGGCCAAAGCACACCGTTTTTCCTGAAACTGCTCCCAAACCATGTGGGTGGGCAGATTAAAAGAGGCAGAAGTCTGAGGTCACTGAACATGATTGCCAAAAGCAAACAAAGAGGGAGGGGAAAGAATACAGAAAGGAGCTTCCCTGCAGCTAGAATCAAAGACAAAGGAGATTTACAGCAAAAATAATCTTTCCCTAACCCCACTCCCTCCAAACTGTGTAAGGATTCACCAGCAGACATGGCACAGACAGTTCTACAGGCCTTCGTAGTGGCCAAACTGCTGGTCAGATTTCAGAGCCCCGACTCTTTGGCATTAAATACAGAGGATTAGGAAACTGGAAAGCGGAGGAAACTGGGAACACAGATGCGCAATGGCTCCAGATACACAGAGCTGGGCCTGCTCTGCAGATCCCCAGCCAATTTAGGAGGAGAGGGTTTGCTGAAAGTCCACTGGAAGAGGGGAGGGTGGATGGGTCACTCCATCATATGTAACCTGGGTCAAATGGGAGGACTTATTCAGTAGCTTTGGCATCACCAGCATCTGCCTTGCCGTCCACTTCCTCATCGGAGCACTCTCCTGTACCCTTCCTGACAATTCGACGTGTCACAACAAATGGCAGGTCCCCGCGCCTAGGGAGAGATGGACAGTACATCAGTAAGACAAGGTTTCACTGAACTCGCCAGACAGGACAGGCTTTGGAAAGAATCATAGAATGGCTTGGGGTGGAAGGGACCTTAAAGATCATCTAGTACCAACCCCCCTGCCATGGGCAGGGACACCTCCCACTAGACCAGGCTGCTCAAAGCCCCAAAAGAGGTAAGGAAGTACCTGGCCACGCTGTTTGCTGTGGGCAGCTGCCACTGGAAGCAGTTACAGCAAGACTACACTGGACTGGCTGCCAAGATATTGCACACATTGCTCTGCCTTACCGGAGTTTGCTCTTCAGGGAGCTGACTTCTCTATTCATTGCATCAGCTGTTTCAGTGGCATCCTCCAGCTCACGCTGGAGCTTCCTACGGGATGCGTTGGCTCGCTGGGCCTCCTCTTCTGCTTCCTCGAGCTGGCGTTTCAGCTGCTTCAAGCGCAAGTTTGCCTTGTCCGCCTGAGCGCGTATGGGGGGAGGGGGGAAAAAAAAAAAAAAAAAAAAAAAAAAAAAAAAAAAAAAAGGAGATCAATGTTTCCCCAGTTACATTGTTACATCCCCCCCAGTTACATCCCCAGCACAGTAGCAGCAAAAAGCAGAGTTTCTAAAGCCCCCTCTTCCCTTTCTGAAGGGAGCCACCTAGGACTTGACATCTCCAAGCTTTTCCTTAAAAGCATTACATTTTCATCTGTAATTATGTATATTTCACCGTAATTATGACACTGGGGGAAAAGAAGGGAAATCCATAGGAAGGTTAACGCTAGAGCCCTCTTACATGGAGATGATGCCTTGGTCACAGAGGGGAAGTCCTCCCACCAGAAGACTCACCAATGCTGCAGGTAACTATACACACCTGATCTTTGAATTGCTCAGCATTACGCCTCTCGTCATCCACCTGCAGCAAGATATCTTTCAGCTTCTTCTCAGCACGGCGCACCTGCTTGCTGGCAGCCTGGCGCTCCCTACACAGAAATACAGTGATGCTCAGATAAGAACTTATCTCCCGTTGTTCCCAACAAGATGACCTGACTTGGGCAAGTTAGAAACTAGGAAGATAGCAGAAGTCCTCCTACTTAGAAAAAAAGGGGGATGGGAGGCAATGTTTTCCAGAAATGACCAAAAGGCACTGATGCCACACTGATATCACCCTTCCCGAAGCTACAGAGGGACAACAAGTGTATCACAGCTGCAGTTTTATAAGTGGTTAAGCCTGGAAGAAGCTAGAAGTTTCTATAGCGAAAAACAAGGGAAGGTTAACAAGATCTTACATCTGTACTACCCAGTATACCTAGGATAAAGCCCTCACTCTCACAAAATCAGAATTTGTTCAGAAGAACTTAAAATGCCAGAGTGGGTGGAGGTTTGTTAAACAGACAGAGTTTATACTAGGACGTACTTTGTCTCCATGTCCAACTGCTCTTCCAGCTGCGCTATCTTTGCTTCCAAGGCCGTGATGGTAGCCTTGTACTTGGACTTCACTGCACTCTCCATCTCCTGCAGTTTAAGCTTCAGCTCCTTGTTCTGGCGCTCCATCTGCTGGCGAGCGTTCTCATTCTTCTGTGCGTTGCTACGCTCAGCATTCAGGTCGGCATTCATCTGATCAATCTGCAGAGAGAAATACTCCGCATATCGAGCGCTGCTGCCTGAAAGGCTGATTTATTTCTCAGACATATGCTGACACGCAAAGAAAAAGGACCCTTGGGGTGAGCTGAATACCTGGAATAACTCTGATACAGAGGGAGCTGTCTGTAGGCAGGCTACTTCTCAAAATATCTTAGTCTACCCAGATTTTCAAAGTAATTCCTTGAATAACAGGTTTATCAACCTCCTCTTAGGGCTAAATTTGACAATCGCATACAGTGCTTTCTGGGGTGAAGGCCATGGTTTGGCAGTTAACACAGTAATTATCAGTCTCAGTGAATTACAAAAATCCTGAGGCAAGTGGATCCAATACATGTGCTTCACTAATTTATCATTTATTTGCTGTCTGTCTACTTCCACTACAAAGCAGCAGCTTAAAAATACCGACATTCAAAGGTGAAAGGGCAAGAACTCAGCCCACTTCCAAACCAAGGCTATGGCTGACAGTCAACCAAGCAGCGAATTATGCTCTCATCCACCAGAGTGAACAAGCCGTATAGGAAACCATCAGCCCTAGCTCCTTGGTTTTGGAGCGCTAAGAAAACAACATGCTTGACTCTAAGTTGGGCAGATAAAATATGACAGAGAACAGGCAGATTAAGATCACGGTTTCTATAGCAGCCTAACAAATTCCATATGGTTAGTCCATTTGAAGAAGCATAGAACTGGCAGAAAAGTCATTTTCCAAACACACTGTGGCACTGTTCAGCATGCCAAGTTGGAGCAGCATGCTACAGATCATCTTTCTCATAATTCCTTTATACAGAAAAAAGGGTCTGGGATTTTTTTGCGTTTGTTTTGTTGTTTGTTTTTTTTAAATAAACTTGAGAGATTGTGCCAGCTACCCAATGATCTAAATGATCAACAACAGTGAGTTAACATCACCTCTGACTGCCCACCCTACTTCCTGTATTGTGGTATTCATGTGTTTCATCTTGCTTGCTTCTACGGACTTCTGAGGGCCTGCACTGTACACAAAGCAGCAGCTGGCATTACTCTGAGTGCAGTTTGACAATTTACGCAGGCTAGAGAACCCCTACTGGCACATGCAGTCTGAACAGGTACCTGAAGATTCGCCTTCTTGAGCCGGTCATTGATTATTTCTGTGTTGCCCTGTTCTTCTTCTAACTCTTCCTCCAGCTGAGCTATCCGGGCCTCCAGGCGTCTCTTTTCCTCCATGGCCAGTGCTCTGTAGGATGCAGAATCATGAAATCATGTTGGTGGCACTAATGCCTTGGGGAAAATTCACCGCTTCTAATTTTACAAAATAAGCTCAGTCTTTCAAGAGCAGAGGGGATACAGTGCGTGCTGCAGTCCACACAAAAGTAACAGCCTGCAAAGTATTTTCTCAAACCAGCTCCTCCACCCCTAAACAGGGAACATTACTCACCCTTTACCACTGTTGTTGGCAATCTCATCAGCCAGCTCATCCCTTTCTTGCTGGGCCTGGCGCTTGGCACGCTCAGCAGCTGCAAGTTCCTGGAATGAAAACGAGACGATCAGTGATCCAATGGGAAGCTACCAATTAATGCAGCATAGGAAAAAGTAGTTACTGGTAAGGGGTGGTATGGTCTCTAGCTAGATCCAGACTTAATTATTAAGACACGGTCTGTTCCCCACCCAGCCCATAGCTTCCTTTGGTTTCTACACTCCTGTCACAGCTGTCAAAAAAGTGCCAAATTCTGCATTTTGAAGTGGACCTCATATTTGAGCAGAGCAAAAAGTACAGAAGAAAGGAAATAACCACTCAAGGTTAGACTGCTACGCTTAGTTTTTGGCCAAAGAAAACGAACAAGCCCTTCACTTGCATGCATATTCCATTACCTCCTGCAATTGGATCATCTCTGCCTCCATGCTCTTCAGCTTCTTCTCATTTTCTTTGGCCTGTGCCAAGATCTCTTCTCTGGAAGTACGTGTGTCCTCCAGTTCCCGCATGTAATCCTTCATCTGTGCCTGAAAAGGGAGAACAAAAAAAGATGAATTTCAGAGCATCCACGTTACCAACTTGGGTTTGTTTGTCTTAAGGAAACATGAAGAGAAAATAGAAACAGGGATTCATCTTCAGCTACCAAAAAGGTTGCTGTATAAACAAAAGGAGTCATCCTTTTCCCATTTCACAAGTAACAAGGAGAAGCAGTAATGGAAGCAAACAGGACTGCTTAAATTGCAGAAAAAAAAAAACCTCATCAGATACAGAGAGGGAGGAAAGGGAGGGTACAGCAAGCTTTCTAGTGAAGAAATGGAACGGACAGTCTAGGGAGGATTTGGAGTTTTTCCTAAGAACAGATCAGACAAATGCCTGTAGGAATTACAAAAGCATAACAGAACTGTCTTGGGGCAGGAGAAGGCCTAAATGCTATTTAAGTCCATCTAAGCTTTGCAGCTCCATAATCCTTTCCAAAAACACTGACACGAGGCACACACTAGAGTGGACTTTCCCTACAGCTTGTCTCCCAGGGAGCTAAACAGGCAGATCGGGGTTAGAAGGATGTTTGAAATGCCAATAAATCTTTTGCGGTAAATTGCTACAAGGCTCTGCTGCTCTTGTGACACTGATGCATGGTTCTCATGAGGTGAACTCTTGTATCCCATTTCCCTGGGTAAATGCTCTACACTGACAGCTAGAACAGTTGCAGCTTCTCACCTGCAGTTTGCGGAGCTGCTTGATGGCTTCTTCACGATTCTTGTTAGCAGTGTCTATATGGCTTTCCAAATCCTTCAGGTCCATCTCTAGCTTCTTCCTGGCAGCCACTGCAATGGAGCGCTGTTTTCGTTCGTCTTCCAATTCCACCTCCATCTCCCGCACCTGTATGGAGAAATACAGGCATCAGCGTTTGAGCTCCTTGATTTCCCAACAGCTACTTTTCGCATCCCCTTTTCAAATTGTACCTAAGTGCAAGCATGTGACTTGTTTTCATTCTTCCTGGCAGGGGGATGGGGCTAACATTCCTTGCTAATAAAGCTACACAGGTTCCTTTGACAGACAAAGGCTGTTTGAACAAGCATGCACACAAGGGGGAAAGTCTCTCACAGCTTTGCAGCGCTGCCTGGAGAGTTACCATTAACAAGAATCTGTGGACTGGCACTGTCTGTCTAACCATCTTTGGACACAAGTGCCTTTGTGTACAGAACACTTTCAGGATTTACAGAGCAATTCTTACTTGTCTAATCAGCTGTTTCTTCTTCTCTTCATTCTGTTCATCACGTCCCTGGAGGTCCCGGTCAAACTGTGCCTTCATGGCCTGTTGGTTCACTTCTAGCCGGAGTTTGGCATCCTCTGTGGCCTGCAGTTCATCCTCCAGCTCTTCCAGCTGTGTCTTCATCTCCTCCACCTGCTGTTCCAGGGCTCGCTTAGCCTTCTCCAGCTCATGGACCTACAGCACAGTACCACATGTGAGGTTTCCTCAAAAAGCGCAGACAATTTCATCTCTCCTAAGAGCAAAAAAGTCTAAGAACACTAAATCTGTCCCTTGTATTAGGGCAGAGATACCCCTCAAAGCTCACATACTGCAAGCTGCCAGTGTGAATCACGATTACCTATTAGTTCTGGTCATGTATGTGTGGTGGTGGGGAGAAAGAGAAAGCATTTGTTAGCCCAGACCTGACCTACTACAGACTTACCAGAGCTGAATACCTCTGCTTCTGACATAATTCAAAAAACTACGTTTTAGCCTCTGAACTTTTTCTTTTCCTTCCTGCTCATCAAAACATTTTTTGTCTTGAAATATTGGGGTTACTGTCTTTCATTGCCTGGCTAATCCCTGTATTTTATGCATCAGGCTCACATTATACCTTCATCTCAGCCACAATGATACCAGTTAATTTTCAGTTTGCCACTACCTCATCTGGGTCATTTCCAGGCTCTTCCAATCCATCTTTCTCACTTACTACAGTAATACAAACATAACATTCACAAACTCACAATGTATCCAGTATTCTCTTCTACAGAATACCCAGTATTCTCTTCTACATTGCTCTCTGTTCACACTAGCATAAGCTTTTTGCAGTATTAAACTAACAGTATCACCTCTGTGACGTTTCCTGCCCAGATATTTTAACTTCATACTTACACTTTTCCCAACATCATCCTTTGAACTCATCAGGTCTTCCATCTCTGTGCGGAACTGCTTATTGATTCGTTCCAGCTCAGCTTTCTGTTCTATGGCTTCTTCCAGGGCTCTTGCCAGGGAGAGGGCCTTAGTCTCCTTCTCACGGGCTTCTGCCTCAGCACGATCCCGTTCTTCTGCATACTTGGCGGAGATGTTCTTCTCCTCTGCCAAGAGCTACAAGAGCACAGCGTCAGTATTCTGAGAAATTACTGACAATTCTCTAACAAGGTAAACATGCATCTTTTCGTTACTGCCTTCTTAATACCGTTCTGCCATGGATAGAAGGAACCAAGAAAATACAGCTTCAAAGAATGAAGCATGCCATCCCACCTTTAATAACTGTTATGACCCCAAACGAACAACCTTCTGATTTCCTAGCCCCCCAACATATTTATTTCCAACTTTCTCTCAAAGACAATCTGCAAACACCGCTTTAAACTTGATCTTGTTATCCCTTTGGGAAAAGGAGGATCGCTAAACTTCTTATATATGGAACAAAATTAATTTACTACTATGAAAGCTTATTTCTCCACTCTATATGCTATGCCTTAATTCAGAAATAAATATGCATTCTCCAAGCAGCATTGCTTACATATTCTTAAGGCAGATCTGTCAATAAGATGCACCTACTGAATGCCCAATGACTGAAGTCATACCTGATCAAACTTCTTCTGCTTCTTCTCTAGGTTGGAAACAATCTGCCGCTGATGATCCAGGTCCACAGTGAGGTCATCCAGCTCTTGCTGCAGGCGGGTCTTCGTTTTTTCCAGCTTGTCATATGCAGCTGTCTTCTCTTCGTAACGCTGGCTCAAGCCCTCCAAGTCCTTCTGCAACTTCTTCCTGGCTTCCTCTGCTGTCTCCAGGCAGCCCAGACCATCATCCATCTTCTTCTTTGCATCTATTGCCTGAAGGACAGAAAAGATCACACGTGAGGCTATGCCACAGATAATGCTATATGGAGTTTACTGGCACCAGAAGTTGAAGAAATAAGTCTGCTCATTTCCGAAGGTATTACTTCCCCCTCAAATAATACTGTATGACTGAATTCCCAAAGGAATTCCTGGGTAGAAATCTACAAATTGTTTGTATGATTATCAAAGACCTCTTCATTTCCTCTCTCCCCCAAGTCAGGAGGATCACCCTTTCCCAGGAAAGATTCTGTTACTACAAGTCCATTCTGCATGTAGATTTCAATTCCTTGAAGACAGACCCGCACTTACGCTTCCTCTCAAAAGTCCTTGGTTTATGGGATGCAGACTCCGTACCTGTTGCTGAAGAACAGAGATCTGTTTCTCCAGGTTTCTCTTTGCCTCCTCTTCTTCTTCCAATTGCTCTTTCAAACTGTTCTTCTCATCCTCCATTTGCTTCAGCTTAGTGCTGAGGCTGAGTTTTAGGCGAGTCTCCTCCTGCAGCAGCTCCTATAAAGCAAACACCCCAGTGGAATTCAGCACTGCTCCTTGGCTTTAAAGACTCACAATCCTCACCCACCCTCTCCAGAAGGAGCACTTTTGAAGTTGAGTTTAAATATGCAACTTATTTCACAGATAAGACAACCGAAGACAGAATTTAAATAATTGTCTTCCAGTGAGTCAGTAAAGAAACAAAATATTCAGAAGGGTCCTATTCTCTTGTACACTCTAATGATTGAAATATACTACTTCACTACACAAGCCATCCACAGTCCTTTCTGGAGTCCTCCGAATAACACACAAAGCATTAAAACTTTTCCCAACAGTGTGACTGTACTCTGCTGCATGACTTGCTCATATTCAAGTACCAAAGAAACAGACAACAGGCTAAAGTGATTTAGCATGGTTAAAAACGATGGTCTTATCAGAAATGTAAGACACTGGTCATTTACCAACAACACTTGTTGATTTATGCTGCCAGTGCTTGAGCTGAAGGATCTGTAGAGACCAGTAAGGCCAGTCTTCAAACTAGTGCATAATTCTTTGTATTGGGCACTATCTTGGAGTCTGTTTTTTAAGAAGAGTCGTAAGTAGACAGAACATCAATAACTGTTCAAGGTTACTTAGTATCTGAGGCTTGCTCTTTCCCTTCCCTTCCAACTTGGTACTCCACGCTTTACCAAAAGAGCTATATTCTATTAACTGTAAATGGTTGTTTTATCCCAAAGCATAAGACTAAGCATGATATTTTCCTGAAAAAATACCTAATTTTTTGAATGTATCACTTCCCCAACATCCACTAGGAAATACATTTTTCTGCTTAACTTTACAAATTTACTGGAAATCACACACACAAACCCCCTGTCAAATACTGACTATGAAAATCTCAAACAAGAACCTAGCATTCCAGAGCAGTTCTAGCACTGAAGAGCTCTCAAGCAGAAAGGTGATGCAGGAGGACTTCTAAATCTAAGACAGGGAAAGTTACATATGGTCCACATACTGAGGAAACGGGAGGAAGATTAACAGCTTGTTTCTGCAGAAATGCTCTCAATACCATGCAATATAACCCCTTAGCAAAAAAGAGACCCGACCCCTCGAAGTGCTGTATATCCAGTAATTAATGGTGTCCAGCGCGATTTCTCACTTTAAGAATTTGCAACAGACACTGGCTGCACCACACATGGATGCCTTGGATTCCAAAGCTCTCACCTGTGTATCCTGAAGCTGTGATTCCAGAGCAGAGAAGTCCTTTGCTAATTTGATTGATTTGCTGTCAGACTGGTTCAAAAGACCTGTGACATTGTCCAACTCGACCTGAAGGAGAGATCAGAGTTTCAGTTATTAAATGCATCAGCAAAAACAAAGCCAGGAAGAAATGAGCAGCTACGAGACCCAAATGTGAAAGTTGAGGCACCTCTCAAAAGTAAGGTATGTGTATAATCTCTCAGGGGAACGAACGCATCGTTTCCAACGTCCCAGGGACGAAATATGAGAAGTCAATGAGAGATTTTTTACTTGGGATTACCTCTGTTGCAACAGCCTTCTGGTTTTGGTTGTTTGGGGTTTTTTTTTAAGGCCTAGATGAGATTTTAGACAGCCTGGCAGGAATTTTAAAAGCTTCTATTAAACTAACTCTCTCTCTTTTGTAGTACCTACTTCAGGACTGTTATCTAGAGTCTCAAAATTACATTTTGCACCCCAAAAGGTAGTGCACACACTGTCATTGCTCAACTTTTAATGACAACCCTCCATAAAGAAGGCGGCAGAAGACAATGCTCTGTGTGAATCAAAGAGATTTGTTGTTCCCTTAAAGAAAGGAGGAGAAAACCCTAAATTTCCACATCACCCCTGAGCTACTCCTCATCACCATCAACCAGATTACAAAGATTCAAGACACTGACTTTCAAATTAGTTACACAATCATCTGTCTGTGCCACTCTAGGTTCAAAAGCAGCTGAACGTTTACAGAACTGTTCTGTACAAACTGTTGCATGCTGAAGGGGACCAGCCATGCTAATACTTTAAGGCTTACAAAACTCAAATGGCAACTGGTTAGTCACTTCAGTTTCTCAGGGCTGCTCACGAAAAGAGACATCAATCCAAATGTCCTGCCCTGGCAATGAGTTAAGGAGTTTGCATAGTCCTTGGGAAGCAAACTATGGATTTGCTTTTTGTAGGAACTTTATCCTCAGGAGGAACAACATTTTTGAACTAGCTATGGGGGAGCACTATCCTACAGCCTTTTCTCTCTAGCCTTGGGCTGAATCAGAAGCTAAGGAAAACCCATACCACTCACCTGCAATTTGTTAACCCTCTCAGCCAGTTCGGTTTTCACTCTTTCGCCTTCCGTAAATTTCACCTGCAGTTCTTGGAGCTGAGCATCTACTTTTTTCCGCTTGTGCTCAGCATCCCCTTTGCCTTGCAGAAGAACCTTCACCTCATTGGACAGTTCAGCCTTCTCACTTTCCAGAGCTTGTTTTGCTTTTTCAAGGTTTGCTTTCACCTGAAGAGGAAAAATAAAACCAGCAAAATCCCTCAGACTTTAGATCAGGCAGGTTCCTTCCACTGAGTACATATTTCTGCCCAACAGGCAAGCTAATGTTGCGCGTTTAGTGGCTAAGTTGTAGACTGCTTACTCAAAAAACCCCCCAATTTTAACAGCCTGCCACGGATAAGCAGGAGATAATCTAACAGTCAGAGGAGACAACAATACAGGGGATAGTCTTGCACCATCAGATTTCCAAATTAAACATTGTACAAGTCAACAAGCGCTAGCAGTGAAAAGAATGTCTTGTATGCAGTATAACATGCCTGATGGGAATACAGAATGAATGCAACTATGTAAAACAACTTCATATATGCTTCACAGTGAAAAGTGATCTATCACGGGAAGAAGAGTACACATATCAGAAGCCTAGTATCATGAACACTTCATGTTCTTCTGCAGCTTAAAGATATAGTCATAGAGCAGCTACCATTTTAGGGAGGTTGACTGCTTTGGCCTTGTGTTTTCTGTTCCACATACCCGTTTGGTTTGCTCTAACTGCTCTGCCAGCTCTTCAATAGCTTGTGAATGTTTCTGCCTCATCTCTTGGATTTGAGCCTCATGAGTCTTTGCCTCATCTTCAAGGGTCTTCTTCAAAACCGTTACTTCTTGTTCTCTCTTTGACCTGCAAAAATCACAAATTCCATTTAGATGCCAAGGAGAGAATGAAACAGATGTGTATATCCACCAACAGCATCTCTAATGCAGAAAAATGCCAAGGTCTGTTTGGCCCTACAAGCTACAAAGACACTTTTAGAAGCTAAAACTTAGCATTGCACCCTTCTTAAGTGCAAGCTGTCAGCATTACTTTCAGCCTAAGAAATAACAGCCTGAAAGTATGAATGTTTCAGGGGTATCACTAATGCTGCGTTTAGGGAGCAAATTAGCTTTCTTGCAGCAGGTGAGGTAACGCAGTCTTGACTACAGCTTGCACACTACCTCCGTCTGTAGTCAGTAAGGCTGCCAACCAGTCTACCTTGATAAAGACAAAGACTTGCTTTGGTAAGAGATGGGATGTGGCAACATTTCTTAAAAAAGTCAAAACCAAAACCAAAGACGACAACACAGCCACATGTTAGAGTTACCTGAGTTCTTGCTGAGCAGCTGTAGAATCTAATGTGTCTTCTAGCTCTGTTTTCAATGCTTCCAGCTCTTCTCCCAGATCCCGCTTCTGTTTTTCAGCTTTATTCCTGAATGCTCTCTCAGACTCCAGGTCTTCCTGCAGCTCAGTGATCTGGGATTCAAGTTCCCTGATCTTTTTCAGGGCCATGTTCTTCTGAGCTGCCTCTTCTTCCACCCTGTGTTCAACATAAGCTTCTGGTCAGAGCCAGATTTAAACTGTACGTAAATTAAAACCACCTGCCCTACCAAGAATAACCAAGGAAAAAAGCTGGTGTTGGTCAGCTCTACAATATTACACTCAAACTTTGATCCATGTATCATCTACAAATTCTAAGTTCTATTTCCCAATACTTGAGAGAGCACGATTACTTACCTTAAAGAAGGGGACAGACAGAGACTGACAACAGAAGAAAGCAGAAGAGAAAGCACCATTTTACATCGGAAATTGGACACTTGACTGAATAGATGAATATAGCAACTACAAGAGAGACAGTGTGTTGCCACTACTTTTTAACCCCCTCTGAAATCTTACTGCTCCAGTGAAATGTGTGCAGTGCACATTACATTCATAGTCTAGCTCTGTACAGAGAATGTGGCAGTGAGCAGCAGCCAAAGAACTCTGATGCTGAGGACATGGATCTTAACAGTCCACAGGCTGAAACACAACAGCCGCAGAAACTATTCAGTCCCTATTCCAAAGTGAAACAAGACAAGAAATACTTCCCAACCTGGTGGTCCCTGAACCCCACAGGTCAGCTTCTCACCTAGCTAAGGCTGCCTGCAGCTCCTCTTCCTTCTTGGCCAGCTGCATTTTGAGTTCTGCAATCTGAGCCTGCAGCTCAGCAATCTGGTCATGCAGATCACTGGAGTCTCCTTCAAGCTTTCGACGAGTCTTTTCCAATTCTTGCCTCTGCTTTTCTTCACGTCGCAGACGTTCTGATGGAGATGGGGATACATCAAGTTACACAGACGAGCCATACTCAAAGAATGTTGTACAAGCAGAGAAAATAAAGCTTTTTTTCCTAATAATACAACTGTCCAAACTGTAGCTGAAATGCATTATTCTGTCAGGATCTATACGTGCAACTGCCCCCATATTTTGCCCTCAAAACATATCTGGCCAATTTCCCTTTCCCTCATCTTACAGTCAAACCTCCTTCCCCCTTTTCACTGTAATAAACAATGCCAGCACAATGTCAGTCTCTCCCAATACCCACACCACACAGGCATAAGCACTCATTAAGTGATGCTGAACACAAGGTCTGCTCGCCCTTTACTGAAGCTAAGTAAGCTGGCTCCTGCTGCGTTAACCTGGTCAGTCTCCAGATGAAGTGCTTCTAGCTTGAACGCTGAAGAACTTGTGCAAACAGGTTATCAGAAACAGCACTAACCCTGACAGATTGATGCTGCTGGAAGTAGAAAAGTGGAGACACTTCGACAGCAGGAAAAGAAAGAGAACCAGCCTCTCTTCTCCATTGGCCTGCTGCTCTGGAGAGGATTTTTATTTAGATCAAGGGCTCAGCTGATGAGGCACATAGCCTTCAGCCAGCGACTGAACAGCTCTATCAAACAGATCAATAGCATACACACTATAGACTAATTTTTAACCCCTCAGAAACTGGAGAGGACTAAAACTCTAGAAATGAAACTGAAGGTCAACAAATTTTAACAAGAAACCACCTAACACTAAACAGGCAAATCCTTTACAGGATCTGCCTTAAAAAAACCAAACAAAACTAAAACCACCTTCAAGGTCTGTGATCATGGCCTCATGCTTATTCTTGAGTTTGGCTAAGCTCTTAGATTTCTCCTCTTCCTCTGTCAGGTTTGTTGTAAATTCAGACATTCTGTCTTCCAACAGTTTCTTTTCCTGCAGAATTGAGAAGGCGGTGTCAAAGCAGTTGCTGGAATTACAGGATTTTTTTCCCCCCAGAGTTGACTGTCCTCAAAGATGTCAATGTCGTGAGTGTCTACTCCTGCTACAAGGAAGCTTGGAACGAAAGAAATCCCTTCTGAATTACAAATAGTATTCAAATAAATGAGTACTTAGAGATTTGTCTTTGATAGCCCTTTCAAAGCTGAAAGGGAAGTCTGTTTATGAAATAACTTGATACTGTTTGGCATAACAAGGTATCAGAAAATGTTTGCTCATGGATCATTATTTAGTCAGGGCTATTTAAATATCATGCAATACTGACTTGTAAAGAATACAGGAAAGCAGCTAATTTCAAAAATTCAGGTCAGACTTGTCAAAGACAAGACTGAATTAATTCATAAGTTTCCTGGTAATATGGGATAGGTCAACCTTTGGTGGGTGCCTCCAGGAGAAACACCTGTGCATCTTTAGATTGCATAGGAAGTTGCAGGAGTCTTACCTTAGCCAATTTGAGATTCTGATCTTCCAGAACCATCACATCTTCTTCCAGTTTCTTCAGTTTGGCCTCTGTGGTCACTTTTTCTAGCTGCAACTTCTGCCTTGCACTTTCCTCTTCTTCAAGCTGCTCCTCTAGTTCCTTCACAACACCCACAGAAAAGCAAGGCATTTGTCAGTGCTGCTCGCTAACCAACGTAGCACAGTAGCAATACTAGAACTTGGAAGGTTTCTTTACCTTTCTTTCAAGGTATTATTAGTACTTTCCAGAAGTGACATCTCTGCCATGACTTAATGCAACATACTGCATTCTACAAACAAGTTTTTGTAGCAGAACAAACAATGCTATTTTGCCGAGAAGAATGCTACCATTGCTAAAACACCTGGCTTAAGCAAAGACTTATCTAATTATTTGACAAGTGGCCATCACCTTGATCTTCAAGAATGGAACAGCTCATTCCAGATGACTGACTGAATGCCTCAGGCTCAGCACCAGAATCGCTGTCTTCCATTGCTATTTCCACAGATAGATTTTTCTATGCCGTATTTTTTGTTCTCTCTCTCCTGTTTCCCCACAAGCTGAGGCAAAAGAACCACTCTAACCCTTACTATCCTCTTTACTGACAAGAGACAGCATTCCTAAGGCATTACCTGGATGTTCTGCTGCATTTTCTTCTTTTCAGCCTGCAGATGTTGACACCGTTCTTCCTCTTCCTCCACCCTTGCTTCCAGGTCATGACATATCTCCTCCAGCTCTTGTTTCTTGGCTGTCAGGCGGGCTCTTATCTCCTCAGCTTCAGCACAGAGCTCAGTTTCTGCTTGCAACTGTTCCTGCAGTTGCATCTTCTCTGCCATTAGCTACATTGGACACAAAGCCAGAAATAAGACAAGCTCCAATCTACCTAATCACTTAGCAATCTGTGTTAAGTGAAGTTATGCGATCCTGTGTTCCACAGGTACAGTCTTCATCACTGCAGCAGTCTCCAGCTGCTAATAAAAACCTAAATATCAAACCATAGTTTTAAAGTGTTTGTTCTCCTTCACAAACTGTGCACTGCAACCGCATATTATGTTAGCCTTAACAAATTTCTCAAGACCATATCCATTTGAAATAAGGGGAATGTCTAGTTTTCCCTTGCAAAAGTAACACAAATAGTTATCTGCCCAACAGAAAAGCAATCCTGCTGCCACCTTCTGTGTTCCAAACAAGCAGGATTCCATTAATGACAAGGTTGAATTCAACCAGCTTGCTATAATACTCATCCAAAGTA
>VYZM01003752.1:7965-27670 GCA_013398915.1 Dromas ardeola | reverse complement strand
CCCCCACCCCCCGTGCACTTGGGCAGGCAGGAGGAAGCACTGCAGGGCTTCTCAGCAGATGGACCAGCCTGTGTGAGATGGAGATTCCCGCAGAAGACGGCAGAGGGCCTGGTGCTCCTTGGATGTGTGGTTGGGAGGGGAAGTAAATGGGCAGAGAGAAAATCTCTCTGACTTGCAGGGGTCAGTGCACACAGAGTGGGGAAACCTCCTCATGGCTTGTCTTGTACTGTGCAGCTTCCTACAATGGCCACAGCAGTTCCCCTCTCCCTCTGAGGCCAAACACCAGCACGGTCCCCATGGTCCCCCGTGCAGCCCTTCCGTGACATGGTCTGGGGTGACAGTGGGACATCTGGCATCCAGCTCCCCTGTCCCCACGGTGCCCCAGTCTCTGTGCAGGTTTCTCTGCAATGCCTGGTGGATCCCAGCTGCTGGCCACTGCCTTTGCCACCACCTGGGGAGACGCACTGCAGTGAGCAGGAGAGGGCAGAGGGAGGCAGTGGATAGCTTTGGAGGAGTGCAGAGTAGGACCAGGAGAAGAGCAGGGAGGAGTGTCACCCTCCTGCAAGAGCTGACTTGGAGCAAGGATGGAGCCACCATGAATGGCCTGGCATCTTTCCAACACCTTTCTAGTGGGAGGTGTCCCTGCCAGGTTGGATCTAGATGATCTTTAAGGTCCCTTCCCACCCAAACCATTCTGTGATTCTATGATTCTGTAACACTCTGGCATCTCTGCCGTGGTGGTCAGGGCTGCAGAATACGCCTCCAAAAACCTGCACAGGGCCAAACCCCCCCGAATGAGGGGCAAGGCTGGGCTGTGCAAAGGTCACAGGGGATTGTGCCATCGCTTGGGCACTTCGGGTCGGGGAAGAGGGAGCTGTGCTGGGATGAGGCGCAGCCACCCTATGCTTTCAGAAAGATATGCAGATGTTATGGTTTTGGTTGCTTCTACAAGCTCTAACAGACCGTGAGCTCTGGCAGTCTTGCGGTTGGGGTAGTGTCAGTATCACTCTGTGGTTTCTTAGATCTCTATCGGGACCTGTCAGATATTTTGTCATAAACAGCAACAGTTCCTTCCTCTGCCAGCAGATCTGGGTACACCAAAACCGGTTCACGTGCATGTCCCATAGCAGGACAGTCTCAGTTGGTGATGGCAGAGGAAGGGGAGATGAGTGACCCCACCAAATGGCACAAGGAAGCCAGGCAGCCCAGGAGATGCATGTTGGAGCCCAGGAGTGTGCGGGGCCATGTGGTGAGGCAGGTGGTGGGGATATAAAAACTTACTTTCTACAGGCACTGCTCCTCCAAAAGAGAAGTCTCAGCACCAGGATCAGCCTTGGGGCAGCAGGGACAGGTCAGGCCTCAGTACAAAATGCAATTGCTGTTGTAGGGAGGAGACGAGGCTGAGACACATCGCCCTGCTGTGCACCCCTACGTGGATCTGGGCGCAAGTAGTACATAAATAAAATAACCAGAAGAATGGGAAAATCGCAGTACTGGAATACATACAATACAACAGTAGCAGCAAATAATCCCTCTCCCCATCTCTGAGAGTAGGACGTCCCTTGGAAAATTCCAGCTGAGATTTTGTCCCTTGCAAAGCCTGAGTACCTGCTAGCATGTTGCCGTGCTGCCCCAAAATGCCTCCAGCGCATGTTTGTGACAACCCCATGGTGTCAGTCACAGAATGACGGAACCACAGAATGGCGGGGGTTGGAAGGGACCTTCGGAGACCACCCAGTCCCACCCCCTGCCAGAGCAGGGTCACCCAGAGCAGGTGGCACAGGAACGCGTCCAGGCGGGTTTGGAATGTCTCCAGAGACGGAGACTCCACCACCTCTCTGGGCAGCCTGTGCCAGGGCTCTGCCACCCTAAAAATAAAGAAGTTTTTCCTCATGTTCAGACAGAATTTTCTGAGCTCTAGCTTGTGTCCATTGCCCCTTGCCCTGTCGCTGGGCACCACTGAAAAGAGTCTGGCCCCGTCCTCTTGCCACCCGCCCTTTAGATAGAAGATAATCACACGGTTCAGCTCCAGGTTCCTCACGTGCTTTTGAAGGCAGGACTCCACAGGGTTCCCAGGACACCAGCACCCACAGCCCCATGAGGATGGCTCCTCGGAGGACTTGGGAAAGACATGGACTCTTGCCCACCCCAGCAGGATCCCTGGCACAGCCCATGGGGACCCTCCCTGCCGTGAAGGGGTCACTGGAGAGGCAGCCCCAATACACCCAGACACAAGGAGGTCTCCGAGGGCCCCACACAGACCCACGCAGTGTGGCCGGTGAGAGGGAGAGTGGGAGCAAAGCAGCACTGCCCTGTGGTCCCCGCTGCATTACTGGGGCCACGGGGCAGCGAGGAAATCCCAGGGAGAGGAGCTTGT
Source organism: Dromas ardeola (assembly GCA_013398915.1). NCBI lineage: Eukaryota > Metazoa > Chordata > Aves > Charadriiformes > Dromadidae > Dromas > Dromas ardeola. The sequence goes on along the minus strand of VYZM01003752.1, from coordinate 25,293 downwards.
GGTGCCTCGTGAACAGCAGTTGTCACTTGGAGCCGGGCATGAAAATACCCGGAGAAACCACAGGCTGTGAGCTGGCAAATTTGGTGCCTGTTGCAGAGAAGAGGGAGGTGGAGAAAAGGGAAATGTTCCCTGGGGCACCTCGGGGAGCCCATCGCCTCGTGGCAAGGGCAGTTCTGGGGGACTCTGGGCAGCCCCGTGACTGTGAGTGAGCACAGGGGGATGGGGGTGTGCATTTGGATAAGAGCTGGTCCCCCTCCACTCCCTGGGCAGAGGAACCTCCTGCTCTGCCTTTTGCATCCCACCTCATACCAAGCCCATGCTGGCACTTGTGTTTGTTTGCCCCGTGTCTCTGGGAGAAGAGGGTATTTGTAGAGTCAGACCACCGAGTCGGGCTTCCCAGGCAAATACTCCCCTTCCTGGCCGATGCTGGGGTGTGTTAGGAAGGGTTCGGAGGTCCTGAGCTCCATACTGGAAGCACAGCACTGAGGATTTAGTATTTTATGGTGCCAAGACTGCCAGCCCAGATCTACAAACAGTCTCCAGGGTGCCAGCCATCCTTGCTGCCTGCACAGGCAGCAGAGCTCAGAGCGTGCCTGCTGCCCATGCTGCCCCCATTGCCCCCCTGCATGTCCCAGACCCACCACGGGAGCAAGGACCCCCCAGCTGGACCTGCATTGTCCCCAAGCGATTTTGAAGGCCTGAGCACCTTTATCCTCAAGGCCTCAGTCCTTGAAAAGGAGACTGAGTTGAGGTCCTCCTGGTCCTTCGGGGAGGATGCTGAGATGATTTTGCTCAGTACTGCTGTCATGTTGGTGAATCGAAGTGTGAACCTGCTGCTCAAGGGTGGTTTCATATCCTGTCTTGGTCAGTATAGCCCTCATGTCGGTGCCGATTTGCTCAGACGTACCGCACCTCGCACTAAAGGCTATTCTGGTATTTCCTAGACCTGCTGCTTCCTTTTTTTCAGCCATTTCTGAGGCAAAGGTGCCGTGACATCAGCTCTGTTACGCTTTGGAAACTCCAGGAGTTTGCCTTAAAACTGACTGACGGGGCCAGCCATAGTCCTTATAAAAAGCCAGCACCTCACATCAGACACAGGAGGAATCTGCCCTGGTCCTGCCTCTGTCCTCACAACTCATCTCTGCCCACAATGAACATCTCTGCAGTGTGCCTCTCCATCATCCTCATTGCTGCCCTCTTTTCTCAGGCCTCTCCTGCTCCATGTGAGTACAGCATCTCTCTCTGCTCTCTTTTGGGGTGGATTTTTACTCTGACCAGCAGTAATTTTGAAGTAGAACTGGAAAAAGGTAGCTACAATGGTTGGAAACCTCTGTGAATAACTTCTCCTGTTTTCTGGTCTTCCTTTCCATCATCCTTTTATCTTAGGGATGAATTTTACTGATAAGTATCAAAATTTTCAGGTTTCACCTCCCCTGATTTTGTTGCTGAGCTTTAGGAGCGGTCCCAGTGTGACTGGAAGGATTTTTACCTTTGGAAGTATGCACAAAACATTTAACAAGCAATCCTAGCAACAACTTCAATTAAGCTTTGGTGTTCACAGAAATTTCTTGATGACTTTCTGGGGAAACAGGAAGAGAAGAGGCCTCCACAGCTGACTAAGGGGATGGTTGCCCATACTCTTGGCTGGGAAATGGTCGGTTTATTGAGTGATAGACTCATGCTGGCTTTCCTGATCTCTTCCAGTTGGAGCTGATGCAACTGTGTGCTGTTTCAGCTACACTTCACGAAAGCTGCCCCAGAGTCATGTGAAGGACTATTTCTACACCAGCAGCAAGTGTTCACAGCCAGCAGTTGTGTAAGTACTGGCTTCTGCTCTGGGCTCTGAGGAGAGGTTCTGCCAGCCTTTGGGCTCTTTGCTTCACATCCAATGGGGCCAAGAGCATGGTGGTGTAAGGATCCAGACCTGGAGTAAGGGAAGGGGACAGCCACCACGAGTCCCATGTGCAGCACATGAGCAATCATCCTCCTCAGCTGAGAAATTGGTGGTCTCCTTGGTCTCCTTGAACCATCCTGGTGCTGGGAATAAGGTATGGGAAGGAGGTCCCTAGGTAGCCAGCAGGACCTCCCAGTGGTCAGGAGCCCAATGCACATAATGTGCCACCTACAAGACTTGCACCTGATATGCCAGCTGCCCCCACTCTGCACCCAGACTCACCTCTGCATTGAACATGGCCAAGAACATCTGAGTATGGGGGGGTTTCTCCCAGGGAACCTTGATCTCTCCCTGCCCTCTGGGTTTTAGCAGGCTCTGCAGCCCCCTGATGCTTCAGGGTTTGTGGGATGGGAGCCTGGAGGGGAGATGATCCCCTTGAGAGCGAGCCCTGATCACAGGGCAGGTCAGCACGTGCCCAGGAGGTGACCCAAGGCCCTCATGTCCCTGTCCCCCTCCAGGGCTGTAACACTTCCCTGCCTGACTTGACAGGTTCATCACCAGGAAGGAACGGCAGGTCTGTGCTAACCCTGATGCCAGGTGGGTGAAGGACTACGTGAACGCCCTGGAGCTGCAGTGAGCACTGGGAGCTGAGGTCTCTGCCCTGGAGAAGTCCTGCAAGACCATCCAGCAGAATCTTGGCACAGACCTAGAAATCCTGCTGCTGAGCACCAGGACCTGCTGAGCCACCTTGAGACTCCTCAAGTTCCTTTTGTCTTGCAAAGGCATCATTTTTCCATGATAATTTAGCCACCCTTATGGGCAGCTGTGATGCTGGGGACCTCCTGGCCTTGCAGACCCATCTTGGCGTAGCCTGCTGTGTGACGTGTGGCTAAACTCTCCCCTCCTTGTGCCTCTGCTGCTAGAATGGGAGGGGTATTTTAGCCCCAGAGCTATTTGTGGGAAGTGGTCTGTCAAAATTGGGTGTGAGTGCTGCCATGTAAAGCCAGGCTGACTTCCAAGTGAGCTGGCTGAATTTTGCCATGGTACGGTAGATGCTGTGAGTCAGATCTGTCTCCTTAGCCGAGGAAGTGGTATGCTGGTTACTTACAGGATGCTTATTGTGGAACCACATTGTTCAGCCTTGTTCTCGAAATGCTGTCTCTTGCTGGTGCCAAAGAATAAAGATTTTTTCTCTCTGTGTCAGCTCTGGAAGAGGTTTTTCTCCTCCTGCCTGGAAAAATGGGGCCGATAGGACCCCGCTACAACCATTTTGGGAGAGGCAAGGGAAGAACCCCAACTTCCCAGCTGTAGATGCCTCAGCCTCCTTAGCCCTAAAAGCCTTCCCCTTCTGCATCACCTCCCCCCTCCCAGCACTGCAGCAGCAGCGGCCCCATCACGTCTCCAGCACCTCCCTCCCAGCCTCCATGCCACTGCGGAGCCAGCCCTCTCCCCCAGCCCTTTCCCCCCATCATATCAGGAGCTGGTGGAGCTGGAGCCACTGGAAACCACAGGGTAGGGGTGCAGTGGCGTCTCTGGAGTGAGCTCGAAGGAGGGTGGCTCAGGGGCTGGCCAGCCGGGACAACATCCCCAGCACAGGCTTCTCTGGGGATGCAGCCTGAGCAGTGCTCAGCTCTGGGTACGCTCTGTTAGTGTTCTACTGCAAAAGACAGACACCAATTATCTGCTGTTCTCCAGCTGCTTTGGGAAGAAAACACCCATTTGGTTTAAAAAAGCACAAGAGATCTTTTGCACCACATAAAACTGACAAAAGTACTTTATCAGCCTATGGTTTGCATTTAAAACTAGTTGATAACTTTGTGGGTAGAGAATGAAACTGCCGGGTCTGCTGCTGAAGCTCTGCGGGGATGACAGGGACTTTTGCTCTCTCTGCTGTCTCCATCTGAGCTGTCTGAAGCAAAAGCTCAGAAGCTTTTGTATCGCCCCTTGGCCAAGAGTATCCCCACCTGGCAGCTTGTGCATGTCAGATCTTCACCTCCCAGAACACTTTCCACCACAAAATAAGCTACTCATTACCCCTGGGAGTAATTTCTCAGGCCCCCCTCATTGCTAGCAACAAATGATTCTCCATAATTAGCGGCAAGCAAACCAGCGTGAGATACAGTGTCCGTAAAACACCCCCAAGTCCATTGGTGCCACAGCGGTCTGCAAATGCTCAGGTTGTCTCCTCTTCTCCCCTTGCTCATCACCACCTCTCCAGAGGGTTTCCTGTTTATTAACCAGCATTTCCTATTGCAGTTCCTTATGAATTGCTTCAAAGTCTCTATTTCTGGCAGGACCCGAGACCAGAGCTCTCACCCACCGCGCCTGGGGCTCTCCACAGCCTGGGACTCTGTCACCAGCAGCAGCTGCCTGTGTCAGTGCAGGGAATGGACAGAAACCTCGCAGAGTCCAAGGACACATGGGAGGATCTCAGTGCCAAGGATGAGGGTCCCCAGAGAGGAGGGGGCTGCCCCAGCCATGAGGCCAGGGTCAGCAAAGGGCCTTTGCAGCCCTGGTAGACCCCTCTCTGCCAGGTCGAGTTGGCAGAGCATTCTCCCAGCGAGAGCAGGCAGTGGAGGGAGCCCTGAGATGTCCGTGCATCGAGAGCTGGTACCACAACTTGAGGTGATCTTGTTCCTGCATCCTGGCAGGGCACCTGCCTGTGTGCTGCCCAGGTGCTGAGGGGTGGAGGGGGTCCAAGGGTCCCAGGAATGGAGGGTGTCTCAGGGATGGAGGGTGCCCCAAGGGTCACAGGGATGGGAGAGGGTCTCAGGGATGGAGGGGGTCCTAAGGGCCCCAAGGGATGGAGGGGGTCTCAGGGATGGAGGGGGTCCCAAATCCTTGGTGATGGGGCACAAGGTGGCACAGCCCCAGGCAGAAGAGGGTGACTGTCCCTGGGGATGGGGAGGAAAGGTGCAGGGGAGTGGAGGTGGGTGCTGAGGGGTGGCTGTAGGGCACCCTGGGCTGCAGAGGGCAGGGGGGCATCACGGAGATGCAGAGAGAAAAAGAGGCAGGGAGCTGGGAGGCTGGGAGCAGAGGACAGGGGCAGAGGAGGGGGAGGGAGAATGCAGCGGAGGAAGGGATCCCAGCGCTTAGGTCTGGGATGGGAAGAGCCCTGTCGGGTCAGTGGGATTTACAGGCAGTGGGGCGGGGGGACAGGGTGCTGCCCCACAGCCCACCCTGACAGAAGCCTTACAGAGTGAACAAAGACCTGGCAGGAGGAGATGGGGGACAATGTGCTCCACAGGGAGCCAGGGCCCAGTTCCATCCCAAACAGCTCACGGCTGGGTGCCCACACCTTACCCTGTGCATCCAGGGGTCTGGGCTGTGGAGAGTAGGGTTTGGGGGTCCCAAAAGGACCACTCTGCTGGGGGTGGGTGGGAAGGGGAAGCCTATGCATCAGGCAGGAGGTCCATCAGTGTCCAAGCTCTGTGATGGAGACAGGCATTACAAGCAGAAGGCTTTATTCCTTAAAGACAGCATAAAACCATGTCTACAGAATAAGGGTGAAAACTGCTAATTAACAGCACACCTGAAATGCCCCTTCCCTCAAGGTAGAAGGCAGTGGCCCAAGGTTAGCTCTCAAAGGAGCCCAGATGCGCTGCAGGCTGGGCAGGTAGCTCAGCAGGAGGGGAGAGGGACAAGCTTCTGTTCTGCATCACTGAAAAGCAGCTCTGGCACAGCCCGCTGTGGCAGGAGGCAAGGGGACGCTGGGACACAGCCCGGCAACGGAGGGAAGCAAGGAAGGGATATAAAAATCATTCAGGTCTTTCTGAACGTGACAATAATCAAATAATCATGTTGGTTTGCTTTCATACGGTGGCTCCTTGAGTACTTCACAGAAAGCTTTTAAGCATTGCTATCCCTCAATTACAGATGGGTAAACTGAGGCATGAGCTTGCCTTTGCAGAGTCAGGCTGGGTAGGGTGGGCTGATGGGGCCAGCACTCCTCGTTGGGGCCACAGGTCCTGCTGCCCTGCACACAGGACCCTGAGGATCTTCGTCCATGACACCAAAATCATTCCTTTGCAGGAGGAGTGGAAGAGGCTGGGGCTGGCCCTGGGCTCCCAGGGCCTGGAGCACTGGGGGACCAGATGTGGGTGGCCATCTCAAAAGTTCCCCAAAAGTTCAACAAATACTTTCACCCAGACGGCGTCAGGGTCAGCACAGACCTGGTGTTTCTTCCTGGTGATGAAGCTAGGAAGTGGGGAGGACCAGGAAACCTTTGTGGTGGGGAAGGGATGCAGCGCCACAGAGCTGCAGAGTCACACCAGGGATGGAGAATGTCCTTTCTGTGACTGTTGTCTGGTGTGAGGGCAGCCAGCCAAGGGGAGGTGCTGAGAAACCAGAGAAGGTTCCTGGGCCAGACTCCTGGCTCTGCTTCAACTTGCCGCTGGCTCCCGCAGGCAGGGAGACCACAGATCCAAGTGGCCACTGCAGAGCATGGGGTTGGTGTCTCCTGGGACAGGCACCTTCTGGGTATTTCTCTGCTGCACACCAAACACCTCGCCTGGGAGCGCTTTCTCATCTGTGCTGGGTTGGCTGCACCCACAGGATACCAGGAACAACCTCTCATCCTCCCTCCACTGGGATCATCCCAGCGTTAGCGTGGACAGGTCCTTCTCAGCCTTCTCCCTGCAACGGGAAAGCATCTCTCCTTGCCAGGACTGAGAGATGGCCAATCCCAGATAACACCTCAACAAGTCCCACTTTTGGTCCCAAGAGGAAGAAAGGTTTGTGTGGCTGAGCCAAAAGCTTCCTGCACGGGAAAGAGCCCATACCCACACAAAAACTGGCTGCTGGGACCTGCTGGTGGTGTAGAAATAGTCCTTCACGTGTTTCCTGGAAAGCTTCTGACAAGTGTATGTGAAGCACCGCACAGCTGTGTCAGGGACAGATGGAGAGATCTGGGGTGCAGGACCGAATCCATAGCACCAGGAGAGGACACAACGTGGATGTGTATGGCCAGCAGAGAATAACAACTCCCAGCATGTCACGCTTCAGACCAAGGAGTCAGAGCAGGTCATGCCTGTTCCTCAGGCATTACGTGTCATCATCATGAGCTCTTCTTCCTCCAGGAGAAGAAAACCAATCCAAAGACAGAGGTGGATTCACCCGGAGCAGAGCAGGATTGGGAACAGAGGGCAGCAACAAGGAGAGCAATAAGGTTCAAACAGAGAGACCTTCATGTTCCCATCAGGAGCTAAGCAGACATACAGACCATGGGTATGCTTAGCACTGATCCATCCAGTCCCCACTTTCCACAGGGAATCACCAGTGATGGGACATATAAATGTGTGGATTTAGGAGAAAGGCTTCTTGAGCAAAGTAGAGCTCTCAGAACATGGTAGTGTTCTGTAGAACACTAGAATGTAGATCAGTGTACGTTAGAAAGACAGAACTCAAAGAGGCTGAGCTGTGAGGCCAAGTTCAAGCCATCAGCTATCAAAGAGCTACAAGGAGAGGCCATGTCAGGATGTACATCCCTTAATATAATAGGTACTTCAGCAACATCAGCTAGAAATAACCACAACTGCACTGCTCGTGTTGAGAAGAACGTCCGAGAGCAAAAGGAGGTGAGAACTGCCCCGCAGGGGCTGATGGAGGGAGCAGCTACAGAATCAGGTTAGGAACAGGGGCCAACAGGGAGACAGCATTGGGTCTGCAGCCACTGGGTCTGAAGGTCTACATGGCTCACCTCCCTTCCCAGGGCTTCTCCCAGCTTCACTGGGAGAAAGGGGACAGCCCCAGGGTTCATGCTCTCAAATACACCAGAGAGAACTGGGCTATCAGCTGCTTTGCCCATGGCACCATGAGGGTCTCCTAACCTCCTAGGTGTCTTCTTCCACAGCAGGCAGTGGAGGAAAAGCCTGTGGTTCATGGGGTCCAGCGAATCAACCTGCCAGGCCCCATGGGAGCAGCTGGCCTTGGCTTTTGGCCTCCTCGAAGCACGTGAGAAGCCTGATGGCTGAGCAATGGTCACCTTCCAGCAGGCTGCCGGGGAGCTGAACTCTGCCCTTGCCTCTCCACTGGAATCTCATTCCTTTGGCTCGGGTCTGCCTGGTGAACCACTTGGCCTTGCTGAGTCCTGACTTGCATCTCGCGGCTTGATACCTGGCTCCACGTTTGTGTCCCGTGTCCCACACACTCATGATGGAGCCCATCCCAACTCGCACCCCATTTTGCAGCACAGATGTCCCTGAAGTGCTTGCAGAGCAAAGAAACCTGCAGGAAATGGAGTGCTGGGCTGTCAGGGTTGACATGGAGAAGGGTCTCAGGGCCAGGGACTGATTTATAGCCAAGCCATCTCTTGCAGATTTCTGTGCAGCTGGCAAGAAAGGGCTGCTGCTGCCCCAAGCCTCAAGGTAGGACCATCAAGAGCAGGCAATACATCCCCTGGATTCAGCAGTATCTCTCCCTGCTTGGCTGCCGCTCCTGGAGCTTCAGGAAGGAAACCGAAACCAGAAAGGCTGGAGAGGGAAATTCCCACATGCGCCTGGGCTCCTGGCCAGGGACTGTCCAGAGAAGAGCCGGCTGCAGCTCCGAGTCCTCCTGCCTCTCCAGCCTGTCCGCTGACCCTGGGCCTGGGGTAAACCTCAGACCCCCCAAGCCTTCCCTCTCACCATTACATCCATCCTCCGTCCCCTCGCAGCACGCAGAGCCCCAGATCAGGGACTATTCTGGGGTCCTGCAGTTCCTCTGCAGCACCAAACTCGGCTTGTCAGCACAAAAGGCAACTGAGCATGCAGCAGGTATGGGGGGTCGGGATGCCCTCAGGGGTACCCTGTACCTTTCCCAAAGCATCCTCCCAGCAGAGTGGTCAGGAGCCATCCCCATGGAGCTGGAGAGGAGCCCTCCATGTGGGAGCTGGAGAGGAGCCATCACCATCACCATCTCCTGGGACACAGCACAGTGCTGGGCTGCGTTTGCCCTTTGCTGGGATGCTGCTCCTTGGGTGCCCCGTGAGCCCTCCTGCCTGCAGCCAGCTCCCCAGCCTGGAAAACACAAGGATGGAGGGAAATCACAAGACAACGTGGAGGTGATTTCCCAGCCTTGGGGTTGCCAAGTCTGCTGTATAGCTGCAGGAAATAATGAAACAATAACAGAAAGGCTGCTTTTCATTGGGAAGAAGAAATACCGACTGGAACAGGATGGCTGCAAGGCCAGGGCAGCTCTGGGTGACTATGCTGTAGGGGACATTTCTTCTCAGTGTGCAGAAGCAGAGGAGCGCTGAGCACTATTGCAATGGGCTTTTACGCTAGGGACCTGCTCCCTCCCATTCACGTTCCCATGCAGAGCCAGGTCCTGCGAATGACCGCAGCAGGTTTGCTGGGGGCTGTTTTACCTCTGCAGCATAGCTGAACCCTTCCCTTTGTTTTACAGGTGGAAAAGTGAGGAACAACCCCCATTGGGATGGTCAGAAGGAAAGCTGGGGTCCCTGCCCATCTCCAGGCAGCGCTGACGGGTTCTGCAGGGCCCGGCTGCACACAGGGGCCGGCAGGCAGAGATGCAGTGATGTGTTGGAGGAACTGATCTGTGTGAGGAGAGATGCCACGGGGCCGCTGACAGTGTGCATGTGGGTGCCTGTGGGCTCTCTGCTGGGAAACGCCACTGCTTGGCTGGCAGTGATGGCTCACAGGGTGGGTATGGGCAGGCAACTGGCCCTGCTCTGCGCCCTGGCACCCTCGGCATGAGGGCGGACAAGCAACCTATGAACCCCGTGTACCTGCCAGCTCCCAGGGCAGCCCCAGCACTGCGGCAGCTCCATGCCCTCTCCTTCCTCCCATCTGACTGTGAGCCGCTCTCCCTGCTCCCCCTCTCAAAGCCTCTGGCAGATTTTACCCCTGACAGCGACGTGTCCCATCACCACTCCATTGCACCCAGGGACTAGCTTGGGGTGCTTCGTGTGGGGCTGGGAGCAGCAAGCAAGCACACGGGATGTGCCTGTGGTGTGTGGAAAGCATATTCAGGTATGTAAAAGACCCATATCTAACATGTCTAATTCTGCAGAGGATGTGGGAGGCGGGGGTGTATGTGGTGGGGGAATGAGGTGTCAGAGGATATTCATAAGTCTGCAGTATGGAAACTTTATGGTTTTGCCTCAAACCATTTCCCATCATCACATGCCATATAGAGTGTGCAGATAGGCTCAGGGTGAGGTGAATACCACAGAGGCACATAAAGGGAAAAAAGCAGAGGTTTTGTCCAAATTCTTTATTCTCCAGAATCATGATTTCAGACGTGTAAGCCAGGGCCACCCATCATCCAACACTGAGACTCTGAGCCACCCTCCCATAAATACCATTATTATCCACAGAAGTAAGTACTGCCTTACCCGTACGATAATTTCTTAAATAATTTAAAATAATATAAGAATAATAGAGGTGCAGTCCCATGGGCCTTCCCAGGCCACAGGTGGAGGTGTCAGGGCAGAGGGATGAGGTTGCAGACTGGTCCGTGCAAGCCGAGGGCAAGCAGCAGCACCCCAACACAAGGTGTCTCGTGGTGGCCTTTCAGCAGTCCCCTGGAGCCGCCTGCAGATGACGTGGGCTTGTGCAGCTCCTGTTGCCTCAGAGTCCTGCTCCATCGCAGGAACTCAAGATGATGCAACTCATGCATGACAACAGCTACGTTTGCCATCTTGGTTTGCTCAGTTCTGCTTCAAGTTTTGCAGGTAACTTTGAACCCAGGTGTCACTGGGATTGGCACAGACCTGGCGGCCTTTCTTTGTGATGAACCTGTGGAACGGGCATGAGACATGTTAGATCCCTGCTGAGACCTGCATCCCAGAAGAGCCTGGACCCCAGCTTTGGGGCACTGCAAGAGGTTCTCCCCTGTGCCCTAAGCTGATGCTGAAACCAGTGGCTGGCTGTGATTTCCCCCACTCCCATCCCTTTTCCCACACTGCCTCCTCAACTCCTCATCCCTGGGCGTCCCCACAAGAGCATCCCTGGCAGTCCCTGGGCAAGCCCTTTCCCCTTGGGGTTTCCCTCACCCTGCTCTGTGTCTGCAGACAGACAGACCCCCGTGCCCACGTGTCTGCAGACCCCTGTGCCCACGGCCGCCCCGCATTGGTCGCTCACCCATGCACACCCCAGAGCGGCTGTCCCCACAACGCCGAAGCTGGTCTGCACCCGGGGGTCAGCGCTGGTACTTACACGATGGCCGGCAGCGTGCAGCTGGTGCTGGTGCTGTAATACCGCAGGATGCGCCTCTGCGGCAGCTTGTGCTGTGTGTAAGAGAAGCAGCAGATTGGGAGGTCGGATCCAACTGGAAGAGGCAAGGAGAGACAACGTGAGCACGTGCTGGGCTGTGCGTCGGGAGCAGCCAGCCCATCAGCTCAGGGAGCCGTCTGGCAGGGAAGGGATAGAGGAATTAGAGGATCATTAAGGTTGAAATGGACATTGGGGATCATTTGGTCCAATGCCAGGAATAGTATTGTCAGGTATTACAGGAGATTCCCACACAGCCCTTGCTCAGAGCTTCATTTCCCTGCCTCCCCCAGCCCCAGGGCAGAGACTGGAGTCTCTAAACTATAACCAGGAGTAAGTACTCCGAGCCCAGGATGGCTGGACAGATGGATGACAGATGGATGGATGATGGATGGATGGATAGATGGATGGATGGATGATTTTCTAATTCTGGGATTCCTACATGTAGCTGATCTCAGTGCAGAGTGGAGAGTGGTACAAACGCTGAAAAATTGCCAGTTATCTGCCAGGGGATCTCAATGGAGAAATGACAGCGAAGGCTCAGATCTGTTCTCCCTTCACAAATTAAAAAGCAGGACTCACCTGGGCCTGAGAAAGTTTGGGAGCAAGAGGCTGCAATAAAGAGAAGAGCAAGAACGGCTGCAGAGACCTTCATCTTCCCGTTGGGTGAGAGCAGTCGGAGCAGGACCAGAAGCTCTGGCGGATGCAGCTCGGACTGCAGCAGCTGGATTCGGCTCCCTTTTAATAGGGAGTCCTGGAGGCAGCAGGAGAAGCCTGAGTGGAAATTCCAGAATGATGACAGAGGACGTCAGGAAAGTGAAACAGCCAAAGGGAATTAGAGGGAGAAAAAAAAGAAAAGTCAGAAAGAATGGGATACTGTTTACATTGGAGCCAAGTATGTTGAGCTCTGATTCGGTGCTCATTTTCGATTTCAGCAAATCAAAAGGAAACTAAAATGTGCCAAGTGGCATGGACACAAAGAGGAAAACTATTTATCTAAATTACAGGAGGGATTTTCCCTATGAGTCTGTATAGCAAAAGACAGAATGTTGGCCTAAGATTATGCAACTCTGGAAAAAAAAAAAAAACAAAACCAGGCAAGCTCCAAAGAATGCTCGTGCTGTGATGTGTCGGGTGCTTATAAAAGGTTGCCAAACTGCAGCACATGGAGCTGAGATGTAGCTGGACTGAGCACTCTCTGCTACCCAAAGTGCTCTGCCTGCACCAGTCCCTCAGTGCTTGGCCTAACATGGACCAGCAAGGAGCTGAGGCTGGAGGCAACCCCTGGAGATCATCCAGTCCAGCCCCTGCTCAAAGCAGGTCAGCTGGGAAGGCTGCCCAGGACCATGTCCAGATGGGCTTTGAATATCTCCAGGGATGGAGATTCCACAGTCCCTCTGGGCAACCTGTTTCAGTGTTCAGCAACCAAGTTTTACCTGGTGCTTAAATAGAATTACCTGTTGCCTCTTGTCCTGTCGCTGGCCACCACTGAGAAGAGTCGGGCTTCATCTACTTTGCTCCCCACGCACACTTCGATAAGATCCCCCTGAGCCATCTCTTCTCCAGGATGAACAGTTCCAGCTCTCCCAGCCTCTCCTCCTAGGAGAGATGCTCCTGTCACTTAATCATCTTCAAGGCCCTTCCCTGAATTCTCTCCGGTATGTCCGTACGTCTCTTATACTGGGGAGCCCAGAACTGGACCCAGCACTACAGCAGTGGCCTCAGCAGTGCTGAGCAGAGGGGAAGGGTCACGTCCCTTGGCCTGCTGGTGACACACCTCCTAATGCAGCCTGGGAGACTGTTGGCCGCCTTTGTGGCAAGGGTACATTGTCGCTCATGTCCAGTTTGGTCTTTTTATGCCAACCTGCCTTCCAGCTGGTCGGCACCAGTGTATACTGGTGCCTGGGGCTGTCTCTCCTGAGGGGCAGGACCCTGCACTCCTCCTTGTTGAACTTCATGAGGTTTGTCAGCTCATTTCTCCAGCCTGACAAGATCCCCCTGGATGGCAGCATGTCCCGTGGTGTGTCAGCCACTCCTCCTAGCTTTGTGTTATCTGCAAACTTGTTGAGAGTGCACTTTGTCCCATCATCCAGGTCATTAAGACATGAAACAGTAGTGGCTCCCGTATCGATCCCTGGGGTTCCCCACTGGTGACCTGCCTCCACCTGGACTTTGTGCCACTGATCACAACCCTCCAAGTCAAGCCATTCAGCCAGCTCTCCATCCCTCCCACTGCCATCGATCTAATCCATAATTCATCAGCTTGCCTATGAGGATATTATGGGAGCCTTACTAAAATCAAAATAAACAACATCCGCTGCCCTGCCCTCATCCACCAAGCCAGCCACCTCATCTTTGCTGGCTCACGGGAACTTCACAGCTTCTGCTCGCCAACCCACTGCCTGCAAGGAGCAAGCACCACGCGACGCCATCTCACCTGCCGCGCAGAGCAGTCGCCTTAACAGCCACAGGCCTCCACGAAGCAATCAAACTGCAGGATCTCACCCTGGCAGGAGGGCCTTTTGCCACCCCCAACCTCAGCCCCCAGGGGAGCAGGGAGTTTGCTGGAAGAAGCGGTTTGCCACATGGGAGACATTTCGTCAGCCTGAACCTCCCGTCCAAAAGCTCTTTCGAATCCAGGATGGATTTTCTGGCCAAAAAGGTGAGAAATAAGTGGTGAAGAACCTGCCTGGCATAAGCGAGAGTTTCAAGCCTCGGCAGGTTGTCAGCACTGTGTGATGGCTGGGGCAGCTCCTGCCCGGGGAGCCGGGCAGAGCAGAGCTCTGCAGGGAGAGGGGGGACCTGGGACGTCCTGATGTCCTGCTGCAGCCGGGGGGTGCAGCTGGAGTTGGAGCCCCCTCCACTGCAGAGAGGATGCTCAGGCCTGTGGGTGAGCTCCAGGGCCTGAGTTTCATCCCCAGAAGTACAAATTCCCCACTTGGCTACCCTGGAGCTGCCAGTGAGAGCAGTGGAGACACCGTCCTGCACAAATCAGCTTGTCTCTGACGGACACAGAAAGACGGTTCAGAGCCCCTGACAGAGGTGACGATCTGCTCCCCCACACACTTACCCCCTGGGAGGATCTCTTTGGCACTCCTGCTTCCCTGCAGGGCCGTATCCTGCCTTACAACCCCGGACACTGATGCTGTCAGCTGCCGGCTCTACCCTGCAGATGGGCAGAGGCATCACCAGTGAGGCCAAGGATGTGCTTTTACTGGGGCCAAAGACTCTGTAAGTCCTGACCTGGGTATCAGGGAAGGTGTTGGACTTTGCCGGATTCATGGCAAGCCTGGCAGGACCAGGTCTGCTTTCCCTGGGTAACTCTGAGCAGCTCTGGGCAGAGGTACATGGCAGAACAAGAAGTGGCTCCAGCTTTCGGCTGAATTGCTGTAGAGCAAAACCAAATTATGGCTTTTTGCCATGGAAATAAATCATGCAGAAACCAACAGTGGGAGTTTCATGTTCCTCTGTGCTTGCAACTCACATGCTAGCGGGTGTGCGGGGAAGTGACAAACACTGGCTGCCAGCGCTGCATTGCTGGGTGAGAAAGGTTGTGGCTACAGAAAGACAGCTTTGTGGCTAACACCAGCTTTGCTGATGGGAACTTCACAGCTTCTGCTCTCCAGCCAACCTCCACACAGTGCCATTCCACTCGCTCGCTGTGCCGTGCACCCAGGCGTGGCGGGGAGGTGCCATGGGGGTGGGATGTGATCTGCATCAGGAAGGACTGTCCATCTGGAAGCTCTGTTCTCCACCTGGATGTCCGGAGATGGTCAGTGGAAGGCAAGGAGCCATCATTTACTGCTAATGAATTTGGCAGAGCTGAAGGAGGAGGCTCTGCACCGAGCTGCTGCAGCTACAGTCGCTTGGATCTGTCATCGGCACAAACCGATCGGCGCGTACAAACCTGCCCGTTGTCAGCTGGGGTGGTGTTTGCCCCGCAGTGCCGAGGAGCCTCCGGGAAGGGGTGGCCCCTTGCTCCTGCGCACTGCTCAGCCCCTGCCACAGGAGCCACTGCCCGCAGCCCGGCTGCTGCCCCCCTGCCAGCTCCGGCCAGGCTGCCCCAACAGCCATTCCCCCTCCTGCCCCTCCCAGGACGGCTTCTGGTTTCAGTTTTCTGTTTCTGTACACTGGTTTTTGCTTCTCTGTCAAATCCCAGAGACCTCTGCTGTCACAGTTCCTGCAGTTTAAGTATTTATAAGCTGACCTC
Organism: Dromas ardeola; assembly: GCA_013398915.1. Taxonomy (NCBI): domain Eukaryota; kingdom Metazoa; phylum Chordata; class Aves; order Charadriiformes; family Dromadidae; genus Dromas; species Dromas ardeola. Next base: position 9,977 of record VYZM01003752.1, on the reverse strand, counting down.
TCTCAAACTTCCTTTATAATTCCTGGAAACAAGCCATTTTTTTATCATTTTAGCCTCACCAAGACTGGGACATGAGATTTGTTTGGGTCCAGGCAGAAAAAGAAAGCTAAAATTATTCAAAGAGGAAGACTGTAGGGAAGGACGTTATAGAGGGTGCTGAGTCCTCATGCCCTGGAATAGATGGTGACAAGGATTAGCCCAAAGGTTTAGGACTCCTTCAAGCTCCCCCAAAATCCTGCCCTCACCAAGAGCCACAGGTCACAAAGCACATAGCCTCAGGGCAGAGTGATGCGGATGGTGGTGAGGGCTGTCCCCAGGCTGATGGGGAAGCCTTGTCTGCCTTCCCCCTTCCCCTGGGGATACAGCTCACCCATGGGGGGCTGCACCATTCCATCCCTGGCACATTAGAACCATCAGAAGGACCTTGGCGTACATAAAGGGGTATTCGTAGAATCATCGAATGATTAGAGTTGGAAGGGACCTTAAAGCCCACCCAGTGCCACCCCCTGCCCTGGGCAGGGACACCTCCCACCAGCCCAGGTTGCTCCAAGCCCCGTCCAACCTGGCCTTGAACCCCTCCAGGGATGGGGCAGCCACAGCTTCTCTGGGCAACCTGGGCCAGGGGCTCACTGCCCTCACAGCAAAGAATTTCTGCCTCAGATCTCATCTAAATCTAAAACCCTCTAAATCTAAACCTCTCTGCATGGTCCCCGAGGGATGCGGAGGCCGCACGGGGAGGCTGCGGGGCTGTGGCACGCTGGCAAGTGGTGCCAGAGCTCCCCGAGCCCCCCCTCTCCCCCGGGGGATGCGGGTGCCAGGCAGAGCCCGTGCTGGTCGGGGCAGCCGGACAATGGTCCTTTTGAAGGGCACAAGCCCATCTGGGGTGGCAAAAGCCTCAGCATGATGGGGAGCAGGATGGGACCTACGCTTCAGAGAGACACTGCAGAGCGCCCTGACCTCCAAACAGTCCCCACACGTGGGAAGTGGTTTGCAGGTTTGCAGGGAGCCCAAAATAAATCATGAGGCTAGTAAACATCCGAGCTCTGCCGCCCATCTCCGTGCGTGACTGCCGCAGCTGGAAAGCTCGCACCTCGCTGTGAGAGCGGAGGCTCACATCGCCCGTGTGGCTTCCTACCCCCGCCAGTGCTGGGGGGGGACAGGGCACATCCCCGCCAGCGTGCCGCAAAGAGAGGGGCCAAGACAGCGCTGGCGGACACGGGGTCTTCAGGAGGTCTGAGGGCCATGCAGCAGGGGAGTCCCCCAGCTGTGGCAATGGCCCTGACACAAGTTTAAGGTTAACCCTGTCCTCAGCCCCCTCCGTGAGCAGGGGAGGGTTGTGATGCTCGGCAACTGACAACCGGGGTGCAGCCGGCCATTCTGCATCCTGCAGGCCGTCTGCAGCCAGCCCAGCCAGTCCTCCCAGAGAGCTGCGCTCCAGGAGCAGTAATGAAAATGAAAACAATCCATTTATCACTTCCTTCTTTTCCTTTTTGCTTGATTATGATAGGCACACAAGGCCCAGTGGATGCATTTATAAACTGGTTCTGTTTTTCATTCTAGCAGGGCTCTGAATTTTCATCCTGCTCTTCCTTACTCTTTCTGACACACCAAAGGTCCGAGTGAGGTGGGCTGTCCTCCAGGGCAGCCTCCTCTTCTCAGGCATTGGCAAGGTTTGAGGGATGCTGTGGGTGGCACAGCCCCCGGAGCCGGCAGTCGGGGTGAGCCAGAAGCAGTCAGACTGCCGCAGCTGCGCGGCCCCACAGCTGCTTCCCTACGGCTCAAAAAAATGCTAAAGCTCAAGTTTTCCCTGTTTCTTTCTTTTCCTTTCATTACAAGGATGGAGAGGAGTGTGGAACAAGGAGGTTTGGGGTTTTTTTCACTTTCATTTGGTTTGAAATACTGTGCATTTAATCCTCTTGGTTTTGTTTTGTTTCAAAAGAAATTTGAGGAAAAATTTGATGCATCAGCCATTAGAAAGTGATAGTATTCCCTTGTGTATTTTTTTTTTTTTT
>VYZM01003751.1:31773-55713 GCA_013398915.1 Dromas ardeola | reverse complement strand
GGGCCGGGCCGCCAGCCGCCAGCGCGGGGCTGCCGCCTCTCCTCACCTTCCACCGGCGGAGGAGCCCCGGCGGTGGCTGCCCGCGTTTGGTGCGGTCTTGGCCAGCAGCCCGCCACTTGAGGGGCGGGAGTGGGGGAGAAAACCCCTGAGGAGACTCGGCGACCGGGCGGGCCCAGAGCTCGGGGCTGGGGGGGGTACGAGCACGGGGGCAGCCAGCCGTTCCTGACACTCCGCACAGCCGGGGGAAACGGGGCCCAGCCTGGGCTTTGAATGCTTTTGGCAGAAGGCTTGAGGGGGGGAAAGACAGGAGCAAGGAGAAGGGACCGGGCTGCTTCGGGACGGAGCCCGCTCGCCCTGTTTGGGATCCCGGGGCCGCGCAAACGGTGCGGAATAAAACCTGTCGCGCTCACTCGGCCGTTCAGGTGGCGGCAGGTCTTTTGACAGGAGGCTTTATGCGCACGCTTGCATCTATGCTTTTCATTTGCGTAGCAGAAACTTAGAACATAGCAAATGGAATACTTTCCAGGTTTTAACAGCTCTCTCAGAAGCAGCAGGTTATATTTTGTCATCTCCTTCAGCGTTCAGCGTGTCAGCCAACTTTCCAAACTGCTCTCAAGCGAAATACCGTATGCATTGGAAATTGTTTCTGGATAATTCCTTTTCCGGGGTATCAGAGATTTTTTTGTTAAATTCAATAACCTTACCCTCAGTCACTTTCTGCAGAAGATTACCAGGTTTACAGCCAAGTCTGTTTCAGTGTTCGTGGATAGACATGATGCTCTCAAAGCACCGTCTCTTTCTTTAGCTGTTTTGCATTTCAAGCTTGCTGTTCTGTGTATCCAAAAGTCTCCCTGTTTCCAAGTGCCGTTGTAAACCAAAACTGGATGCTGATTTGTTGGCTGGGAAACTTGCTTTTCAAGGATAAGGACAGCTTTTCAGAAATAAAATATTTTAAATACGATTTTAAAGTTTATTTTAAAATAGCGCTAGTGGGCATCTCTGCAATTTCAAATCTGGCCACAAAAAAGTGCCAGGGGGTTTCTCAACTGGCTGTGATCTGAGGCAGTTAGTATCTTTTCTGCCGCCTTCTGGTAAAATATTTGTGAATTCAAAATTCTTATATTTTCACCATTCAAAATTCCACTGATTTTCCATTAAATGCTGCCTCTGGGTACTTGTTTAGGTCGTGTTACCTGTAAAGCCAGGGATAAAATACACAAAGGCTGGCCATGAAATCAAGCCTTTTTCTTTTGTTTCCGAGTGAGAGACAGTTTATCTATGATGTTGTACATGTGAAGAGAAAAGCACTTTATTGAGGTAAATCATTTCATTTGCACTTTTCTATACATTCCACAGCGAGTTGGAAATGCAGTCGTGTGTATAAAGTATACCTCCGCTACCTACCTGATGTGTTCTCAAGTTTCTCCAATACTGAAGTCAAACTCCATACTCCCTTTAATCATCTTTCTTTCAAATACCTCTGAAATGAGGTTCATTGTAACCCTCTGCAGGTAGCTTAGCCGTCAAATTGTTGTCTTCTCCGTATTAATTCCCTTCTAATAACCTTGCTTCTTTGTTGGTCACTGTTGTTATAACCATAAAAACATACAGCCAGAATTGAATGCCGTTTTTGTAGGGGTTAAAGCGTCAGTGTGCTTTTACAGGCTAAACCCACTGTGAACGCGTTCTGACACAAGCCTGCTTTAAGACTCAGTGCCACCAAATATGCTGAAAAGGAGCATCTTTATGTGAAATCCCAGTGTTGTTGGGCAGAGAAGGAAAATACAACAGTGACACATTATACAGTAATCCCAAATAAACTGGATTCTCAGGAAACAGTTTCTCATAGTGTTTTCCTCTTGTACCGCTCATTCTCCCTGAAATCAGAATTTGTTTTTCACCCTTGCCAATTTAGCACTGAATTTTTCAACTACTGCTTCTAATTGCATGTAAGCAGTTGTTTCAAAATCAGGAGATGTATAAATAAAACACATTTATCTGAAAATGCCATGTTTCTTGGGAGAAGGATGTTAAATCTAGCACTGTGAGCTAAAGCTGTAGAGCTAAACCAAATTGTTTTTCCTAAACAGGAGCCACAACGTGAAAGCAGCGCCAAGAAGAGTGCATCTTGGGCAGGCGTAATTATGCCAATACTGTTTTTTCCTTGCAGGGGCTAAAAAACTTACTCCACCCCACTTTGTGAGTTAACATGAAGGTAGTTCACATGCTGTTTAACCTTGTCTACTTTCGGTGGTAGTACCAGTGAATTTACTGATTGAAGCTTTTGCAAAATCATGTAAAGAATAATGGAGACTTCTGGCAGATCTTTCTGCAACAGCACATGGGCCTCTCGTGTTCTGGACCTTTATATACCCTGTGCTGTTCCTTATTTTGATTCTGCGTATTTTTTGTTCAACAATGGCATTTTGGAACAACTTCAGTTTACTAGAACACATGGAAGGACTCAGATGTGTTTAGTGCTGCATCAGGATCGTGAATAGAAATTGCAGATGACTGGCTTTTGGCTTTCCATCTGTCTCTTAAAACTATTTATCATTCTGATATTCCTCTGAATTTATCATTGTCTTTGGCTCACACTGTATTCTAGTCAAAGGTTTTAAAACGTTTATTAAAAGGAATGCTTTTCACTAAAATAAATAACCTCTCATAAAAGTCATGCCACCAAGCCCACCAGATGGCAAGAACAGGCAAATTTGTGTAATATGCAGAGAAACTTCAAATATTACCATGAGAGATGTTTCTGTACTCCTTATTGTTCCCATGCAATTACACAGGTAGTTGGCAGTCAGGTCATTAGGAGTGGAAACATCAAGCTGTTGGATTTCCTGCAGTGTGACACAAAACCTTGGCCAAGAAAGGCATGGTAAAAATAAGTGGATCATTTACAAGCATCTAAAAGAAAATAAGAAAGTTGTTTAAAGAGTGATTTGATGACAGCAAGAAGGACAGAATCAGAAGCAAGGGAGCTATTCATACTGCTGATAATTGTAAGTGCCAAACTGGCAAGCGGCCAAGGTGCCTACTAGGCAGGGATCAAAGACACATATGGTGAGTCTCAAACAACAAATAAGCCATAGAATTCTGGCAAGCTTTGCAGGAATAATATGCTCCAGCCCTGACAAAGAAGATGAGGGCTAAAGAACAAACAACGGGGCTACCAATAGTGGATGATACCTCAGGGAAAGCAAAGCTTTCATCATTTCAGTTTTATTGGAGAAAAATGCAGATAACTTCTCACATATGGTAGGTCTGGTTGATCTAAATTGATGGGAAGTGTAGCACAATGTTAAAAAAGACTCTTTACAGTTGTGGCAGTAAATCAGTGTTCCATTAGCAGCGGCATCATTCAGAGACGGCATTCTTCAGAGAGTTAGTAATAGAATTACTTTGCCAAAGTAAGACTACACTCCAGGTGATAGACACCTGGCATTTGAAACAGACACAATCAAGAAGAAAGTCCAAGTTACGTCTTGCCAGATGTTGGATCCTGTTCTTGTCTATTCTTTCACTAATTCAGTCAGATGGCGGGGGGTTTGCCAACTAGATCACAATGTAAAACACACAAAGAAATTGAAACATTTTAATTTTATTCTTGTACTACTAGACAGTATTAAATGGGAAATGAAGGAAATTCTGTGAGCTTAGACTCATAATCACAAAAAGAAAAGGATGTACCATAAGCTGTGTTATTCTATATTTATGAAGGACACTGGCTTTTACACTGTTAAGAATGGTATTCTGCAGCCCTTTGGGTAATTTCCAAAGTGCCAGCGCTACATAGCTACATACAATTGTTATGAAGAATATCAAAGACAACAGAGAATGTTGTAGCAGAAAGTGTTTATGGATAACATTTTCCATTTGAGATATTTCCATAACTGACAGAAATGCTGATGTACCAAACGTGTCCCTTGTCTGACTCGATCTTTTAGACTGCAAGTTCTTCCTCTCAGTGACCTAACCTACCACTCGGCATTATCAGGAGAAAGAACAAGCCAATTCTTGAATGGATTTTCAAGGTGCTATTATAATCTTTAAGAAAATACTTCCTTTTAAGAGCAAGTATTTTGCCTACCATTACACAGACTACGTTTCCATTTCCGTCTTTCACATAAATGCAGTTAGTATCTCCCTCTCCTCTCCACCTAGTCTTTTCTGCCAATAAATACTGATATGATTTCTTATATGGATTACAAGGTGCAATATGCAGTAACCTCTGATTTCCTTCCTCCCTTTATGTTACTAAGAGCCAACAAAACAGTATTGATTGTCAGTGGGGCCAGTTTTCTTGCTCTTCCAGCAAGCGACCGCTTTACATCACGCAGTACAAAGAGAAACTATAAATCATCCGTAGGAAATATTTACAGAATAAGGAGGTGCTGGGACAATTTTCATGCTGTATCCGTTTCTTCTCAAGCAGAGACCATTTATCAGAGTTTAGCCGAAACAGCACAAAATAACCACCTGGCAAGTGTACCTGCGCTGCATTCTGGGGATAGTGCTTTCCAAACAGGAAAAAAGAGTCAAAGAGCTGCACCTTTTCTGTGTTCTCTTAGGGAGCAATTCTTCTGATTTATTTTAAACATGTATTTTGATATCAAATGAGCGATATTCTAATGCATGCATTTGTCTTCCTGCTGAGTATACAGAGACTGGGGTAACTAGTCAGATGTAGATAGCTACGTTTACTCAAATGAGTCCCACGCCAGCTAACGTTATTAAGTCCATTACATTGTCACTGCGTTCAACTCTATACCAGATTTCTACCTGTGCAGACAAGTAAAGTCTCAAACCAGTATATTTAGCAAACTTGTTGCTGGCTTCAGAGAAAAAGTCACCAAAGAAGCGACAAGTGGACTGAAAGGGAAGGTACAAATAAAATGCAATCTACAAATATGAATATATAATCTCATTGTATACTGCAGAAAATTTTTATCTGTTAAAGGTTACATGGTCATAGCTTTGAGGCAGGTAGGTAAAGAGGTAGCTGGAGAATGTGTCCCTCTGGCAGCCTAGGATGCAATTTCAGCATTAAGAGCTGGTAAGAAGATGGAGTAGAACTGGAGTGTTTCTGGGAAGTCCAGATACTCCAAGGAACTGTGTATCTGGGCAATGAAATCACAAGAAAAATAGAGACTGATTAGTTGCTATCTTGCTTGTTGGAAATTCTATTACAAACCCTAGGGTCTTCCAACCTAGGCAATTCTATGATTCCATGATCTAATATAGTAATGTCTAATATACTAGTATCTAATATGCAATTTCTCTATTTCAAATTTTCCAGCAAGTGAAAATGAATTAGGTATTATCTAATAAAGCACAAATATATGGAGATTATATGAATCCAAAGTTAGATTTCTCATTTCTTTTTGGTTTTATTCTTCTAATTACTAAGTTCATGTACAAAAAATATTTCGTGGGTATACCAGGAATAACCGTTTGAATTTTTTTTTAGACATTTGCCATATAACTGTCCTTTAAAAATGACTTGGGGTACTCAGCTGCTGCTGTGTCCCTGGCATTAAATTGTTCCAGGGCAATAGTAATGTTTTAAAAACGTATATAGTGACCTGTCTGTCACTAGAATTTTTCTATTTCTTCTGTCACCAGCACTACTCAACCTAGGGCCAAAAATAAATGGAGAAGTCTTCTGATGCAGTATAAACTTGCCTAATTTGGCAACCAAACAGTAAAAAAGGCAGAGGTATTACTGAACAGACAAAGCAAAGTTTGTATTTCCACATAAAGGATGTGCTTGCCAAGGTAGTCTGCTTGTGTTTAATACGGCAGTTTGATGTTTTTCAATTTACTTCATATCATTTTGCCTAAACAATGCATAATTAAAATGCATATCCACAGTAACTGAATGCAGTTGTTGAATTATCAACATAGCAAAACTTTTTGACAATATACTACTAAATAATGAAAAATAAATTGAAATAGTGTGTAACGTGGAATAAAAACAAATATCGTATGCACCATAATACAAAGTAATCTGAGATCAACTAAATGTGTGCATCATTTATTTCTTCCATCTCTGTTTGTATTTAACTCCAGAGTCAGATTGCAGTTTTCAGCTGTGTCCTGTGATCTAAAATCCTCCTTGGTAGCATGCATAAGTTAGGACAAAGGATTGTGTTTTTTGGCTTCAATAGCAAAGACTGAACCAAGCAAATGAATACTGTAATTCTAGAGGAAAGGCTGCCATAGGAAATACTGGAATGGTATTGACATTCAGAGATTCCCTTTTCAGCATAATGATAGCAACACCACGATAAACTTGGTAAAACTCTAGTTTTTTTACATCTTCTTTCTCTGTCTTCGTTGCTAATACAAGAAGATGTAATCACATATAAATTAATGTGCGCTACTTCATGTTGCAGTTGCAGTAATAAGCACTTTCTTGAGTCCACAGCATCTCAAACAAAAATGTATCTGTAAGCTTCATCTGGGGGGGGAGAAGAACAATAATACCTTTAAATTAAAATACTGATGCCATATTGTGAAGCAGAACACATGTTAATGTTGTCACCTTTACAGACCACAGCGTTGCTTAAGCAATATTCTGTGAAAGAGGACAATATTCTTTTTCATAACAAGAATATTATTTGCAGTTTCAACCATTCCACGCTACCCTTAATGATTTCTTTCCCCAATTTAAAACACAATTCAGATGTTTGTATATCAGGACAAGAAGGGGTTTGGTTTACTTAGTAGCTGGGAGTTTTAATGTCTCTGTGTCAGCTCATAGAATTATGTGACAACACAAGAATCGGACATTTTCTTAAGAAAATTACCAATTTTCCCATCTTTCTGATTGCAAAGAATGGCTTTGAAATGTGACAGTGTGGTCCTAGTACAACAGGGCACTGGTTTGGGCTAGGGTGGAGTTAATTTTTTCACGACAGCTCTCATGGTTCTATGTTTGTGATGAAAACAGTATTGATAACGCAGCCATGTTTTAGCTGTCTTTGACCAGTGGCAAAGCCTTCTCCGTTTCTCACCACGTCCTCCCAGCGCGCAGGCTGGGGGTGGGCAAGAAGTTGGGAGGGGACACAGCTGGGACAGCTGACCCCGGATGACCAAAGGGATGTCCCACAGCATATGGTGTCATGCTCAGCAATAAAAGCTGGGGGAAAGAAGGAGGAAGCAGGGTGACATTCAGGGTTCTGGCAGTTGTCTTCCCAAGTAACAGTTGCACATGATGAAGCCCTGTTTTCCTGGTAATGGCTAAACACCTGCCTGCTGATAGGAAGTAGTGAGGTAATTCCTCATTTTGCCTTGCTTGCGCGCACAGTTTTACTTTACCTAGTTAACTGTCTTTATCTTAACCTGGGTTTTCACACTTTCACCCTTGTGATTCTCTCCCTCATCCCAGTGGCTGTGTAGGGCTGAGCTGCCTACCAGGGTTTAACCCACAACAAACAGATACAGCAGTCTGTCTGCATGAGACTGCAGAGAATTAAAATAGGTATGGACAGCATTAGTCAAACCTCCTACTTTAGGCATTTAAATTAGGCACTGCAGCATTTATGAGCCTTTAGAGAGATTTAGGCTAAGCTGCATTTTTCTGCAGAGTCAGTGGAGAGAGCTAGGTGTCCACATCACCTTCAGGGAGTTATTTGGAGCAGCTTAGCTACAGACTTGCTTCTTCTCCACCGCAGTGAACGAAGCTTAGGTGTCTCTTCTAGGCAGTACAGTATGTCCACATGTTGAACAGGTAGCCCCTGAAGTTTGGCCAGTAGGAAACATCAAGCACAAAGGAACAGCCATGAAGTTCCTGGCTCAGAGTTTGAGAAGCCTTCAGAGTATTCAACCCACACTTCCATTTCCTAGGAGAGAATCCTAAATGCCAAACCAAATGTTGACACTGGATCACTGTACAGCCAGGAATTTGAGTAATAAGGAATTAAAAACAATGCATAGAATATTTCATTAAGTTCTATAGTAATACATTAGTGTTACAGTTTTGACTTTTCCTTGACCTTTAAGAATGGCTGGTCCTAGTACAGAGAGATGCTTAAAGATCTATAGTTTCCCCTGAGGACAACAGGTAAATATGTCTTTTGCACATAAAACTATTATTTTTGTAGAATTTCTTTTTCCTCTCTGGCATATACAGAACTTCCAGTAAAATTTTTGAGGTGTTTCATACCATGTTAAGAAACATCATTTGACCCAGTGCTTCAATTATTATAATTGTAATTCAGAGCTCAAAGAGAGAGCTAACAAAGATGTGAGGTACTGTAGTGTTAATGGAGGTAGTTTAAGTTCTTATATTCCTCTTTCAGTGGGCTTTTGGAGGCACAGGAGAGAAGGGGAACGGTCACCAAGGGGAACAGGTCAGCCAACACAGGCAGGAGAGGCAGCATTGTAGCCACAGAGGCTGTAGGACTGCTCCAGTGCATGACAGCCAGGAAGGGAAGCTTTAACTTTCTTTCGCAATTGGTCCCAGAGAGACTTTGGCTCTTCAGCCTCATTAACATCCATTTCCTGCTCCTTGCTGTAGTGTTGTCACCACACATGTTCAGGAGACAATGAACTTGTGTTCCCATTGTAAACACAGTGGTGTTCACCCATGGTGCATCTGTGCCTGAAGTAGTGACCACTATATTTAAGTTGCCAAAGCTCTTCCATTACAAAAGTACATCCTACTGTTTCTAAAAGCACAGACATCTCCATATCTTTAGCAAGAATTTGGAATTTAGCAGCAGTATAGCCTGGAGTCAGGAACATGCCCTCTGTTGTCCCAGTGAATATCGATATAATTTCTAAGATGTTAATAAATGTAATTTTCTAGGTATGTTTTGCTCCTTTATGTTTGCCAGAGGCTAACAGCTAAGCAGTTTAATATTCCAGTTGCTCTGAGCAGACTTTGCTCTTGCATGTTGCTCCAGCATGGGAAACAACGCTGAACCTACATCTGGAGCCCACACAACTCAATTCCTGCCACCACTCCACAACAAACACTCTCAAAGAACAAAACTTAGTGAGACACTGAAGAAGAGTTCTGGAATGAAAATAAAACTTCATCCTTTAGGGCTCCAGACAATCTCTAAGTATTAGGGTTTAGGATGAGGCCTCCTTAATAGAGAAATAATCCAACATCTGCCTACTGTAAGGGTTTTTTGCACCTTTGTGTAAAACATCTGGTCCTGGCTACCATCACGGACAGGATGCTGCGCTTCATAGATTTCATGTCTGATTCATATGGTTTTTATAGTACGGATAGAAAGTTCTCTGAATGCTAATTCACTGAATGCTAGTTCTAAAAGAATTTGGTTGTACCTGCCGACTCTTTTGTTTCTACTAAAACAGTTATTTCCAGCAAGAGATCATTCAGCTAAGGTGTATAAGATGCTAATTAAGAACGTACAAAAATATAATGGCATTTGCATGTCTTGAGCTTGACTGTAGCCAGATGTAAAATAAAACATGTTTCCTACCCCAATTTATCAAAATGACAAAAAAGAACAGAAATATGGGAAGGGAAAGGTAATTAGAAAATAATCAGCTTTTAAAAGCATTTTGTTGACAAAAATAATACAAAATAGCCAGCCCTGTTTCTTTTAGACAGAAACAGCCTGGAAAATGCAGTAGGCAGAATATAGAATCTCTTGCTGTTCCCTGTTTATCTGTGTCGTGACTAGATTTTATTAATTAGCATATTAACTGTGAAGAAGCAGATGCATTGTTGAAAACCATTTAAGAAAACCAAGAATTAAGCTTTATTTGTCATGGTTAGATATCTGAGCAAATCATTGCTGTGGCATTTGAACAGTGATAACGGTACAAGGAGAATAAGATGAGCCCTTCTTAAATGGAAGGGAGATCAAAGTCGGGCCCTAGGAGCAGATAAACTTGTGGGGTCTCCAAAGTTGGAGGTAAAATTCTAACTAGAAGGAAAAAAATTTTAACACAGATGAAAGCTCCACCCAGAAAAGAGCTATATGGAAAAGGCAAAAACAGTTGACATGCCTTTTCTGGTGGAAAATGTGAAGCAATCAGCTAAATTAGGGAGCAGATTCACCTCATGATGAATAATTCACCATCCTTATTCATATTAATCCTCTACTCTGCCCAGGCAGATTTTGGATCCTTCTGTAGAAGCATAAATGTTCTGTTAAGGGTGGTAATTATTATATTATATTCAAAATGTGGTTTATCTGGAATGTACTGTCATGAATTATTGTGCAGCTGGTGCTACATACAGACATGGAATACAAGAATTAATTAAAGCATTAAAGCAATGTGAAATTTTTACTGCCAGTGGGTCTTAACAGTCTGTGAAGAACACCAATGATTTGGGCTTTTCAAAGCACAAATCAAAGTGAGAGTGAATGAAGCCAACAATCAATGAGACGCACATTCAGGATTAACTGGGCATCATTAAAATAAGTGGCCTATTATTCTACATATTACATAGGCAACTCCAACAGAAATGGAGACTTAGAAAAGAAGGTGTTTGAGAGATATTTTTATGAAAAGCAATTAATATAGCTTGCTTGAGTAGATTGTGTAGCTAGTCTGAAATAAAAAGGGGAGGGGGGTATAATTGAAAACATATTTCCTGAGGAATGATATCTGAAAACAGTGATTCAGCTTTTAAAAACAAACTGCAAATTATATTCCCATACCATTAAGAAAGCAAATGATTCCTTTGATTCTTAACACATGTCATCATGACAAATCAGAAAAGTATGACTTTTCAACCAAGGTTAAAATTGAGTGTGTCACATTTTTCCCTTATAGCATAAAAACAAGGATGTATTTCATGGCAGGCGGAACATTTCAAACTGATAAAAATATTCTTATATCAGTACATATTTAAGCAATTCTTAACTAGTAGAGTTATCTTTGCATAAGATATCGTGGAAACTAAGAGCTTAGCAGAGCTCTAAGAAGAACTAGTGTCCATAAGCATGAAAAGATAGCTATAAAAGAAAGGCCAAAAAATATAACAAGTATTTAGCCAGTTGACACTAGGTGGAATTAGAGACTTTTACTTACAAGCAGATTTAATTATTCGTCACTGTCTGATTTCTTATAATAACCAATGGACTGCATATCCTGAGACAGGTTTCTTAAAAGCTAGACCTTACACCTCATGTAGTTGTATCTTAATATGTACATGAAGAGGTATCTCAATACATACCTCTGATGTAACCAAAACACATCCTGTGCACCAATATGCGATGTTATTTTTTTAATGTGAATACTAATCAGGTCATAATTTTACAGGAAGACTTAATTGCTCCCTTTTATAGTTGCATAACTAAGCCCTTCCATCTCTACCACTACGAAAGATAAGGCCATATACAATAGCTGAAAAGACAGTAACTGTTACAACTTGAACAACACTTACTCAGCTGTGATTTCGCAATAGGTAGCACATCACCTAGCAACAGCAATACAGGGGCATGACAGATGATGTCAGAAGATGATAAAGTTGATGGATATGTAGCTGTGATGAAATCAACTTTCTCCTAAAAAGGCTGCCTGGCAGTAATTACATTAATAATATCTGGGTAACAAGGGAGAACTGACTTCATACAAGATATGACCCAAGACTTTGATAGCAGTTCCTCTTTTCTGGGGGGGTTGTGGGATAAGTAAACAGAACATCCTATTGCTGGTGTCACTCAGTAGTCTGCAGAAGGAAGAGAGCTGGCTAGCAGCTGGTCACTGGCCTGGCTCCCATTCTTAGCCATTACTGGTGCACTGGTCTCTACAGAGATGTACCATCAAAGTCTGTTGTCCTGACTTGTGCTGCCAAAACACAATTGCAATTCAGAAGGAGTCATCTTGGCCTCAGAAGCAGAATTAGGATTTGCCTCAAGGGAAAAAAAGCACTTTATTTTCCTCATACAATAAGAAATCCTGAAATCCTGTGTAATGGCAAAATATTTGGCCTTTGTGCAGGTGTTGCATGTAGAGTCTGGAGGAAGACAAGGTGCCAGATGTTCACTTTTGCTCTTAACCTGGCCTACCACAATATTTCCTCACAGATATATTCATAATAGACGCAAAGCTCACCTTTCTGTGAAGCCCACTACACTGTCACCCATACTTCTGCACTTATCACTGTCTTAAGAACAGTCATAGCATTTAACACAGGAATTTCTTACATGAAGCTTCTTCTGCCACAGAAGGCTCAAATATATCTTACAATTATATTGGTGAACCCCCCACCCCGTATGTACCCTCGGATTTTATACTGGTGCCTATTACTGTGGTGCTTGAAAGCTTTCTATATAGAATCTGTAACAGCAACACTGTATCTACTTTGGAAAAAAATAAAGTCCCTTTGGACTGGAGTTTATTCTTGAGATACAAGATTTTAGTCATTAATTTCTGTTTATATGGATATGTTCTCAAATAATAACACTAGAACCACTGCTGTGACTGTGATGGTCTAAGAATATGCACAAGAAGTTTGTGGGCAGATGCAATATCGTTAGTGGGATTAATCAGTATATTTGGGAAAAAAACAGATAATCCCTTGGGCACATTAATCCTTCCTAAATGCATCAATTTTTTGCTGCAGGAACAAGGAAGTTGACTGAGAGATTTGGGGGGTTTATGAGAAGGACAAGTTAGGGTTATGAATATTGTTCTGCAGCAGTGAAGTTTCTTCAAAGAAGGGTTTTGTTAGTAGAGGGAGAAGTTTAATGTTAGAAAAAATTAAATCTGTTTTGTCTAGTTTTACCAGATTATCTGGTAAAACAAACACAAAACTTGGTTCCTCTGGAATATGATCCCGTAGATTTCCATGTGTTCCTGTTAATTTAATGCCTTGTATGTACTTTTACAGCTGGATTCATGAGCTGAAGCTGTTAAATTTAATTTCTAGCAAGCTAAATAGCTTATGGTCTAGTTTTATTATTCATATTTCTGAACCTTAAGCAATAAGACATTGCCTGTAGGGATGTGTTAAACCAACATATGACTAATCCGCCCCACGAGAGCATGAGTAAAGGAGGGGCCGTATATCCACAGCTGATCCCCAATGACTTTTTCTCATTATTCCTGCAGACAAAATAGTATCGTTTTAAAATTAGTGCAATAAGAGAGAAGAAAGCTTGGTGACTAACCTGATGAACTGTTTAAAAAATTTAATAAAGCAGAACAAGACTGAAAGATAAAGTGGGCTGGAAGGAGTCTTCTTGGTATCATTCTTCACCTTTGACAGACTCACCTGCTGTGAAAGGAGATAAAGGACATTTCCCACTGAGATGTAAACTTTTTAGACCCTGATCTGCAAGTCGCAGAGTGTGGAAACCGGTCTGAGGTGGGCCTTGCTCTCCAACGGGAATCTATTTTAAATCATTCTGGAATTTTGCAGACACGTACTGTTTTGGGTACCAATATTAATCTTAATAATAAAGTATATTTTCTCAAAAGAAGCACCAGTCTGCCTTTAAAGAAAGCATTCTTTTTTATATTTAAACTCTGATGTATTTCTCAGCAAAATACCCGTTATGCATATTTTCCTCATGAAAAATGACAGGCAAACTGCAGTTCTGCTATTTGATGTATGATTTATGCTCCAAATTACAACTGCTTTCAATTTGATCCATTTTGTTTAGGGGAAAGCCTCCGTATGGATGAAACCTCCCTCGCATCGGACGGGTGCTTCAGAGACTTGCTGCGCAAGTTTGACAGAACTCAGCACATTTGGCAGCCTCTTCGCTCCAGAGAGGCTCAGGCCTATAATAACCCTGGTGTGGCAGATCAGAAACAAAGTGGAATGGGAAAGCAATACCAGGAATGGTTGCTCAACACATGGCTGCAGTATATTTCTTTTTACCAAGGTGCAGCCGGTCGCGGAATATTGTAAACTGGCCTCTTACTGTGAAGCAAGAGCGACAAACCTGAAAACAGCAAACCACCGTAACATGTGAACAGTATAAAATTGATACCAAGTTTGAAAAGTGTATGTTTAACGTTAGCATAATGAAATGCAACTGTATGACTGTGCTGCTTAAGGACTCTGTTTTGTGAGGTGCTGAGCACTCTTAACTTAAGATACATAATATTTTAAAATGAGGAGCTGTGCAAGGCAAAAAGAAAGGCATTTCATTATGTCGTCAGGTCTGATTACTCAAAATAACAGCGCTTGAGTGAACACCCCGATATCCTATATGCCAACTTTATATGAAAGCTATTGAAACTTAGAAAGGCTTTTAAATCCATAGGTCCCTCAACACCTCCAGTGACTGAGGAGATTCAGTGTTACTACCATTTTGTTCTATAGAACAATGCTATGTTACACTAAAAAAGCATTAGCAACCTTGTTTAATGTAAATTTAGAAATCTAAATAAATGTAGCAGTTCCTACATAGAAAGGTTACCTATTGATCCCAACTAGATTTTATAAGAATTGAAGGATGATACGTAATGCATATTAATAATGTATGTTAAGTTGGAAGAAGTAGTTCCTTCTCTGTATGTGTGAAAATCTACTAGATTAGGATTTCCAAGAATATATTTTCTAGGGAGAAAATTCGCACACGTACACACATTGTTGAGATGTATCTTTTATTATTAATACTGAGACATGAACTTGCACAGCTTTCACATATATTTCTACCAGTATTTAAATATTGATGTATGTCCATCTCCTATCTCTAAATTACACACAGGGTACCTGTTTACTCACGAAGGCAGCACCAGACATAACCAGTGAACCATCCTTTGTAAATATTTGGAAAGAACAACTTCCATTATGGCTTCTCCACAATTATTTCATCTGGGCAGTGATTCAGGTTCATAAACATGGATGCCTGATACTTTTAAGCACTGTAGTTAACCAGACGTTTGCATGAGGCTAACAGATACGAAATAAGAGATGATAAATGTCTTGTATGGGATTGGCAGACATGTGGGACTGTGATCTGTGCCTTTCTAGAATGGCTGTGCATCTGCTAGAATTGCCTAACAAGTAATTTAAGGTTAACATAAAGATAAGCAGCTCAGGCTCTCCAGATTTTAAGCTCTGTCTCATGCTCTGTCACAACTTCTGTTTTTATTTTCTAATGAGTAAAACAGAAAGGAAAGAAAGGGCATCCCTGTATATCACCCCATCTTACTCAGCTATATATTTTGCATAATGCAGCAGGGTAAAAAAAGCTTTTCTGTCTTGACTTCATGTCTTCCATGTGGCAATAGCAAGTGTCAAAATCTATAAACTCCTAAAGATTCGATCTTCTCATTCTGAGAATCATCCCCAATGTTTTTGTTTACCCAAAATTAATGATGTTCTGTTTGCAATTATACATTCTGGACCTAATGACTCCCATATTGCTACAGTGAGAACTGATTTTGTTGGCTCCCAGCAGGGTCAAAAAGAAACAAAAATTTAATTTTCCAAATTAAATAGATAAACCATAAAAATATTAAACCATATTTTTGTATTTTTTCCTGCACTATTTATATTTTGGAGGGGTATTTTGTTTTTTTTATTATTTTCACAACAAAGTACATCTAAAATACTAAATTTATCCATAACTTCAACAGCCCAAATTTGAATTACAGCATATACGGCGGCAGGCAGTTCAGAAAACTGGCTTTTTTAAACATTTCAGAATGACTGGAAATATCATCTGCCAAAAGCACATGGAACACCTCTTAAACAGATGCAGAACAGTATGCTACAAAGGACACTGAATTCAAGTGCCCTTTAAAACAGTTATCCAGCTTTAAATACAAGCTGAAGTGAAAGCCAAAAGACATTCATGAGACTGAAACACCACAGCTTGGACTTCCTCAGACTGTGTGCTGAAGAAAAAGCTGGATTGTAAAAAGTCATGAGCTGAGCTTCCATTGACCTTTGCTCTGCCTTCTTAACTCTGAAGAGCGCAGTGCTTCAGGACTGTAGATAACCATAATCATGCTTCAAGAAGAGATATTCCAGATTCAGGATACCTGCTAATGTGCATATAATTAGCAGAGGGGGGCAGGAAATCAAATCCTCAAAGGTAACATATTTTTACTGGGTAATTAACCACAATAAAGGTGTTTAGGAATAACATTTCTTTCTGATAACAGAATTTTAAATTCATTTTTTTCAAACGCAGTACTAGTTGCTTTTTTCAGTGGGTGTTCTCCTTTGTTGGTTTCACTGAAAAATTACAGGAGGTTTAAAGATGGAAAATAATCCTCATTTTGGCAGTCCAGGCTCTTTACTGTAGGATGGGAGCACAATCTTGAGAGCAGAGTCTTGTTTTTCCAGAGCTCATTTTGGAAGCAAAAGGAATAGCATGCACCATTTCTAACCCCTTCTCCCTTTCCTTCCTTCCTTCGTTGCCCTTTTCCAGTCACCAGTTGAAAGAAATTCGGGTATGGTCTACCCACACTACACCCACTGTTGAATTGTTGTATTTCCTACTGGTTCTTACCAGCAACAGTAGAAACAGACCTGTTATCATGATCTCAAGTGAACTAGCTAAGCAATGTCTTGAACTGTCTCATGCTATAACCAAAGGTTTGCAGAAAACAAAGAAAAATGTATCAAATACTGCTTTTTTCTAGCTTTATTGTTGATACCATTTTATCAGGTGCAAGATGGAGCTTCATATATGCATATAAATGTGTGTCACGTATGTGAAAGAGAAAGACTGCAACTTGAATGTGTGCAACATAAAGTTTACCAGTTCATGTGACCACTGCCAATAAAAAGGCAATCGTCTAGTGACTTTTTTATTCAAAAGTATAACCTACTAATTTTTTTTTAATAGCTGTCTTTCACAGCTCAGGCAGTTGAGAGCTGGACCTAACTTCTTCTGTAACAATCAATTTCCAGCTGTTGAGATTTGCACTGTGCCCACAGCAGTGAATCTCTGCAAAGCACTAGTGAGCAAGGTGTGGGACCCACCCTTTTCTGAAGCAGTAAGGGTGGCCGGTAAAATGATTAAGAGGCTCTTTCTCAAAAAGAATCCATTCATCATACACATCTCCTGTCAGAACATCAGTGAAACTGTGTTTGATTCCCTAATAAGTTAGCAGGGGGAGAAGTTGTCAACACACATCAGTCAAGAATTACAAGTATAGTTTCTAATTTTCCAAACACAGGAACATACATGAAGCTATCCTGACTTTTTCCTAGAAGTGGAGAGAGGTAACTAGAGGAGCGAGGGGGTTGTGTGAGTTTCATTTTGTTTAAAAATTGTTACCAAGAAGGCAGATCTTTTGAAATATTCATGGAATCCAAAGGGTTGCCTATGTATTTTCTGTAAAAATACTGCAAAGAGAAGATGGGGATATTCGCTTTTCTGTCCTCCCCCAGTGCTACACCTTTCTTAAATTATGTCGCTATACTTGTGAAAGGCTTTCTTCAACATTAGAGAGGGAGGATTCGAAGCAACTATAGGTGAAGGTAGACTCGGTACTCAAAGGGAGTGATAACAATGTCTGCTTTTAACATTCCTCAGCATCCTCTCTTTCCTTGAACTGAGGCCCCCCAGTAATTATGATAGCAAAGTTGTTCTCTTCCTGCAAGTTAAGTCTAAGTGTTCGATTGCTTCACCATATTGAAGGCAAAATACATACTTTGAAGAAAGCACAGTTCATATTTTAAGGTATTTCATCACTCAAAGCCACAGCTGGCCAATACCAAACAAGCAATCAAGAGACTAAGGACTGTCAACAAAGAACAGTTCTTTACATCACAGAATCAGACACATTTGCACTCAATTAACACTTTGCTTAAAAATAGACAAAGATAAGCCCTAAAGAGTGTGGTGCCCCACAACCCCCACGTTATATATACAATAGCAATGCATAGCAGTAGTTATCATCATGCCTTACCACTCCATTTGCTATAACAACAAAAACATCCACTATCAATTCCTTATCGTGTTTTGGATATGCTTAGAGATATTATCGTAAAGCTGTCTCCGCGATCTGGTCAAAGGGATGATAATCTAGTTTGTTTTAAAAGTGAAATTTATATAATCTTATTCTCTTTTACTTAAATTCCTTACTTAGTGCTGATTAAACATAAGCCTCTGTCATGTATGGGTGGCAAAGATGACTATTTGTCACTTTTGGTGTTGTTGAGGTTCAGCAGAAGCTATTTGGACTCTGGCAGAAGTTAGCTCTGCTTCAAAATGACACACACCTGTGTGTAGATACAGGGATCAGTGGAGTGCAGGAATGTTCTGGACTATCACCTCTTCAGGGAAAGCCCAGTTCTTTTTCATGGCTAAAAGTCAGTTGGTACACAGCTTTTCAGTCCTTTTCCATCACCATGACATGACATGGGGATTCATGCAGGCGGAAGAACTTAAATCTGCATAGGTCAGCTAGTCCAACAGCTGTTTTGCAGCACCTGAATAGTGCAAAGCAGAGACAATTAGGCTGAGAAGAAAACTCACGTTATAGCAGGTCACAATTCAGTAAAGCGTTCAGCCTCACCTCAACCATTTCCATCTGCAAAGCTGTATCTGGAGAAGGCATACAGCATTTACAGAGCACTCAACAAAAGAGTAAACTCTTTGTCATTTTCCATAGCAGCTTTCTAGTGAAGGAAAACACTTGTAGAACAACAGTAATAACTTTCCTTTTACAGAAGTATAGTTCACTAGAGATGGTTCCCACATGGAGAAGAAATGCCTCAGATTTTTTTTAGCATTTACTTGGCACTTGGGACCTATTTATTACTTCATATACTTGGATGTAATGGCAGTTAACACACAGTTATGATGGGGAAGTGATGTAGGATTCTAAAAGATACAAATTGCAGTACATATTAAACTTTAATTTGCTGCCAGTCTCAAGTCCTTCAGCTTTTTTAGGACTGCAGGGCCCCTCCAGAAGAAGCGTGGTGGACATG
This sequence comes from Dromas ardeola, assembly GCA_013398915.1. Taxonomy (NCBI): domain Eukaryota; kingdom Metazoa; phylum Chordata; class Aves; order Charadriiformes; family Dromadidae; genus Dromas; species Dromas ardeola. Next base: position 36,857 of record VYZM01003751.1, on the reverse strand, counting down.
AGCTATATTAGCTCTTAGTTAAACCAGTGCTGCAAGGCAGCTCACTGAGGGGAATATTATCAGTATCTCTGTTCTCTTCTCTCTGCAATTCCTGATGTTATGGAGAAGATGTGCATAAATAATTGCAGTTTTTGCAGGTGTACAATACCCGGCTTCCGAGGCCACCTTATAAATAGGTGGTTTACAACATTTGCATTTGTTGCAATACGTTCTCTAAGTCCTTATAGTTTCACTAATTACAGTGGAAGTACAGGAAAATATTACAATCAATTCTAAGATTCAGTGCATGATTAGGACACTTGAATTCAATTGTGTCTACATGCAATTGTCTCCAGTGCTAGACACATCAGCTCTGGTGGCAGCCAGTGCGGACTTAGCCAACATGGAGCTGGAAAAGCCAGTCCCAGCTCCAGGCATGAAGTGAATTCAGTCACTCTCTAGACTGCGGTGATTAGATAACCGCTATCACAGGAGCTTAAACACCCTTATTGGGATCCACTTGTCTCAGATGAACATGCATGCTTACAAAAACCCGGTGCCATTTGAGATGCCATTGTCCCCTGGCTGCCAGTCTGGAGGATTATAGGTCTCCTGCAGGTCAAACCTGCTGCAGATGTCTTGGACACCCCAGAGCACCTCCAATTGAAATGCTGTTAAGTGGGACATTATCTTCAGCTTCATCCTTTTTAAGGTTTAGGATGCTTAATTACAGATTAAAGAGGTACTTCTCTCTGATGGTGTTTCGCTATTTGGAAACTGGGGGCATTTTTTTTTCTTTCAAGAAAACCAGAACAGCCAAGTACCTTCTGGTTAGCCAGTAGTCCAGTGCTAGTGGTCCACATTCTGCTTGAGCAGAGCTGAGCCCTTGTATTTACCTGCAGAAGTTCCCTGGCTATCACTATAGTTTTTCCAGGGGTAATACAAATCAGCAGGCCATGGAGCTACTGACTTTCTTCATCACAGCCACTGACTAGAGAACATTTAACCAGGCAATGAAAAACTTTAATTAGCCAGAAGAAACTGACAGCTCCTGTTCCCTGGAACCCCTGAAGTCAGGCAGTTTAGAAACGCTGTTAGATTCAGACCCTTTCAGCCAAAGGATGGAACTGAAATCACATTTCTCACCAGTGCTAGGTGCACGTTATGTTCTGGAATTCAAAATGAATTCTTTGCTCTCTCCAAGCATTAAGACCGAGTCTTCTGTGGATATGCTGAGAAATAAAATTTGCGATACATGATCAACTTTGAAATCGTAAACTTAAATACATAGGAATTTTATATACTGCAGTTAGCAGACTAAGGAGGGAGAAAATCTGTGCTTTAGAATTATGCTTCTAAAGAGGCCTTTAGGTATATAAATTCTGCTTTAATCTCAGTTATCCCTGCTTTTAAGTAACTGAATAATTTGGCAAGAAGGTCACTGTCTGGTTATAGCAAAAAGTTGATTTAAAATGTTCAAACTTTTAAAAATCTTTTAACATCAAGTTAGAACTGAATTATCACACACATTGTATATAAATCTGATGTGCATTAATATTTTATTTTTCTGTCTTGTACCTTAAATCATCATACTGCATAATGAAAAAGATACATCAAACCAAAAGCGAGCATATTTTTCAGCAGTCTGCTAAAACTTAAAATTACTGTTAGCTTTTGCTTCTAGAGCTTAAATAAATGAAGGTATCTTTTATCACACCATAACAGGATGCATTTTTATGTCTGCTAAATACATTATTTAATACTGAGGTATAAAACTACAAGGAAATGTCAGTGAGAGCTTGCTGGGATGAAGTCAACTCATCACTGCAAAAATAAATATAGATCACAAGTACAAAGGAATCTGGAAAATGACCACGAATATTTTTAGATAATGGCATCCTTCCGCTCCTTGAGTGATGATACACTAACCTTGAAGTTGGAAGCATATAAGAAACTTTCACAAAGTCTTATGCAGCAAGTATAATCTCAAGAGAGGACAATACATGGAAACGTGGATCTGAAATTTCTTTTTTGTCTTTCAATACTACCTACTGGAAAATCCTATAATGATTTCTTTTTCCTTTTGATTCCATTTTAAAATATTTATAGTTTTTTAGGAAGATGACAGAAATCATGACTGTACTGGTAGTCTAATAATTATAAAGCACAGACAATCTAATAGTTGCATTTGTGTTCATGAATACATTTATCCTATTGAAGGGATTCTCAGTGTTCAGACAGTATACATATTTGGAAAATTATTTAAATTTTACATATTTACACTAGAAACATTCTGTGCTCAAGTGAAAAGACAAGGATACCACTTACAGTCTGAACTGTATTGTACTCAGATTCAAATGATGAGCATTATCTTTCAGAAAGAGAAAAAAAAAGGTCTGTTAGCGCTTTTGGGCAAGAATGGATTAATTTTTATCTTAATCCGGTTTACAGAAAAGCATTTCCTCCTCTTTGATGTGGTATATGCTAAGTGAAAACATCATGCTCTACCCATCAGAATCATGCAAGTGGTCATTCTTTCTTTTGCACTGATGTTACAAAAGGAGATAGCCTGCATGGCTGGAAGGTATCCATGATATTAAACAGTTCATGGGGCTGTGAAGTGCTGAGAGCAATCATGCAGAGCAACAGGCCACAGGAATGCAAATCATCCACAAAGCCAAAAGTGGAGCTAGCAGGTGGCCTCTCCTATTCATCTGATGTCAACACACGGTTCAGATCAAGCCCTTTTAACATCTGGGTAGGCCCACTATTGCTTTTAATTAAATATAATGCAGCCATTCAATGTTCTCGCATACAAGAAAACCACACAGTAAAAAGCGTATCTTCTGCACACTGAGGGTCACTATAGTTATATAAATAAATAGTACCATTTAACTTAGATTGTAAGGTAGTTTAAATTTCATATACTTTCCATATATCATTCAGTGTTCTACAGTTGGAGTCTCTTTGACGTTTCAGTGACTGCCCATATTTCCATGGAAAATGTTCTTGCTCCTTCAGAGGATTTAGAAGGGGAAAAAAGCCTTATAATTAACTTTTTTCTACCTTTGAAACATTTCCACTGTAAAAGATTTTGAACAGAAACATTTGTTCTCAAAATTAGTTTACAGAGAGAATTTAACTGTGTTAACGTATAAGCCATGGAAACTGTCATAATATCTAATTAAATTATTACTGACGTTCCAATCAGTAGCAAAAAAACATCTGTAACTGTAATTCTACTACAGAGAAAGTATAATTAAATCTATTCAGTAATGGGTAACAAGCTATTGCAAAATATACTGCAATGCTTTAGAAAGCTGGAATGCTTCAAATATCTTTTTCAAGTATAATAAACCTTTTTTTTTTAAGTGGGAACATGAATATATGCATTCTTCTGAAGACCCTCTATTAGGCTTTAATTTCAATGCATTTATGGTTACATTAGTTCTTCTGTTTGAAACAGACTGGAAAAAATAACTGTCATCATTCAGAGCCCAGGACAAAGTACATAAGTGTGTTTTCAGCCTATCTCTATGGAGAGCAAACTGTAAGGACATGCTTCATTTTCATTTCAGGAGATAAGTAAAATAAAGTACACAGTGGAGTGTTTTCTTGAACAGAAACATTTTCCAGAATTGGAGCCAGAAACCTGTGACAACGCTGAAGTGCGTTATTGTAAAATATTAAGAAAGTAGATGAGTTGGGAGGAAAGTAATGGGATGTGAAGCATTTAAACTAAGGTCGCAAGGTCAACTGTTGGTAATGGACTGAGAGTTTTAATGTAAATGATGGCCGCTCGGTAGCTCTGTGTAAAGAGAGATAGATGTCCAGCCCCTAATGGGCAGATGTGATCATCCCAAAATTCCGTCACAGTTGCCTTTTTTACTTCCCCCAGTCAGAAAAGGCTGCATCCGACTGGAATGTCAGTCTACGATGCCCTTTCCCATCCACATTGAGGTAGGCTGATGTTTGGAAAGCAGCTTTGCCTAAATTTCTCTACATTGTAATTAAACACATAACACGGGTATTTGCTCTCCCTCCTCCAAAGCTGAAATTATTACTGAAATGTGTAAGAGACAACAAAACCAGCAACACATCAAACTTCCGCCTCAGCCACTCCTAAATATAACTGTCAAAGGTTGAATTATAAGCAGTTATGGTTTTCTACTTCCCTGAACATGCCATCCATCCACAAATTCCGTTTCATTAATTCAGATGCTCCATAGCATATATTACAAATAAACAATGTGTAGTTTTCATTCATTATTCTGATATAAAAAAACATATGTCTACTAACAGTCATACCATATACAAGAAAATGGTACCTCAACAGCACTTCCAGAACGAACGACAGGTTTCAGTTGCATAACTTCTGCTGATTTGCAGGGGGTTGTATGCCTAAAAGCCCTATTAAATGCTTTCCAAATTTATGGCTATGTAACTTTTCCCAGTATTAAGTTAGCCTAACTGTAGGCAAAAATATGTGGGACAGATATGTGTCAATCATTGTGCAGATAAGAAGTTTATTGGCCTGCTAGAAGAAAGGAAGTTTAGAGAGTGTTGCTCCTACTGAGGTCATTGGCAAAACTTCCATTGACTCCCCTTGCCGCAGAGGTGGGCCTGGAGGGAAAGAGGTTTCCTTTCTCTTTTATGTAAATTCTACCATGGGTTTGGGTTGGATCGGTTTGGGGGTGGTTGCCTGTGTTGAAGAGAGGGGAGGAGGAGAGAAACTGCAGCTTTACTGCTGGCAAGGGCCTTGACATTTCTGAAAAGCTTCAGGACAGGAGGCGTCATACTGAGTAGAGATCTGCCTATTCAGCTGACGGCTTTTGAAGAAGACCTATATAATAATCATGCAAATTAGTCTATTATGATCATCTAGCAGCTGTTATGAGGCAATAAGAGCCAACAGATTTACAAACTGCCTAGTTAAGAAACAGCTATAAGTGGTTATGCAGATGAGACACCTAGCATTGAAGCACCTTGGTATTGTGTAATCAGAAAAAGGATACTATTCCATTTAATTTTGGTAATTGTATAAAATCTCTACAGTTTTCCATTCTGAAAACATCTGTTTCATATATTATTAAAGGCTTCTTTTT
>VYZM01003751.1:13057-31698 GCA_013398915.1 Dromas ardeola | reverse complement strand
GATATGTTTTCCATAGTTTACAATCTCTTCAGCAAAGAAGACAGACACACCATCTGAAGTGATAAAATGGAAATATGTGTCTCTGTAAGCATGGCTTTCCAAAATTTTGAAATCTCAGAAAGACAGCAGAAGTTCCAAAAGTTCCAGATTTATCTTAGTTCTTAAACCAGTTTGGCAGTAGAAAACCTATTCAGAATTTTTCTGTTATGTCTTATAATGAGGTGTGGTGTTTTTGAAAATAAATCGTTAGAATCATTTTCATAGACTTTAGGAATTCATTTTAAAACCCAACTAAAATACTTCTTCGACCAATCTATGTCTTAAAAGTCATACAGTCACATTAAAATAATTGGTATTTTGGAAGCCGTGTCCTGAGTGCAGATATTCCACCTCCGCTTTGTAATAAGGTTCAGCTCTTTTCTGGGAAAGATTGGTCTCTCTTAGGTACTTCAATAAAATGTGTGGCATTTCAGACTTATTTTATTGAAGCCTCTACACCTTTCTTTTATTCATTTCATTGTGGAAGTAATTATGTTTTGGAGGTGTTATCTCTGTTAAATACTTCATGACCTATTGTACATCTGTCAAATCTATTTTTGCAAACACGATACTCTTTGGGGGAATTTTGAGGCACTCATACAGATTTCAACTGGATTAAGTGCTGTAATGAAAATGCTGCCCAAGTGTATTTTATACTACAGTAAGTACTTATTTCAGAATTCAATTATACCTACAGGAATATATTCTGTGTCTGATTATCTGGGAATGCCAAAGATACACAGTGTTTTGGCAGAATGACTTCAACTCTGCTAACTAAGTTAATGCTTTTGAAGAGGAGATTGGGTGAAAATATTACACACAGTCTGAGTTTCCTCCTCCGGTCCACCAAACAATGGCATTTACTTGATGGAAGCGAGAGCAAGAAGGCTGTACTCCCTTTCACATGTGCTCCTCTTAGCTTTTCCACTACAGCTACATGATTGGGAATGTAGCTCTTAGACCTTTCTAAATCACAGCTTAAGAAAAAAAAGGAAAAAGAGCATTGTGGTCTGGGCTAGTACAGTACTCAGTAAGAGCTAGGCTAAGATCCTCCCACAGTGCTAACAAGAAAGAACTAAAAAGAGAAAGAAATTGTTAGGCAGAAGGATGGGTTGCCTTAATATTTTTTTTATGCCTGAATGTATTTTGAGAAATAGCAATCTTAAATTCTTACTCTATGTTTGATTAACACCGATTAAGAAAAATAAATAACATTTCTGTTTGGATTTCTTGCTATTTACATCATTCACTCCTAAGCAGAATTCATGGATAGTGTCTTCCACTTTTAGTTTTAGCAAGTTCTCTTGATGATGTCTTGATGTACATTCAATAGCTGGTTTCAGTTTTATTGGTTGATTGGGCAACTTGAAGACCTCACATTCAAACAAATTAAATTTTACCATTAATTTGAACTGAAGTTTGTTATTTTGCTTAGTTGTTGGGTTTATGAGCCATTTAGGACAGATTCTATTGCTACTGATCTTTTTTGTTATCTCTAAGTGTTGAGTGATTCTTAAATTATAATTTTGTGAAATAGTTTTTATCAAAATAACATTACTTTCAGTAGTAAATGTATTGCTATTGTGCATGTAAAGAATGCAAAATATACAAAATCATTAGGACTGAGGATGTAATTATTGTTAAATATTATTATCGTTTTATTTATAATTCTGCACCTTTTAATCCTTTAGTAGCTTCAGCATGCATTACTTACTGGCCCTTCCTTTTGTCTTTATTAAAAGCAAACTAACACATTCCTTTCCCCAAATCTCCTGTCTTTCTGACCTTTTGATACAGTGAAATGGTTTAAACTTTAAAAAGTTTTACAATGTGTTATATGACAATTCCCACATAGAATTGCCCATGCCTTATCTTAAAAAGAGTTTAGAAAACTCTCTATACTTAGCAGATATCCAAAAAGAACTTACAGACATGCTTAGAAGGATAGATCTCCAACAGATTCCTTTAGGCCGTGATTTTCAATAACACAGGGCAAGGATTTTAGGGGGACTTGATGTATTTATTAGATCAATGGTGTTAGAAATCACAGATACGTTTTTAGGAACACAGAACCTGGCTGATCTAAAATGCAGGCGGCAAACCTCAAGCTAAGTGCAGACTGATTATAACTCTTCTGAATTAATTATATTGCTCAGACCGTTTGAATAAAGGAGGATGACAGCAACAGGAAAACTGATTAAGTTCTTGGTCCTTAAAGAGCCAAGAGACACATTTTAGGGAAGCATGTTCTCCAAAGGACTGTAGTTCAGAGACATATCTAAACCCATTCTTTTTTTTTTTCTTTTTTTTTTTTTTTTTCACATTTTCAGCTCTCATGCTTATACTGGAAACACCAATTTACAAGGTAATTATCAAAACTGGGATCCCTTGGGTTTAAACTTTCTATTTTACATATTGCAGTCAACAAATGCTCTCCTAAGATTCCTCCAACATCTCCTTGCCCAAAGCAAGACAATCATTATGTCTGGTAGGTATTTAAAGAAGCCTTTCTAATATATTCAGGATACCAGGTATAAGGAAAAAAAAATAGTTGGAAAGCAGTATAGCCATGGCTAAGTGCATGTAGAGATGAGTTGTTCTCCAGTTGATCCTCTGCACCCAGCAATTTGTGCAGTTCAAACTCCAGTATAGCCAAATGTGTACTTAGTGTGACTGATGTTGTCTTGCTTGGGCACATTCTGAGAAGAGCACGTTGATGTGGCTTAACTACACCTGACTTGTGGGTGACAATGTTAGGAAATGGAATTCATAATACTGAATCAAGATTCTGCATTCCCTATACAATAAATTGGGAAAGTTAACTGCCTTAGGAGGGTGTGGATAACACCAGCCTACATAAGTATGAGAGACACAGCCAAAGGAGAGTGTTCAGACTTCTGACCCTCACACATACTTCACCTGCTCTGTAAGAAGGATTCAGATGCTGAAACTACTGTCAGCATCTAAAGCATCACATTTGGATACAAATGATTGGCCTGTTCTTCAGGTAAGGAGAAACAGTAGTACTACCACCATTCACATAGTATTCTGCTGCCTAGGGTGTGTGGCCAAGGTCCTGCCTAAACCTCAGGTAATTTGAACCCTTATCTTCTTCAGAAGATGAAACCTTTTATTGACTGGCCTGCTGAAGGTGCACTGCTGGGCTGTCAAGAACACAAATTGTGGAATCAAAAGAAGTTCTAGTTCTTAGGATAGTGGTGGTGAGACACTGCAACAGGTTGCCCAGAGAAGTTGTGGATGCTACATCATTGGAAGTGTTCAAGGTCGGGTTGGGTGGGGCTTTGAGCAGCCTGGTCTAGTGAAGCATGTCCCTGCCCACAGCAGGGGGGGTGGACTAGATGATCTTTAAAGGGCCTCTCCAACCCAAACCATTCTGTGATTATGAGAATGCTCTGTACATGCTTATATTTTTCCATCTATATGCTTTACTCTACATAGGCAGAATAAAGAACATAATCTTGATAGCGAAGACTGAAATGGATAGTTTATTATTAGGTTATGATGATGGATTTGGCTAGAGAAATATTTCCTAAATCAGTGTTCTGATGCTAATTAGTTCTTCCATGTGACTATACAGTGAACCTGACAAATATAACCATCACCATTTTAATTTCGTGAAGAGCTGTTCTATAACAGACATTACAGGAATCACTGACTACACTCCAGTTAATTCTATTGACATGGCTAAAAACATAAAATGTGAGATCATGTCAGACAAAGTTCTATTCATTTTCAGATTATTAATACCTTTTGGTTTGTGACTGTCTACGCTAACTCTATGGAGAACACTTTTATTTAATTAAAGTTCTGTAAAGATTTGAGTAAAAATGAATAACTACATCAATTTGTAATACATTAAGATAAAAATATCTATTGTGTTCAGAAATGAATCTGGCAATAAAGTATTATCTTTTGACTAAAGAATTCAATGTTTGGCTTCATGATCTTCTTAGCACTGCTCTCATCCAGGCTCCTACGAAGTCCTCAAAATATGCAGAATGATATATTGTGCTCTGTTTAATCACTAAGCATGTGAATAGATGCAAGTTTTTTAGATGGGAAAAAGTGCTCTGAACTATATTTTTATGGTCTACACTTCCTTACTTCTGTCTAAGCAAACACAGACGAGCCCAACGTTACATATTCTCTTAGCGAAAGAGTATTATAATCAAGCTGATATTCTTCTCATTTATATAAGCATGGGTTTTTTTCCCTGTTTTGGAATCTTCTTAACTAACATAACCCATCTGTGACAGCTGCTGTTGATAAAAGCTCTCTAAAAGCTGCTCTGCTTGAAAACATCATGAGCTGTTTTGCTTTTCTTTTTCTCTTTCACAACACTAAAAATTATTAGAAACAATTGATTGGCTTTTCAGCCTGGTATTACTTTGTATTATGTAATTTTTTTCTTGTACGCAACTGCTTTTCTTATAATTATGATTGAAGGAATTCTTAATTTGTTGGATTAAAATTCAGGATACTTACATAAAGAAAATGTCAAATAAAGTAGGAAAATACCTAAGTGATTAGTTCATTATTCATGAATGGCAATTTTACACAGATGGATCAAACTGAGGACTTTTTTTAGCCATTGATTGGAAAATAATAGGGAACTAATTAAAAAAACATCCAGTTCAAGAAAAATTTGTAAAGCAGACACAGTAATAAAAGATTACATATTAGGAAACCGAGAACAAGGCACATTGTGCTTAAGACTTTTGTAAAAAAAATCTGGTTGTGTTTTATACTGATGCAAGCTATGTAGTATTTTCTATATGTTTTATAAAATCACATTTTTAACGTAAACACTATCAGGATGAAAATGCCTTTTATTCTGAAATTTACTAAATTCTGAATATCTGAATATGCTATTGGATTACAATTCTTTTATGTGTGAAGAAGGCCTGGGTTTTTTCTTTTAAAGACCATTTAAAAAAAAAAACCAAAACCTGAACAGAATCCTTATGTAACTGCCCTTTGATCTCCCAGTACACCAGACAAAAATTCTTCCACTTGAACAAATGAAGTAACTTGATAACACACTTAGAGTGGTCTTCTTCTGTGTTCATTATCACTAGAAGGGGTAGGTCGAGTTAGTGTTTGCTGATAGCAGCATGAGGGCAGGGAGGAGCATTGGGTTCTGGCTGGAGAAGAGTAGTCTTTGGTAAGTAGGGACTTTTCTGCCTGCTATGACGGACTCCTTCTGGTCTTTCTAAGGTACCTTGGTTTTGGCCCCTTCACCAATCTGGCTGAATATATGGTTACTGAACATCTGAGTTTCACTACAAATGCCCTTATTTTTTTTCTTCCGCACAGAGTCTTTGTCCTGGAGATACTTGCGTACTCCGTCCATCTGCTGTTCTGGTCAGAGAAGTAGCTCTGATTGGGCTATTGAACACTGAGAAATATCAAAGAAATGGCTACTATGCATGCGCAGATCAGGAAGTGTGGTGAATTCAGTACATCAGAGAGAGCCCTCTCAGTACAGTAATTTTGGCATCTCACAAACAAAACCTTTTACATTAGGTGCACGGATATATAGCACATATTTTGGGACCCAAGGCCAAGTGTTGTGTAGTATGGATGCAGGCAAGTCACCAGGTCTCAGAGCTAGAGAATGGTCCCTGTCACTTTTAGATCATTGAAAGGTGACCACCAGCATAATCTGCAATCACTGGGTGTATCTGGTGAGTGCATGATGCCTTGCAAGGCATGTCCTAAGGACTTGTAGGGTAGGTCTCAGACACATGAGTTTTTGACAGCAATACAGTCTGGAGCCCAGTCAATCAAGAGACACTAGAGAGCAGCCTACAACCAGTTCATGTTCTTTCATGCGGCTGCAGCACCAGCAAGCGAAATTGCAGTTACAGGGCAGGCTGCAATTTCTGAGGTGTTGGCTTAAATCTCAGGCAGATTTGGACACGTTATCACTGAAAGAGTATTCACCTAGACTAGCAGTCACCAATAAGCCAACCAAGCTGGCAGTCATCCCTGCTACTGTGAAGGCATGAGTTCTCACCAGAGAACTGTCTTTTTTAATGTGGGAAAAGAAACTTACTGCTTATAAAGCAATGCATTGGTGTCCTTAACTTTCGGGAAACCACTGAAAGGGCTTGCCTGATGATAACTTCAAATAAACAAGCACATGCCCCTTACAGTCTTTTGAATCCGAGGTGGACTATTGACTTGAACCATTTCAGATCAAATAGTTAAACTTTGGCAACTGGAAATAAGTTTTTGTAGTAGAAAGTGTCAGGCAGCTTTAAATAAAGAGAGCGGCCAGCCCTGCTTGTGATAAAAAATTGCACATACACATATGCATGCACTTCCTCAAAAAACTCATTTGTGCCCGTGTGTCTGCTGCGGGACAGACCCAGCAGAGCTGGCCAGACGCAGACGGGAAGAACAGAGGGTTACGAGAGCAAGCATGAACTCTCTGGAGTCAGCCAGAAAATGAGGCTCCCACCACTGCAGACATTGCTCATAGGTCGCGGTCGTGCAGCATGTGTGAGTGATAAACTAGAGAGCTATGAGTAATTAGAGCAGCTTACAGGTCATACGTATGCAGATGTGACCAAAGGGCAACAGCACAGGCTGGACACCAGTTCTGATGACGAAGATACAGCAAGTGGCACCTTTCCTTTCTCATCAGCACTAAATCAGCTCCCCTGCAATATTCCTTGACTGAATGAATAGCTGTCAAACATGAAAAGGTCCTCCCTAAGACAGAAGTCAGGAGACGCACAGAGTGTTTCATTGCACCCCTTGACATTGTTCCCATTAGGCTAGCTGCCATAAAGAGTGGATAGAAATGTGGACTGTACTTCTTGGAGGCTGGGTGGCCTGTTTAATGCCTATAGTGTTATGTGGTTATTAATGTACCCTCTCAAAACAGAGGAAACCTGCTAAAGCTGCATGTTGAGGGAGTTTAGGGGAGCTCCCATAGTCTCTCAGCTTCAAGAAATGCTTTATAATAAACATAGGTCCCTAAGAAACAAACCAAATAGTAATATATTATTAAAATTGAAAACACATTATTAAAAGAAGGACTTTATGATAGTGTTTGGACTATTTTTCAGGTTTCTTGGCTGACACTTTCCTCCCTGCTGTTCCAGACTTTCCCACAAGCATTGTCACAGCTATAGGCTTCAACAGCCCGTCATCTGCTCTTGAGGTTCTTACAGCTTTTTCTGCCCATTAAATATGAACATAGAGCTCTTTACTAGTGCCACTTTTGTTTTCTTTTAATATAAAAAAGTAAGTTGAACTGGGCAAACTTGGTTCTTGAAATGAGGAGTGACAGCAACAAACGCTAGAAAAAGAAAATACCAAAACCATTCTTTTATTTCTATTTTGCAGACTTCCCCCCCGCCCCGGCCCCAGCTTCCACTTACATTGCTTATTGTGGTTCTCTTTTTACAGTGGTCGTCTCACCTTCCTTACCATTCTGGTTTTCAATACCATCACTGAGAGCTATGTAGTGGAGGACGATAGTCGGATCCATGGCTCAGAAAACAACTGTTCTCTGCTTTGGGTAGTGGAGAATCAAGAAGTGGGAATAAGTACTCGTTCGGGCTGTCTGAGGAATGTGTAGGTTTTATATGCTGGAATCAACAATCTATTTACCAGTACTTACATTTGACCAGACCACAGTTGCTCTCCAAATAGCGAAGCAGTAAATAGGGTGGAGATGCTATTTTAAACTTGTTCTATAATTCATAAATAGTACAGGAGACTGTTCTAGTACTCTGGCACTTTGATAAATGGGTAAAAAAGGAAAAAGGTTGTCATGTTATGAATAATTAGGTCTGTTGCAATTGGTACTGCATTTTAATATCAGGGGGCAGAGTCGAAAAGAGGTATTTGCACATATCGTGCCCTAATTTTAAAACAGGATGTATTTTTTTAAAAAATTTTGTTCTTTATCTTCTAGAATCTTGACACAGTTAACTTTTTGATCCCTTTCTAAAAGAAACTATAGAGAAGCATTGTCCACTGGTCTCCTGAAATCATTTAAAACAGCAGCAAACATCTAAACAATACTTAGGACATTGTTCTCATAAGGGTAACAGCTGTTGTCAGGTCATATCTTTCCAGAAAAGAATGGAGACATTACATTAATGGAGATCATGTCCAAACATGAAATTTAACCTTGTATTCCTAAACGTATTAACAGTGTAATATAATCAAAAGTACTAGGTCTGTTTTTCCACAAAAATGTTCAGTTTCAGTCACCCTAAAACTATACGTAAATTCTGCTGAATTCATAAAATAGTTTCATTTGGTTTTCTTCAAGTTAAATTTTTCACAAAACTTTTGGTGTGAAGATCCCTCCTCTGCTCTTTTTATCCAGTAGCTCAGGTGTTAAAGCACTGCACCAGACGGTGGCTAATGAATTCTCTGGTTTAAAGGACTTTAACCTTTATCTTGAAAGGGCTTGAAGGGCTTGAAAGTTAGAAAGTATTTGGGGAGCAAGTGGAAAGACTTGGCTTGTTCTGTGGAAGCTATACTATTTTATGTCAACACATTCCTACTAGATCAGGGACTGAAACACCAGCATCTACCAATTGGGTAGATACTGGGTAGACCCAAAATTTATATTACTGAGCATCAGGAACATAAATCAGACCAATCCCATGCATTACTGGGTCTGACTCCTTAGCCTCCTGCCTTCTCCAGACCAGTCCCAAGCCCGATATTGATACTGTCCTGTAGAACTAGAGCTTATTACTTTGGGCTTGGTAGTTCATACTCATTGCGCTCACACCTTATCTTCCAATTTGGAAACCACTGGTTTAAGGTTTACAACATTCATCTGGGGGAGGATGACCAGAACTTAAATTTCCCTGATTCAGAGCACATATGGTGAGACATAGGATAGTGTTGCAGGGTCAGCCTTAGCTTGTTCTCTCCTGTTACCGGTAGGAATACGGGAATGGGTTCTCCACTTCTTAATCACTGGAAAGTTTTCCTGTTGGTAACTTGTACCTTCCATACTGTGGTTTCAGCCTATTACTTCTTGACCGGTCCTTCACTGATTGAGAAATCAGATCTTTTTCTTCCTCTTTGTTTATTTCAAATCCTTCCACCAGGTACAATTCTTTAAGCTTAACGCAATTCATTTCATTCTTTCCGGAATAACCATGTCTTCAAGATCTCAGATTACTCCCTCTGCTGTCCTTTTTTATTTGAACTACATTTTTTCCTGAAGTGGGCACAGCAAGGCTTGAGTGCAAGGACTATTTAAGGTGCCCTGTGGTCTGTCAGTCTTGCATTAGAAAAGTCCTTTCTTGACATTTCAGAAACTCCTGAAAACTTCTTGCCCTACCATGAATTGAGTCCAACATATAAATGCCTTGAAGTCTTCTCCCTGCTCCTGCCACAGCTCCCTGCAAACCATGAGGGGGTTAATGATTAATTGAACCCAGATGCTTTGGCTTTTTCCTACATCTGATAACTCATTCTGCCACAACAACCATGGAATTAAAATGAAATAAAACAGTCATTAAGAAACCAGGTTATCCCATGGAATGGTCACTAAGAAGTAAGCAGTCCTTAGCCAGTGACTAACGTGGCCAGCTTTTTAGACCTCCCCCTACCCAAAACACAGCATCAAATTTCTTTATTAACTCAACGTAATGTATCCAGGAAATCATCACCCAAAAATTTAGCATGTGGATAGCAGGCTGTACACATAATTGCTTTTTCTATATGACCACAGAACCAGAATATACAATACAATTCTTATTCCCTCTCTCACTAATCGAAGTAACAGTAATTAATTATTTCTTAGATATCTTAAGAATTTAAACAGGAATTCACAAAGAGTGGCAGAGAGAATCATCACACTGTATTCTACAGGAAAAGGCTGAAAACACTCCAAAAAAGAAGCAGGTAGGGCTTGAGTAGGACATCTTTTAAGCAAATATCCAAGCTACCACATTACGTCCTAACTATGGGTGCACTGACAGTGGCAAAACAGGGTTATGAAGGGCACTTTTAACTTGCTGTGAACAAAACCCTAGGATTTAAAGCATTTGGGAATTTCTCATTTCCAAAATTTGTCTTTATTTTTCACTTGGTGGGAACAACTAGAGAAAATTCAAGCCAAATTTGCTACTGTTTCTGAATGACCTCAAATTGTATTTTAGAAAAGGATGGGAAGGGGTAAAGATATTTGTTACTGGAAGAAAAAAAATAATCATCCAACTTCAGTAGTTAGACAGTGTAAGCAGAGCACATATCTGAGTCTCTATTCAAAGCAAAACACTGGAAAAAAGCCTGTAAATTTATCATGACAGCATAATAAAAATTTAGACATTATAAACCACTTAAAACTACTATAAATAGTAACTTCTACTTAAACTCACATGCAGATGAATTTTTCTTAGTATGGAGGGCAGGAGATTAAAGATGTTCTGCCAAAAAAACAGGATTAAAAGATAGAGTTCAAATGTATATTTAGGGATGGGAAAGATGAGGGATGGTAGTGATTATTTCAGAGCTCCACCAAGCACCTTTGTCCAATTAGCCAAATACTTTCTTTTTCAGAACAGCTTGGAGGAGTCCAGAGCTGCTGGATGGCCTGTGGAGCAGACCTAAGTCCTGCTGCTGGAGATTGTTAATTTTTATTGTCTTTAAATTTGGTATTCTGTAGAGTGAGAGACAAATACTACCACTTATTCCAAAAAGCAGAGTGCAGGTACAAGAGCTGCATAAACACCAAGAATTTTTAAAATGTGTGCTTTCATTTCACAATTTTTCCTTCTCTCACATAGACCCTGAACTTGAGGTTCCTCATTCAGAAAAAAGTTTGGGTCATTTCCCTGAGGGGTCCAGGGGTCCATTTCCCTGATTGCCTCAACAATCTCACCCCGGATGTCTATTTTTCTTGCATTTCCTACAACTTTGTACCTGAGAGTTTAAATGAGCTTAAGTATTTTGGTTATTCTGCAGGGAACTTCAGAATAATTACTTTAGCAAATACTTTTTGTAAAGCTGAGCATCTTCAAATCAAAATAAAAAATTAGAGGGTGTGAGAGTACTCCATCCCAAGGTCACTGCTAACATCAGAAAGTTCTGATAGGAAAGCTTTAAATCATTACTAAGTCTGAAAAACAATGGTGATAATAATAATTGGTTAAATTTTCCCTCTCCTTCTCACCATATGTGAGATAAACTATCACACTGAAACATGGGTAGGCCATTTTCTAACTTTCCCATTGGTAGAAGACTGTGGTTATTTATATATCCAAGAATGCTCAGATGGTTCCAGAGTCTTGCTGCTTTTTTAAAATTTTTTTATTACATCAACTTCAAAGTACAAAGCCCACCTCAGGGGATGTCTCTTTAGCTCTAGAATAATTAACACAATGATAGCTGGACTGCTAGAATAGTTATTATCAACATAATGAGTCAGCCCAGTATTTGCCTTAACAAACAAAAGGATTGGGTCAACACAAAATGATTAAGTTGGCCCTTTTATTTAACCTCTTTTCACTTAGTTAATTTTTTTAATTAAAATCTTTTCAAATGCAGGAATAAGCTTTAGCTTTAAAAGTACCAATACAAAAAGATTTTCCACTTCTGGCTGAAACTATGCTCTGAATTCATTGACAGTTGCTAGTTGTTTCAGTCCTCATGAAACTCCTGTTCTGGATGAGTTTACAATGTCAAAACGTTTCACCAGATGTACTTACACACAGTAATCAAGTCACCACTTTGTCTTCTTTTTGATAACCTAAGCAGATTGAGGGCTTTTAGACATTTTGTCCAGCTCTCAAATCATGTTGCAGCCTCTCCAATTTCTCAACATCCTATGCAAAATGCAAACACCAGAGATGTCTACGATGTCTTTTAGTATCCGTCTCATGGATGGATTTGGAAGGAAAAAATCAGCTCCCTAGTGTGTCAGGAGAACAGAATAAGAAAAATGTTTGAAGAGAAATACAAAGAGAGAAAAGATACTATGATCGCAGTGAAACTACTTTTCCTTTTAAGCTGAAGATGGTGGTAGGAAGGCTATGGCTATGTCCATGGACAATGAAACAGCTTTTCTGTGATCAAGTTCAGAGTGCCCTGCACCTACCATTGGAAGAAGTATGAAGGCTTGTGTAAGTCTAACCATTTTTACAGCACTGATTTCAGAAAAGTGGTGCCTTTGCTGCAGAGAGGAGCTGATCCTGAGTAAGGAAGAAGCAGTTTGTCCCAGGATCCTGGTGGTGCACAACTTGGGTCTCGCTGAGGAAGGAAGGGAAGGATACAGAAATGTGAAGCTGCCCATTCTATTTGATCAAGCGTATCTACTCCAATCTCTACATCCCTGTGGATTTGCTTCAACACAAAGCATGTGCTGCCTTGAGGGCTCAGTGGGATTACTTAATGGAAATGAAGGCGATGGCCAGGAAATCAGCACAGTCTGAAGCTACTGGCAGCGGAAGGGGGGAGAGTTCAGTCTTCAGGCACACACTCTTTTGACAAGCATGCCATCAATCCCATCTCCTGTGGCTCTTTCAGAGAACAGCTGTGTTGCAGGCATGAAAGAAAAATCAGAGTCTACCACGAGAAGCACTCCAACATTAACGTCTCAACTTTTCTGTCCCTGTAACCCCCCTACATTGATCTTGCAGACAAACACCTTCCTCTGCCTTCGCCAGCTCAGTGGCCAAGATCCCCACTACTGTGGTCAACCTTATCTTGATAATTTTTGTTGGGTTTTTTTGATTGTTTTTGACTGTCTTTCCTTATTTCGATACCTCCTTCCACAGTCTTCTGCTACAAATGCCCAGAACACCCCATGTAATACACTGGAAAAATCAGTCCGCCTTGCATACTCTAGCAGATGAAAAAAAGCCAGTAGAGAAGAAGAAATACAAATACAAATACAAATACAAATACAAATACAAATACAAATACAAATACAAATACAAATACAAATACAAATACAAATACATGGCTTCTTTAGCTTCACTCTTTTGGAGTCTTATTAGGAATTCCATATATGTTAAGACTGGGGTACTTAAATTCTTAGACCATGACCCCTCTAGAGTGTCAAGTGCCAGTGTCAAGGCCAGTTAAATCTAACAAATTCATGGCGCACTGTTGGCTGTGGCAGACCATCTACACCAGAAATTTGCACCAGAGCACTTCCATTCCAGGAGGGGAAAAACACCTCGGGCAGGACTACAAGGAGCAACTCAAAGAGCAGTGGCCACTAGAGTGGAAACCTAACCCTGTTCAAGTCCATTAAGCATAGTGGGGCCAGGATTTCACCCCAGCCTCTTTTTTCCTGCTTTAAGTGTGTGATTTGGCAGGGGAAAAGTTCAATTGAAGGCACACAGTTAGGCTATGCATACAACAAAGAGGCAGGGAAGGGAAAAAAAAGCAACACAAAGGATTACTTTAAAGTTAGACCTCAGCTCCTTTAGCTTTACACAATGGAGGAAAGCACATAGGTTTCAACAGGATAAAAGCAGACTTTATTTTGTAAAGAGATCTCAGGATGAAACAAAGGACTGTAATTGTATCTCCTATCTCCAAATCTGAGGTGGTGAAGGAAAAGAAAGTGGGTGGATGGTTAACAAGAATAGCTTGAAACCGTGCTTTGTTAACAGAGTAAAATTATCTTGCTGAGAACCTTTATTTTCCACATAACTTTTAACAGGAGCATTATTTTACATATCTCTATGGTAGAGAACCCATTTACAAATTTGCAGCAAGTAACCACTGAACTAGAGCTAATTTTTCTCTCTGTTTTCTGTTTCATCTACTTAATTGATGACAATACATTTGAGTTGGGTTCCTAGCACACCTCTAGCTAGAAGCCTGTCAGCATTTCCATTCTGCGCACCTCGGGCACTTTCACACTGGCTTAATTTCACCCTGTGAAATACACCCGATCAAACCTGGGAAAGGTTTAGAGGTAAAAGTGCGGTTTGTTTGTCAAAGAAAATCATTCATGTAGCTCTGTTTGAAATGTGGGACAAACCACCTAAAATTAAGAGAGAGGCATGCTCATTTCACATGTCCTTTTTGTTTGCTCTGTTTTGAAAATATGAAAAGCCACGGGTGGGTCAGACCAGAGGTCTCTCCATCTCAGCACCTGCCTACAAGCAGAAGTTACAGTTCCACTAAGCAGATGCTTAGTGGAAAGTGATACCCCTGCCCTCTCCTGCCCTACCTCCCAGCTACTGCCATAGGATCATCCCACACGTTCATCATATAAATGAGTTGAGATCTGTAATTTGTACTTTCTTTTTTACAGTTACATTTTAGCAGATGTGTACCGCAATTGACATCATAAAGCCTGCATCTAAGTACAGTTTATATAATTAAGTGTCGGTTCATTCTGCCATTTCTACAAACCACCTGTGGTGGGACATTTGGACGTTTGTGTTTGCGTGGTGCTCAACGCTAAGAAACTGGTGTGGCCTGTCACTGCTGCCATCCAAACCCAGAACTCACCAGATGGTTTTTAAAATCTGGCAACTTCTTTCTTTTTCTTTTCTGCCTTTTCCGCGATCTTGCAAATGCAAGATACAGGCTGTCCTCGTCATTCATTTCAAAACCTGATCAGTTTTTGGCTGGAAGTGCCCTCTACAACTCCACTCTCAAATTCAGAAATAGAGATTTTCCACTCATTTTTTAGGACTTTTCTACCTTGCGGAGTGAATTTCATTATGAGTTATGTCATGGCAGGTGTTCATCTCCCCTCACCTTCTTAATGCAGGAAGCATATGGGGCATTACCCACAATAATAACCCCACTGAATGTCTCTACCAGCAAAGGTGATGGGAAAGCCAACTGGCCGGCCTGGAGTTCCCTTTCGTAAGGGAAATTCCGTGGGAGTTATGGGGCTTGTATAATAATAGCCTTATTCTAGAATATTTTCCTATATGAACTTCATGTTCAGGTTATGGGCTTGGGGAAATGGTTTTTAAAGAAAGGAGGTAACGTTTCTGAATAACATTTGAAGAACACATAGATTCAGATTTAATTTCAAATTGTCATGTTTGGGGGGTTATAGATTCAGACTCCTGATCTTATCAGACTATATTTGTCATGTGTTTCATTCTTTTTTTAAGTGTTTGACTTCATTCAAATTCATTTAGCAGATCCATCTTTGGAGGAGGAAATCCCAACATTATTAAATTCAAGGACTCAAAGAAAGGAAGGTAGAAAAAATATGTATGACTTGGAAAAATCTGTTGATTAGTACTGAAGGGCTCTCTAACCAATTTAAAATTAAGATTAATCTGAATCCGTATAATATATGGAAAATCATTCTAAAATTGCAACCTGAGAAACTATATTTTAGTCTTGAAAAGTTCTATTTCTTCTGCTACACCAAAGTGAATGTGTATTTGCACTCTGGATCATACATATGTTTAACTCTTATCCTCCAAATTAACTCTTTTTAGAGTATTACTGTAGTAAGTCTACAGTTATACTTTTTTAACATTATGAACTAGCATTTTTTGCAATGCAAGAATCGCAATATGCAAAATAAAATACAAACCCAATCAAATAATCACTTAGCTATGGAATAGATACATCTCTATGGAATAGATACATCTGAGAGGTTTTACAGTGCTTCTTTTATTCTTGGAATATTTCCAAAGGAATTTTTGCACCTAATTTCCCTTTCTATCTATTTAGCACGCCAGTCAGTCTTTCTTTTTTTCCTCTATGGTTTCAGCCAAACGGTGCCGCCCAGTTCAGAGTGTGTGGTATTGTTTATAACGTGGTCTCAAAGTGGGACACAGCAATCAGTTTCCCTGCTAGTGGAAAATGCGGAATTTCCACCACTCAATGGAAGTGCTATTCTAAAGCAAGTTTCTTGCTGGGCCAGATAATGCCACGACGCTGCACAGCACCAGTTGAAGATTGGCCCAGATGCATAGATTTTGTAATGTTTCCATAAACTTTTATGGTAAACCCAGTTTATCTATTTTCCTGTTCTCCTTCTAGCAAAGGAATATTTGCCAAGCAATCACCGAGCTATCGTGAAAACCGGGATGTGAAAACACCTATTTGTGTTCTCTTTTCTCAAGTGAAAGTACCAAAAATAAAAAGCATAAAAAGAAAATTATTAAATTGAAAATAAGTATGGATATCTACTCAAAGATGATATCTATTAAAACAGCTGAGGCTCTTACAGTCAGAGACTCGGGGTTGGGGTAAATGCACTGCAGCAGAAAAGGAGACTGTGACTCCCTGCTGGTACCACGCTTGTGGGACGGGGAAGGCTGCACCACCAGACAACCCTCTGCAATGGTATTATGTCAATGGCATTACAGCCAATAAGCTTGTGCAGAGGCTTACTTATATAAGGCTTCCTAAAAATATTGCTAGTGCAAAGTCCTGTGTTTTCAATTATACATAACTTTTCCCCCATTATACGTGCTCAGGTATTGTAAGAAAGATTTAAGTGCTGTGCTGGAGGAGGGCTGAAAATACTTTTTTTTCTTAAATCTTTAGAAAATTAACTTAAACCTGTGTGACCCAGACTGATCATTTGGAGACAGAATCCTTTAAAAATGAGGAATTAAAGAACCTTTGCACATGGGGATAAAAGGAGTAAAAAAATGAAGCGTAGGCACTCTATGATTCTGTTTAAGCCACGCTCTGCTCAAGGATGCAGGTAAGCAGGGCTTCTTTTGCCTTTTCCCAGTATGAAGAGTTCCTAACAGCAAGACTATGAGACCAGGACAGGAGAAGGCTCCCAATGTTATATTTTAGTGTAGTGAATAGTAAGAGCCACAAAGACTGAATGGTATCTTGACATTAAATATTAAGCTTTTTTTCAGATTTCAAATTTCACTTCTACTAATCACTTAACTGTTATTTCACTGTAATAGTTCAGTAACGCACATCAGATATCTATAGGCCAGATGCAATAGAAATTTGCTTAATATACTTTTAACACCAAAGAGCTATGCGTGCAATAAATGAATAACAGTTTAAGGAACAGTAGATTTCAGAAAACAGCATCAAGTGTGTTGTGACTATAAGGATTTCACTTGACAGACTCTGCTCTCACACAGATCAATACCTCTGCATGAATTATTCTCACTGCATTGCATTTTAAATTAAGAGATTTTTATCCCTTTGAATTTCCTGGATCTAATTAATGCAATGTGAAGCAGGATATAAGTTCACCACATGAATTCCAGCATTTCTAACATTCAGTGGTCTTATTCCAGGCATGCAGAACAGACAAAATCAGGTTATCATCAGGATGAAAAGTTCTGTGACAATAAGGGATAAAACACTGATTGTTCACATAAGCTGGAAGCTAAGATGGTTTTCTAGCTAAACACCATAGCTTTAAAACTAATGTTAGGACTCAAAAATGGTGGGATATGTACATGACAATACCAACTCGCTTTTAATATAAACTGCTGCAGAAGTTTTTGGTAAGGTCCAAAATGTACCCCAAATTGTAAGCAGCTGTCAAATTGTCACACCGTCAGTCATCTAACATGGTTGGGTCTGATCACTGTTTCTCGGCAAATACTGGTGAAATAAATATGTAGTACAACAGAACACTATCCTGCAAGCCATCTATTAGAATAACAAGATGACTTAATTCATTAAATGTGTGATGTTTTATGTCTCCTAGCATTCTCATCTGTGTATTTAGGCTTTACTAGTCTAATTCTTCTGGGTTAGAAATATACTGGTAGATGTCCAGCCTCCCTCAGATCCTGTCTCAATGAACTCTTGCAGCAATGAGTTCCACCAGCTAACCATGACTGGTGTGAAGAAACATTTCCATACGTCACTTTTGCATCTGCTGCCAGGAAATCACTCTGTTTTTTCCTCCATTCTTTCAGCCAGTTGATATTTCTACTGAACAAGGTGATCCACCCAAATCTAGCAGCTGTGACTTGCTGTGATTCACATGGTGAGGAATGTGGTGTTACATGGAATTTTGTACGGAGGCAGAGCAGACCCGTGGTTTTGGAGGGCTGATCTACCACACATACAATGGCTTGCTTTGCAGTCAAATTCTGCAGTAACCTGTAGAACTAGTTTACAGTTTGGAAGTGGATGAGTTAAGTGCCATCGAGGCATTTTTTAAATGCCACAGGTATTTTTAAAGTAATTGTCTGTATTCCTTTGATGAACTTTGCCTGAAGGCTAATGACTGTAAACATTCCTACATAATAGGAGTCTTCATTAACAGATCTTTAGCAATTGCCTTTGCAAAGAAGAAAAAATGTATGAGAGGTGCAAGGCTTGGAGGAAACACAAGCTTTTTTCTTTTCTCTTTTTTTTTTTTTGAGTGAACTGAATGTGATGATGCAGTGTTTGCTAAATTTTTTCTGTTTAATAATATTGTGTTTATTATGGTCTTCACAGTGACATTACGAAACAATTATGTTTCTGTGACACTAGGAAGTTACTAGGCTTGCAAGAAAAAAATAGGGGAAAAAAAAGTTTTTCAAAATCTGTTTGATGCTTATATTGGCCCTGTCCCTTTCCTTTCCTTTTTCCTTTCTTTTTCCCTTTCCTTTCCTTTCCTTTCCTTTCCTTTCCTTTCCTTTCCTTTCCTTTCCTTTCCTTTCCTTTCCTTT
>VYZM01003751.1:0-12969 GCA_013398915.1 Dromas ardeola | reverse complement strand
TGCTTCCCTTTCCTTTCCTTTCCTTTCCTTTCCTTTCCTTTCCTTTCCTTTCCTTTCCTTTCCTTTCCTTTCCTTTCCTTTCGTTTTTTTTAAGATCAAATTGCCCTCTAAGGAGTTTATTCACATTCTACAGATTTGCAGGAAGCTATTGTGAAATCTGGCTTAGTCAGTAGCATGGACTGGTTCAGTTGCTTTCCCCAGCTCTGGCCAACTAATGTTATTAGTCTTTATTAAGTGACTAACAATGTTGTGGACTTTTATGAGCTTCTACCACAAGATATATAACATAGGTAAAAGGACAGAGAATAGATTCATCCTGGAAAACACGACATACATGGCCAATGTCCACCTTGTAGTTGAGAGATTAGCTGTGCATACATTTATTCAACATGTTTTTCTATATAAAGTGTCCATTGTGTGAACTTTTGTAAGCTAAAGATCAGATAATTTTTTCCACAATATCTTTTGAAGGTTTTGCCCTTTTGTCATTATGGAACATTTGAAGAAGTGTGGTGTTTCTTTTTTTTTTTCCCCCCTGTAAATAAATGTCTGTGGAATAGACGTTGATACAAAACAATTTTTCTTCTTTTTGTTCAGGGGAAATTTTAAAAATAGTGTTAACTGAGTAATAAGTGTAAAATGCAGCAAATACATTAAAAATAAAAGCATTAGAACATTCTGAAAATGAAAAACAGACATGAAAAAGAGAACATGAAAGACAAGACATATTAGAGGGTTTGTAAAAATCAGTCGATGATAGTTATGTAGACAAACCTTTTTCTATATCTACTAATCAGCGGGAGTGCAGATAACCCTTTCCCAATCTTTATTACTGTATATATATAACTGCTGTAAGCAACGCCAGAAAGCACATATAGCCATTTCTCTCCAAGTGATGTTGCAGCAGTTACTCCACCTGATAGGACCCAGCATTGCTCAATAGAAACGATGTCCGCGTGCCCACAAACTACTGCTATTGATTTCACCGCGCTCCTTTCTTTGCAATTTGACACTAAGGACTGCTGGCACCCAAATCTTTCAACATGGAAGCTCTTTATCACCAAAGTAAATAAGGAAGCTACAGTTTCAGTAGCTGAAGCTCCTGGCAGGTCAGCTTTTAATTATTTTGGTTGTGTAATGACTGGTAATCTCATCAGTTTGTGCCATACTGTACCTGCTGGTCTCTGCTTACTCTACCTGAAAAAGAGCAGTGGTGGAGTCTCCCCTTCCAACCATACTGCTGCATACTTTACATTGTGGACCCAATGGTCCACCTCATCCCACTGGTTTAACTACACAGAAACACTACTACTGCATTCTTGAAAGATGCTCAGATGTATGTTATATTATAGGTTTTGTATGTTAAACTAAGAATAACCCATAGGAAGGCTTAGTAGCCTGTCTTTCATTGGTTGGAGCTGATTTTCCCTCAATGAATTCAAAGTTCATTTGCTATTTTAAGGGAATCCAGTAAGATTTTGTTCTGTGGGAGGGCGGTATAGTGGGAAACAGTGAGGTTTGGCTTGTAGCCGGAATTAGCTGGAGAATTTCTAGTTTTTGGCTGCACTTGCTGTAATAGCAGATTAGTCTATGCTGAGAGATTTACTGGGGCCCGCACAAAATTAGAAAGCCAAATCTGCTTATGGTGAAAACTTCTCTACCATGTCAGAGCCTGCTTAGGTATTCTCTGTGCAGTCCACCACTACCTGCCTTCCTCGGATATCTGATGCCTGGATCATGGCAAAGCCATCTGAGAAGAACATGTATTCGGATCCCTTGGATGTGCTTTCTTGCACATATGAAAATGGAAACAAAGACAGACAAAGAAGGGGAAAAGTCTAGAACTTCGGTCTCTTCGTTGTTTCTCCATCGCCTAGCAATTATTCAAGAGATAAATGCCTGAATTTCAATATACATGGCAAAAGATGTTTCCATGGCTATTTGTGAATGAGCTGTAATTATGAAATTGTTTTGCTGCCTCTGATTTTTTGGCTAAACCTCCTCCAGACAGGCTATTGTTTATCATAGGAATCTGTGATGAGCATTTTATGCTTAAGCATAAATTTAAGATAATTTATTTTAGTTTCACATCAGTATAGCTCATGGCATTTTTCCTTATTTAAAGCAGTACAAATCTGAGCAGAATCTGACTTAGTAAAGAGAACTAAGGTCCTATGGATAGTGAAATTCATAGTTTTTTAACAGAAAAGCTTTTGTGCACATGTCAATATTATTAAAAATGTTTCATGTCACAATACTTAGTGCATAAATCTTAGTTATATCTTAGTTTCTCTAAGGGATCCCAATGTTTTCTTCCATGTCATTTCTGTAGTTTTTTTTTCTCTTTGCTCACACAATTTGTATATTTGTGTTTTATACTGAGTAACTTTTAACAGAGAAAAACTATTTGCATATATATGTCAAATTTGGGAACAAGAAACATGAGAAAGCTATTTCATGTATTTCTGGCCTGGTATCAGGAAACTGTGGAGAAGTAAACATTACATCTCATCTACTGACCATGAGGTTATGGTACACTCAGTTATGAAAAGTCATTAATAAACTACTACCTCTGTGGTTTTTGGGGAGGGTATTCTTAGTTTGCACCTTGAAAATCATAAACCCAAAGGATTTGCTCTTATGGGAAGAAATCTGTCAGTTATGTTCGACTAGGACTGGATGCTGTTGTTAAAAGCAGAGGTTTCGCCATTAAAAAAAAAAAAAGAAAAAAGAAAAAAGAAAAAAAAAGCCCCACTAGGACA
The DNA here is from genome assembly GCA_013398915.1 of Dromas ardeola. Lineage (NCBI taxonomy): Eukaryota > Metazoa > Chordata > Aves > Charadriiformes > Dromadidae > Dromas > Dromas ardeola. The sequence continues at coordinate 10,207 of VYZM01003751.1, read as the reverse complement.
GGGGGAACAAGTTATTTGCACTGTAGCAAGGAATCCTCAGATCAAGCAGCCTCTTTTCAAAGTGTGATTGTGGAATGTAACAGCTGCTCAAGATTCTGCTAACTTGTGGGAGATTCATGACCAGTAGATTAATTTGCTTTTCACCAATTATAATTTATCTTACATCAGGACTGTTTACATTTTCTCTGTCATCTACATGCATTAGCACCAGGTTAATGTGCAAACCATGTACTAAATTATGTCCTGTATAAATCTTTCCTGCTAAATACCACAGTCCTTGTCCTTACTTCCTGAGAATAACCTTTGATCTTCACATCAACAAAAAAAATAATTACCATCTCTGCCCAACCCAGGACAAGTCGTTTCACTCCTAAATAGCTGCACAGCTGGAGACAGATGTGTTCTTCTCCCTGGGTAGACCCTACAGGGTCTTCCACGAGGCTTTATATCATACTTGTCATTCGTTTATCAGTATCCAAATGTTGTACACTGGAAATGTGTGTAAAACATTCTCAGAATTTCAAACAATAACAAATCAGAATGGGGGAGGGGGGGCAAAAAGGCTGCAGGAAAACATAGAAGTCTCCCAGCTGTGCAAACTGAAGTAGCTGTATTAGCAGAAAATGCACTCCAAAAGTTACGTTATTGCCATCTTCAGCAAAAGTTGATTGAAGGAATGCAATGTCAATTTTCAAATCCAGTGCCAAGCTAATGAAAGAATGTTTAAAATCTTCCTTTACCATGTACAAAGCCATCCAGACTACAGTATTTTGTTCAGAGGAATCATGCAATTTTTTTCAGAAACCTGGTATTTTCCGACTGTGTTGAGGAACACAAAGGACTTATAGTATCTCTCCTTTTTTCAGTTAAAGAAGATTTTTCTGTCAGGCATATGTCTCAGTGTTTGATTCTGGTTTTCCCTGAATTTTACCTTCATGTGTCTTTTAGGGGTTTTTTGTTCCTTAATCATATGAAAGATTGTATCATTTCTGCTACGTTAGGAAAAAAGAATATTAAATAAGGAATATGATTAAGGGAAATTATGTTTTTAAAATGATTTTTTTAAGATACAATAAAGAGAAAGAATTTAAAGGGAAACAAAAATAGAAAAGATAGATTAAAGGAATATTTTTAACATTAACTTGTGAAATTCAATATCACAAGCTTATCACAGTGAATTATATGGCTACTGATAAACAGTTTATTAGGGTTAAGTTTAATAAACAAAGTTGTCCTAGGAGGAATATAAAAACATTCAAAGCCAATTTAATGAGGCAACTCATATTAAAGAAAATTTTAAAAAACCCTCTGAGAGCAAACGTTGTATGAATTTGATCCAATATGACATGAGCAACTCAAAATGAAAAAGGAACATGATTTTAAGCAGTCTGAATAACTAATCTTTTAAATATATTTTTTTTTCTTTTAATTCAGAAATCAGTAGGATTCAATCAGAATATTTCAATCATCTCTAAATGAGGGAAGAGTTCCCCAATTGGGTTGATTTTTTTCCTCTCCTTTACAGCTATTCACTTTGTCATCAGTCTTCCCTGGTCTCTGCAGGATGCACGGATAGTCCTGGGTCACTGCTCCTTTATTCACCACCACAACCCTTTCCACCTGAGAGTGGCACTTTTCCCAGCTCTCTTCATTTAAAACATCAGAATGAAATAAGTGGGAAAACAATCTGGCGGGAAAAAAATGAAATGCCCTACTGTCAAATGGCCATTTCACTTTGGTACTCTTTCTATACTCTGCCATTTGAAAAGTTTGGATAGAGCAGTCTTCTTTGGCTGAAATAAAGATCTTATCCTTGCTGAATGCTTTTTTTCACCCTGAAGGTGGGTCTGTCTCCTTCTGTCAGTAGAAACTACCTCCATACTAAAGAATAAAATGACCCAGGCTTACCTTGTGGCTCAAAGGACAATTGGTTTGGCATGGTGCATGTCCATAGAGTTAAGTCCGCTCCAGTCTTCCTGTGCAAGGTGGTGTCACCCATACTGCCTGTTGGGAACAGTCCCTTAGCCCATACCATCCCTGACCTGAGCCTAGGTATCAGTGCACTAACTAGCATGGGCCAAAACTGTGTCCAGAGAGAACAGTAACAGTTATTAACCAGCAGTTTGGAGATGGACAACAGGATGGACACAGAAACAAGACAAATGCGTGCCCTGTACTTGTTTAAGTTAGAGTCGATATAGAGTGACTATAATTGCCATCCTGCTTCATGAGATGTATTTCAAATGTATAGATGAAGCAAATGGACAAAGTTTTTGTGAGCATTTGCGTACCTGTTGGGCATGGTCTTACTATTTTTTAGTTATAGACAATTCTCAAGCACTGCAGTCACAAAAAAATTCCTTCAGTCACACGGAAAACACAATTTTAACTGGCAATCATAGAACAGAACTAAAGGTAACAATGCAAGACAAGGAGAAAAAGCTACTGTACTTCTAAGCTGTGTGCTGCAATACAGTTGTATAAGCAATTCCTTTCTTTTCTGCAGTGAGATCCCCAAAATAGTGAGCTGAGTCTGATGAAAATTAGATCAGCTACTATGTGAGGGTCTCACATTACGTTCACCAGAGAAATGCAGTAGGCTTTCTTGGTCTACATCTCTTTAACATATCTGTGAATGGGAGGCTTTACAGTGACCACAGGTTTCAGAGTCCAGATTACATATCCTGAAGCAACTGGGGAGTATCACATTCTGTATAAAACATTTTTCAGCTAATACAGCAAGCAGTGATACTTTCAAAAGCTTCTAAGGGACTTAAAAGTGTAAGTCCCCTTTCCAGCCAGGACCCTGGTTTGTACAGGGTACAGTCATCAAAAAGCTGAGCACCACAACCCCAATGGTTTACATATCTCACCATCCCCAAGAGCGCTCACAAAGAGTGAAGCTGCTGTCTCTGGGGTCCAGAAGGTGAATGGAGAACTGACTAAGCTAATGAGCAGATACTGCTAAAGCAGTTTTGGAAGATTTGCCAGAGAAGAAGGCCCCATGTAGCTGGAATTCATGCCATGAGTTCCTTTGTGAACTAATATTTTTGCAGTCTGAGGCACAAAATGCGGTATTGGTGGTAAAAGGTAATCATGTCAGTGTTCCCTTTTACCTAAAAAGCTCAGTGTTAGAGACCAAGATGCGGTAACGTGGTGTTCAGCACAGCTTGAGGGGATTACAGCCCACATCTCCCGCGTGAGTTCTTCAGCCATTAAGGTAATGACCCTCATAATCATAAGCATATTTTCTCTCCTACACAAAGATTTAAGTATGCTACTGAAAGAAGAACAGTTCTGTCAGACAATATTAAGACCACTTTATCCCAAAATATCCTTCAGAACAAAAATCCACCTTCTAATACCTAGTTAAGGTATATATGGCTGAGAACGACAGGTTGTATGCCATGTACCTGGGAAAGCAGAGAGGACAAGGAGGAGCTGCAGGAACAATCCATGGGTGGAAGATGACAGTGGCTGCCCAGACTCCCATAGGATGAAGTAGGCTGGGCTGGATACTCAGCTAGGTCCCAGGAAGATCTGGCAGTGTCTGCTTCAGTTCTTGAGTCACCTGCTACCACAGACACAGTTCTGGATGTGCTGTAGCACACGTGAGGTCAGGTGATTTGGCCTCCAAACAGCAGCCCAACTTAAATGGCTCATGAGCAAGCAGGGACAGATTAAAAAATAAAAGTGCACATCTTCCACAGTTTAAGTGACTGGAATCTGCACCTTCATAACCACTAGGGTGGAGAAAACATCTTCATTCCTGTTTCTTCAATCCAGCATGCTCTGTTGTTGGGTTTCCACAGCAATCTGAGCCAGCTGATGGTCCTGCTCACCCTTTGCTCCCACCTTTTCTACTACACTGACTTGAGCATTCGACCTGCATTGCCTTGAGCCCAGTCAGCGTGCTGAGGAAACAGCTGCCTTTTTCACCTCCGTTTTCTGTTGGATTTGCATGCTGAAATGACTCAGCACAGAGAGGGCCAAACAAATTCTGAAAGAGAGAGGTCGGGACTCTGGCAAAGGGTGGGACCTTGGCACCCAATAGTTAACTCAGGTTATGCTTGCATACCAGCCCATGGAACCAGCCATCGAAACAAGTAGGGATTGCCTGGGCTTTGCTGTAAGTGTAAGGTATCTAGCTGCTAAGCAAGCGTAGCCAGTCCTAGCGCTCTCAAGGGGAGGTATTTAAGCACTTTTAGGGAACTTCACTGGAAGAAATTAGACTTTAGGCAGCTTGAGTATTCAATGATGCCTAAGTTAACATTTTTCTGAATTTACGTTTGGATGAAGATGGTTTTTGTAGCAGTTGAATAACATTTGGTTTCCTAGATCAATTTGAGATTTCTAACTCCTGGTATCAAAGCTACTTTCGAAAATGTGATGAAAGTCCATAGGTATTTGGGGACTAGGAATTTGCCCAGGTATCTTTGAGAATTTTAGACATTATATTTCCAAACTATTCAAGGATAATTGTAAATGCTGTAATTACTTCTGTGTTTTACAAGCGACTCCTGACTCCAACTGCAGTATAGTACTACGTACCATATTATGTAGTACTCAGCTAGACCTTTCTTGGAAGACTGATTATCGTTATGATTGTCACAAGTTCTCTCAGAGCAGTCTTTTCTAATAACTAGTGTTGCTATAGTGCTAGAAGGAGTGGCTGGAAAAGATCTTTCTATGAATCATTTTTGAATTATATAAATTATAGTGCATACTTTATTAACTTACGCCCATACAATCCTGTTTCCTGCTTCTTAAGAAAGAAATTCTAAAAAACCCAATCTGCAATGTCTTATCCTCCATAAGGCACTTTCATCTAAATCTTGAGTAGATTTCTCTCACTTCCTGAGATCCTCCTTGGACAAAGTCAGCAGACTCTGCCATTCTCATACTTCCACCTATTCTTCAGACCTTCGTGAAAAAAGTTTAAAATGCAAGTACAGCAGTCACAGCACAAATGTGGCAGACAAAAGGACGATAGAGGATCATCATATCTTTATGCATTTTCATGCATTCTAATTTATTATTCATCACATCTTCCTGTGGGTGCCCAAGCCCTGAGAAGTGAGAAGAAGGTAAAAAAACATAAGAGGAGGGATTCTGGGGGGATTCTAATCAGATTTCCATCACCTAGTAAAATTGTTAAAATATATAGCTTTTTATCAAACAACAAGAGTAAGTTAAGAAATCATAGAAATTAAAGACTTTTCAATTGCTAGTACAACCTGTGGGACTAAAATCTGGGCTTTTTGCATCTTTCCATTATTTGTCATTGAGATATATGCTGGCTGTTGGACAAATTCCAGATCCAGGTTTCCTTTCTGTGTGCACAGCGCTGTCATAGTGCGCCATGACATGGGAAAGCTTCATTTTTCACCGCTGCAGTGAGATGACAGTGTCAAATCTCCAGGTGATATCAGTCAAATATAATCAGGCTGCTCCAAAATGCACCAGCTGCAGATCTATCTCAAGGACCAAAGCTTTCGGTCTTATGCATGACATCTCAAAGCAAAGTAACATGTGGTAGTAACAAAATACAGCCCAACCACTATTTTTTTCATTCAAAGACATGGCTGCTTTTGACAATGTCTATTGGAACTCATACATGTGGACCGAATGCCTGGCTCAACAATCCCAAAATAAGAGCAAAACTTGTCTGAAGGAGGACAGGGGAGCCCTAAACATGTGCAGTCCTTCAGGGAGAATTCTTGTACTCTTGAACACACCATGCTGCATACCCTGGCTGGGAGAAGCCACAAATCAGCCAAGAACAGATGCATCGTCCAGAGAGATGTGGCTTTTTCCGTCTGACTTTTACCTGTCTTCCAAGGAATTCAGAAAGCTGAAAGCAAAATGTAGAGCTTGGGACCATCGCATTGTGTTCTGGCCTTTACAGCGGTATGCTGGGTCCATAAACCAATTTGTTGCGCTCAACAGCACATTGCTTATTTGAAATAGATCGAGTGAAAAAAAGGCTAACAAGCTTTTCCAAGGCCAAACTGTATCCCAACAGGAGACATTTTCTTTACTTATACATGCAAATAAAGTACAAGAACAATAAACATCACATGGAAAGACAAATGTAATATATGCAAATACTGAGAACATATGCTAACAAACAGATATCTAAAACCATTTTGCAACAACAGTGTGTAAAGAGGGAAATGAAAGATGGCAGAGCAAATGGCGATTCTGGGAAGGGTAAAATCAGTAAAGGGAGAATTATCATGACACATAAATACAGAAAAAGGTTTTCATCAATATTATGTGGTATTTTATAACACACTGATCTAAAAGAACAGATGGTACCGCAGTGAAATGGACATCTCCATTGCCACACTGCATATAATAAAAGATGTTGTTGCATTTCCTCAACTTCATCCTCTCTTGAACTTTGTACTGCCCAAAACGCACCGGTTTTGCCTTACCTTTTCTCACTACAAAGCTTAGCTTGAAGAGCAATTTGAAAGAAATGTGTGGCAGATTTGTGGATCAGGTCACGGAGAACTGTGATTAGAAAAAGTACAGAGATATTCATATGAAAAACAGGCAGTTGAACAAGGTTGCCTGTTAGATTGGCATCTTGACAACTAGCATGAGGAGAGATGTGTGAAGAAACAAGAGGAGACTGGTCAGAAAAGTAACTGTTCAAACAGGCCTTAGTATGGAAGGTGGCAGTTTTTGATCACCCGTTCAGCAAGAAAATGACCTAATGTGTGCTAATGCAACAGAGTTGCAGACTGGAGACCTTGATGGTGGTAGTGGTGGGGTTGCACTTCAAGTGCTTAGATATTGAGGGGATATGCATGATAGAATCCCTAATGTAGACGTATTGAATATATGTTATGGTTCACCAGTGTAAACAGGGTTACAGCCTGGAAAGTTAAGAAGAAAATTAAGACAAAAATGTTTCTTGGGGCACCTATGTTCTTCCTTAAGGGCCTTTGGTCCCTCAGGGTGTTCTGACTCTACCATTTGTTGTGCAGGAGATGAAACAACTATGTATAGCTAGAAACTAAAACAAGAATTAAACCCGTCTGGGGATATCACCTCACCAGTATTTCAATTGAATGCACAGTCTTCTTGCTCCAAGCTATTTTAAGATAGTTCTCTTCTTTCTCATGACCTTTTAGGTGAGGTCTACAGTTACATCTACATCTACCTTTTTTTTTTGTTCTGAAAATAAATGGGGAAATGGTAGCAGTAAGTATTTGGATGCAGTTCACCATGATTTTGGAGATATGCTTCCAAAGTGAAAAATTGTAGATGGTACTGAGTGTGCATAAGCCCCAAAGCCTCACTTTCTAGTGACACCCAATAAATACCCCAATGGAGCTATACAGTAAAGAGTATTACTATAAGCACCTGTACTTCTGTCTGGCTTATTCACTCATAGATCAATGTCATCAGGGAAAAAAAGCTCAACACAATTGCAACATATATTTAGGCACTTATTTCAGTTCTCTACTGCCCTGCACCTTGCATTAGCATGCAAACCTCTGTAAAGAGTTCTACAATGCAATGAATCATCCCACTATGCCACTATTTAGAGAAAATTCCTCTCAGTTCCAGTGAGCCATCAGCTCCACACATTGTGTTTCTCAGATTTTTTAACAACATATAGAAAACTCAGAGAACAAGAACATTAACATTTCAGAGACTGGAGAAATCACTTGAAAGGAATTAATACCAAAAAACCCCGGATAGCCTGGGCAAATAACCTCCTTTGGTAATGAAGGAGGTTTAAAGTTCTTTAGGATGGAACAAACTATTACCTTGAATTCAGGTGAGCACATTAGAAAAATAAAATTGTAAAAGAAGAGCCCAGATGAGTAGCAGGTACAATTTTCTAATGAGGAAATATAGCAGATGGCATGTATATGCAAATAACATATATGCACTTACATGACTACGGATGTATCTGAGTCCCTCATCATTATTAAGGTATTTATCCTCTTAATTCTCCTGTGATATTGATAAATGTTGTTATTATTGTATTACAAATGGGAACTGAATGAGGTAAATATATCTTTGAAAATTGTGGCCTATCACAAAAAGAAGTGTATGGTAGACTAGAATTTGGAAACAAATCAACAACATCTAATGCCAAAAATAGCACTATTTCTGCTCTGCTCAACAGATCTGATGTCAAAATGTCTCAAAAAATCTAATTCATTTAACTTGTCCTTTATAAATGCATGACAAATACACGTAGATATGGTATATTTGTTTTCCAAAGTTTCATAATGAATCAGTGACAGAAGCAGGGAAACAATCCAGAACTTCTGAGCCCTTCTCTTTCTGGCATACAAATGAAGCACACGACTCTGGTTTTATGCCCTTGAAACTGTACCTTAAATTTTAATAATTTATATGAAATGAACTGGGTATGTGACTTCAAATATCAATCCATAGCCTTTCCAAAATTAATCGACTAAATAGTTTTTGTAGTCAGCTTCCTGTCATTACTGATTTTATTTTACTGGCCATTCAAAAATGGGAAGGAAGAAAGAAGAAAAGACCCATATGTGCTAGAACATAGCCAAGAGCTAAAGTAGTTATGATATGAAAATTATACAAATGGACTCCTCTAGGAAAATAGCTCCAACCATTTTTATTGATTTGAAGATCTACATCTTTGTGCATAACAAAGCAAAGGTTAAATAAGGTTAAAACTGTACTAGCTGGACTGTATTTATACTGTAGTAGACTCTTCAAAATAATCTAGCATACAATCTTGACCTTGGAAGAGGTTGAGAAGACAAGTGCTGTCAGTGACTCTTACTCATACAAAACTCAGCCAGCAACAAAAATGTCAGCGGAACATTTTCTATTTTCAGTTAATTCTCTCGGCGCTTTCATTGGAAATGTGCATACATTTCAATATCAGGCTGCCAAAGTTAAGGAATTCTCAGCTCTGCACAGATGATTGTACTGCTCAGTGTCTAGCGCAGCTAACCACTTCATTGCGTCGTTGGAGCACTGCATGAAGCAAGGGAGCAGTCACCTTTCACAAAAGTAAAACCCTCAGAGATGCAATGAACCAAAGATTAAAAATACTCCTGACAGGACATTAGTCAGAAGATGGTGCTATTATAACAGATCTTCTAAGGCAGCTACAGGTTTCTACAGGAAACCAAAGCATACAAGTCAGACTCAAGAGAAAGTAAATCCCAAAAGTTGATTTCAACACGAGTTGATGCGCAGCATCTCACTGAATACACCTTACAGAAATGTACTCCCTGAAAGACCCTTCGATTCTATATGCCTTGGCTCGATAGCACTGTTCACATCGAAGCGGAAATGCACAGAAAAACATACACTTTAAATTGCCATTCACAAACTTTTGCAAACTCGTTTGAATCTGAGCTGCTCACTTTGGAGACCCTGGAATGATCAACAACATTTTTATATATTTCTATACCATATAACGTACTTCCATGTCAAGATATAGGTCCTGACTGAATTGCTGCTGGTATTACAAACAACCTGGAAATATGCAGTAATACTGTTGCACTGCCTCTGGAGCAGGATTACCTCAAGTATCTACATAAAGCTGCTGGTCTGTGTCACATAGCCTTACAAGCACTTCCTTTTCTCTTTCTAAGGGTAGAAACACTTCCTTTTCTCTTTCTAAGGGAAAAAATTGAGGTTGCCCAACTTTTCATAAAGAGAATACTAAGTATTCTGCAACGTGAAAAAACTACAGTGTGACTGTGAAGGAGAAAAAGCTGATTTTGTTGGGAAAATGAGCAAACAAGAATATAATTACCAAAACATCTGGTTGCATGTAAATGAGCACAGTAATTATCCACATAGCAAATGGTTGATTAGAAATGCATCCACAGGAAGGCTAGTTGCAGTAACTGATATGATGAGTGAGATGGATTCTGCAGGTTTTGGGCAATAATGGAAACTAGATTACAGAGAAAAAACCAGAACCCTTAAGCAGGAAACACCAGAGATGGGTTTTAGTGTCTGACAAAGTTCTCTTCCTTGCTAGAAAAGCCATAGTGTCATCTCTAATAGCTAGAATATAAAGAATGTACATCTACGTAATGAAAATCCTACTGGGGACGGGTGTCCTCATCATGATCCAGTTATGATAATAGAAGAGGTTGCCAGTCCTGGCCGCACTTCAGTATCCTTCTGAAGGACGTTACTGCATTATTATTAGAGTTCAGGATCGTGGGTG
>VYZM01003748.1:47215-68517 GCA_013398915.1 Dromas ardeola | reverse complement strand
GATTCTATGATTCTATGATATGGCATAGATCTTGGGAAATATTTAGACTTCTTAGAAGTTATTTCTAGTCATTCTAATATTTCTCTGGTTTTGATAACCTATCAAAGTTCTGCAACTAAAAAATGGTGATTTTGAGGCTTAGCTGGATATTATAGTACATTCTCAGTCCTAGTTTTATGTACATTTCAAAACAATTTTTGTTTTGCATGTAGTAATAATAAAAAAGGTCTTCAAATCCCCAAACATTTTTCATAGGTTAATCTGATTTATTTAGAACAAAAGCCTATTTTATTAACAGTTTTAAAAATATTGAAAAAAATTATTGGTCATCTGTAAAAATGGTGCACGGAAGGCGTAAATTCCACAGATTTTAAAGGAGGTCTTATTTATTTATCTATTCATCTTGCAGCAAGGGCAATCTACATATTTAGTGTATCTGAACTCCTTCAGGTCATGGACACAGAAATGAGGAAACCTGTGGTGTATTGCCAATATTTCTAAAATGTCAACACCTCAGGCAATCCACTGAATGCAGTTTTGCCCCATCTGAACGACAAAAAAGTTACCCCTTCATGAATCAGAGGTGCATGAGCCATTCTTCCAGACATCTGCTTTCCATTTTGCAACTTCTGCTTTTTTTAAAAGGCCCTGTCGTATTATCTGCTCCAGTTTTATACCACAGTTATGCCTTTTTTTTCATGCATCTAAAACAAAGAAAACTTTTTACAGACATAAAAAATCTTCTACTATTATAGAAAAAAATCCCTAAGAAATAAGACATTGAAGAAGTGCCTTCTTGTCTGCTTAGTAACATTATTGCTTTGCTCTAGAAGATTCTGGGGAAGTCCTTATTTCAAATACATATTTCTATAAGGAATCAGAACATGGCTTTCACATAGACTCATATGTCTAACTAGAACATCATGAGGAAATTCAGGAGCAGTAAACCTTTGAATGCAATCATATAACTTATTTCTAAAAAAATGTAAAGGGTGGCATGACAAAGGTGCTAATAAGGATATGCGGTATAACTGTAAAGCTCTGGAAAGCCAGAAATTTGCTTGACTTTGACTCCACCCTACAAAGGCAAATGCACAACTCTTTCAAGAGATCCAGATGGAGCACACAGAAGAAACTCGAGTGCTTAGAGGCAGACTTTAGGGCTCATTTTTATAAAAAAGGATGCCTTAGAGACTCTTGGCCTCAGAGGTACTGATTGAAAGACACATTAAACAGACAACTTGGTTACTCCCTGAAAAATACAACCTTACAAGATCAGTTTGATCTGAGCTTCAGTAAGAGAAAATCTCATCTCTGTAATCTGGTAGAGGTGGGCTGGGTTCTGGGGGGGTGAGGTTAATAAATCACAATGTAATGGAAACTGCTAGGTCATTTCCAAGCATAGAAGAACACTGGGACATTGATCAGATTCTTTTTTTTCTCAGGGCAAAATTTCAATCTCCTCATAAAACAAAAATTAACAAAATGCCGGAGTCACTTAAAATATTTTCCAGTTTCAGGCTTCTAACCTGGACACAGGGCTGATCATCCCTGTAGTGTTATCTGCCTGTGTAAGGTCAGCTGGTGCTCAACACAGCATACCTTCTCCCAGAGCGCCTGTCATGGCCAGCGCTGCCTCCCTGAGCTGTCTTACAAGGTCACCGCTCTCTCTTCCTAATCCTGTCTCTGGGCTCTCTGCAGCAACATACAGCCAAAAATAAAGGCAGCTAAAAAAGACAACAGGTACTTGTCTTTATGATAAAGAAACTAAAACTAAATTTTGACAAGTAGATAATAGATTTTATATATAATTTTTTACTTCTTTTTGTATTTCTGAGATTTTTTTCTTTTTTTTTTTCTTTTTTTTTTTTTCTTTTTTTTTCTTGGCCATGACTAAGTTTTGTCATAAGGGACCTTGCAGGTCCTGAGCAGGCTCAAGCCAGCTGCGTGCTACAGTAACATAAATATTAGACAATAGTTCGTATCTCCTTGTGCCCACATGATTGAACTTTGGCCCAGATGTTTCCCTTGTAGGAAAGTCCTTCAAAATGTATTGCAACTGCAATCCATATTTACTTAGTTCTTCCCCCCCCCCGCCCCCAATATCGTATGATCTATAGAATTAAATAAAGCTTGAGGTTTTTTCTATATTCTTAATATCATACTGTGTAAACTTAAAGCCAGTGTGCGCTAGAAACGCTCTAATAAATTGTTTAGTGTGAATCTGAGCAACTGTGGAAAAAATATAACATTTTCAGGCTAGTACACTGGAACATTTTTTCAAAACTTAAGACAAAACCCACCAGAAATAACATTAAAAAATACATCAAGGAACTGATGTCCAGTCATTTTTTTCCAAGCAATCAACGTAACTGCTGAGATCCAGTGCATGTGCTAAAAATGAAGTCTTTTCTTATAAACAATAGTAGTATCTATTTTAATTAAAACTAGTTTGAAAACTAATTTATGTAACCTTATGGAAAATTCTTGGTGGGTACTCTTGCAGTGGTTCAGATACAGTTTATAATTTTTAGTTGTAAATTTACAAATTTAACCAAACCAACATAATCTGACCCAATTTGAATTTGGAATCCACAGAGAAATTGTACCAAGCCACTCAAAATACTCACTTGTTTCGAACATATAACAGTACTGCTTTATGCACAGATATGACCTAAAGTGCCTAGAATTTTAGTAAGTACTTTGACCCACAGCCTCCTAAGAATGAATTTTTACGAGCTTCATACACCAGAAGAATTTGCTGTAAGTTCTCACTACAATAGAGGACCCAGAAGGAAAGGTATCCCATTGGTTCGGACCTACTGCTTATGGCTTATTTTTTTACCTCCTTCTGTACAGACACCCACGACAGTAAGTCTGATTCAGAGTTCAGCATAGTTCTCATCTGTACTACTCAGATCCAAAACTTTATTCAGGTCTTAAGGCATTTTTTCATTTAACTTTAACTATTTAGATTATCTTGAAGACCTAATAATGAGACTAATAGGAGTTAGTAAGAGATCAGCAAAGAGATTTCAATTCAACCAGAGACGAAAGCTCTTAGCTCTGATTGACAAAAGCTGGATGCAACCTTATTATTGGTGGCATTAACTCGTCAAAACAGAACAGAGCCTGAAATTTCTATTGACCAGGTACTAAGTCCGGGAATATTAATACATGCAGAAATAAAAAGAACCTGAGCTGAAATTCAAATTATTTCTGACATTCATGAAAAGTCTAGTCATAATACCTTGTCAGGAAAGGAAGAGTTTGCATTCCGTGGAGTATTGCTGCAAAAAGTTTGCCCTTACAGAGGATCTCATTTAAATTATTATTTTTTATTATTGTTTTAAACTTGTGGTTTATTACTTAAACTTTATGTATTTTTACCTTAAACTTCATTAAGCTTTATCTTAAACTTATTACTTAAACTTTATGCATTTTTATCTCTATACTTTTTTGAAATTGTATGTTTACAGTTTCAAACTCAATAATCAAAATGGAAAAAACTAAGATGTTGAAACATAGCTCAACAGATGAAAAATATTTGCCATATTTCTATTGCAAAAATAAACTTCTGGGAAAAAAAAATAATGTCCCATGGCAAAAAAAGACTTATTCCTAACTATAAAAACTTCCATTTTAACATGAACCCTTGTAAACACTGAGACACCAAACAGGGACATTGTGTGTTGCTCCAGTATTACCATAGCATTAATACATGCCCAGAGCACTGTCAGTTGAGTTCTATAGGCATAAAGCTAGTTGACATTTTTAGTAACACTTTGTTCAGAGAGCATCTCAGTTTCATCTGGGAAATTTCACAGCCTAATATTTAATATTTCCACTAAATTTTAGGACAAATGGGGTGGAAGAAAGGCTGTGAAAACTCCCAATTTATAGAAAGCACAACATGTCAAGTCTGCTCCCAGTAGCAACCTCGGTCTTTTTCCCTTCCTGCTCAAAACACACAGTCAAGGCCCGGGCAGATAGGATTCTCTTCCAAAGGTCTCTCTACTTTTCTCCAAAAAAAAAGCTGATAAGGAAAAGAGGCATGGGGACAGGTAGATTTTAATTTCTTGCATTTTAATTCATCTACAATGTTCCTGTCCAGTGATACAGAACGCGGGATATTTGACCTTTCTCAAGTGGCCACAGAGGAGACGTAGACAAGGGGTAGGTTTCAACAAATGTAACTGTGGTACTCCTGGGCTTAGCTCTCTCCTTGCTGAAAAGGCCAATTTGGAAAAAAAAATGAAACAGGAAAAATCAAGACCAGATACACTTAGAAGCATTTTACAGTAGTATTTCCTAGTATATGCTATCATAACACTAGCAACTCATCTATTGCAGAATATTAATGCAGGGATTTACCTGGATTTTTCCATATTAAAGTTAGTTGCCTAGCTTAGCTAGTCACTTATGCTGTTCTTTAGACACTGGAAGGACACATGCACTTCCCAAAACGATTATTTCCGTCACCAACAGGTGCTTAAGACATGCAGGATGAATCACCTGGGGCAATTCCAGCAGGGACTCCATCATGATGGGCCACCGAGATCCCTCAGGGACTCCAACAATGACCATGAGGACTCTTCACCTCTTCCCAAGGGAATATAGAAAGTGTATACCAGACACTCTACTCGTTAGGCAGCTAATAGAAATGGAGCCCAGTCTTTATCTGATACTCAGTGGATACATCTTTCATGTAGTGATTCCCCTAAGCAACACAAAAAATACATTCGAATGCAGGACGCCTCTTGGAGGGACAGTCAGTCCTATTCTCCTTCCAAGTTTCCTTATTTTACCCCTACTGCCTGCCCTATACGCACAAAAAGACAGACACGCAGTGCTAAGGGGCAGGGGCAGAGGTCACTATGATGACCCTGCATACCAGTAATACCCAAAGGAACCAGATCCCAATTGAGGGCACTACTGGGAACTTACCTGTTTCCTGGATGATTTACAGATATGAGGCAGCAGGACACGGTTTCCTTTCTTTTTCTATTCCATGCCATACAACAGCACATAACAGCCTTGGCATTCACATGAAGGAAATGAGCTCAGATTGTCACCACCAGCTCTTCTGTTTCTGTGCCATCTCTGTTTTCCTGTCACCTCTAGCGCTCTGGCCAAGGACAAAGGCTTACAGTTTGATTTGACCACTGGCTCTAAGATGCCAGCATGATCAGTTTTCATGATAATGAGCAGACAGTGGTAACAAGTTACAGAAAGAAATCCATGTTTCCACCACTGAGCACTGGCTGTTATTAGTAATAATTAAAACACTGCTTTGGAAGCTACTTGCTCTGTCCAGCTGAGAGCTCTTGCCCAGAACTTTTGCCAGTCATGTCCAGCTTGGCTTCCTCTGAGTCTTTTAAGAATTGACATGCTCAGAGTAACCTGCATCACTGGATTAAAATTCCTGCATTAGGACAGCAAGTGTCTATACTACTTATTCTGGAACTACATGGAACCTTTATGCACATAGCTCGGTTTCCACAGTGTAAACACTCTACAGAAAGCCCTGAAAGAATTGTGAGGTAAATCTAACAGGGCTAAGGAAAGGTGACAAGCAGACAGAATAAGCGGAGGGAAGCAATGAAATAATACAGGTCAGAAAGAGGTTGCCATAACAAGAGGCACAGCACAAGCAGCCACACTTTAAAGGGAGGGAGTTTAAAGAGCTGCAAACATCTAAGCAGCAGGAATCACCTAAAAAGAGGTGGCTGAGTTTGAGAGTGGCATTTTTTTATTTGCCTAGCTCTTGGAAAAAAAAAAAAAAAGCACAGATCTCAATTCATAGTAGCATTTCACTATGGGATAAATTTGCATTTTGGGTGAAGAAAAAGAAGAAAATGGAGGCAAGGGAGAGCTAACTATCACAACTGAGTACAATAAGCACTACAGTGAGTAAACGGCCATCCTACTTAGGCTGTGCAGAGAGTCCTAATAGAGACAAATAGCACTGCTGCCTGGCATGATACATGAAAAATAGCTCCAGCATTTCACTGAATCATAACAGTTCACCTAATGTAATGACTGCAGAGAAAAGTTATCTGATCTAAAGAAGTGTTTTATCTATGTGGGATATTTTTTTCATCCCGAAAACTGTCAGAATCACCTGAATCCCAGAACCTATTCCTTTGAGTTGAAGAATCAAGCATCCTAAGTGCCTTGCCTGTCCTTTGTGTTCCATATGAAAAAGTGTCTTGCCCAAAAAACAAGCGAAGTGCCAATCTTGCAAGTCAAACCAAGCTTGACTTAATCTAAGGGCTTTCAACAGGTTTTTGATCAGTTGCAGGTTCACCCTACCCATCTTTCACAAGCATTTTTAGGACAGAAGTAATAAATTAACTGTATTCGTTTCACACGCATCTAGCTCAGTCCCTGCACCAGGATGGAAAGAGTAGATCCTCTTCTTCTGTCCGAAGAGCAGAAGCATTTCAACATAGAAAAGGAATCCCTCGGCACAGCTACCACATAGGTCTATCCAGTGGTCTGCAAGAACAGCTTCATTTCACAACGGGCCACCTTTTGTGTCAAGGCAATTCTGCTCATTGACAGCATACAACATGGTGGAAGATATAAGCTTTGTAAAAAATCCTTAAGTGAAATATATAAATAAGTTAATAGAATACACTGTTTAAGGGGTACTCAGGGGCTCCTCTTTTTATTGTGTTTTGGAAAATTAGTCATATTATCCTCTTTCAAAAGATCCAAGCCACTGGTTTTCCTTTAACAGCAGTTTCACAGGTACAATGAACTGAATCAGTACGTAAAGTTACCACTGTTCTCCTGGGAAGACAGCTGAAATCACATGCCAATTAAAATCTTTCAATGTGTTCACCTAATAGCAAAATATTACGGCAGCCTACACCGTCCAGTAGTGTTCTATATATAAAAATAACTTCCCAGAAATAACTACTCTGCTGTATTGGGCTACTGAATTTCCCAGAGGACCAGTTACTGTTGTTTTATATGTTAACACCCTTGCTGTAGAGTAAAAGTACTGAACCCGAATACATTAGCAGTAGTTTGCTTATTGCCTGCAAATGGCATTTAAGCAACAGCAATACTGCTTTAGACTTGAAAGGCTTTTGCTTTCGAAATTTTGGCAAGTTGTTGGAATAATTCTGTGCTCCATTCCCAGTGCATAAATCACAACACAGTGGGCATATATTCTCAGTCAAATTACTGTGAGGGGAGGAAGCCTTGCAGTTGTCTGAATGCAATGAATTTGGCAAGACAGCTCTATTATTGTACTTTTTAATCCGACATTTTTTTCACTGCTCAGCAAGAGCAAGTAATCAGAACAGAAAGTGATTCCAAAATGTAAATTAGGGTGTCTGATGTAGGGATCCAGTGCATATAAAAATTCTTGTATTGAAAACATTTCCTTTTCTAGTTCACTGCTGGCAATCAAACCTTTGAAATTAAAGAACTGCTTTTTTAATCCTGGTGGTGTGTTAGTGCTTCTTTTAACAATGCAGCACATAGGCACACACACGTCATATATCTTTGTTTAGAGGCTGCAGTTTCTGCTAAATTTAATTACTTCTTTCTGTGGCTTTAAATCAAGGATACCTTGAAAGCAAAGGCAGTTTCTATTAAATACCATAACTTTCCACAGAAACATACATGTTAAAGATGTCTGGCAGAGATGTGGCTACAAAATGAAGTCTTTTATTAAGGCACAGCACTGCTAAATAAAAATACATGGAACATGACTCTTGTTGAGGCATCTCAATGTTAACAGTTTATACTTTTAGTCTAATGAAGTACATATTCAAAACAGTTGAGACCACAGACCCTTCAATCACTGTCTCTTGAAAATGTCATTACAATTATTCTAATGAGGGTGTTACAAATTCATAATCATCGGGGTCAAACCTTTCAGTAATGTTGACAAGCGTTGCTTGAATTTTGTTCAGCCCTCTTCAATATTTATCATGGCACAGGAATTTCAAGTTATGGTATTTAAATAAAACCGAATTTAGAATAGAAGTTAAGCATATGCTGTTAAGAGTTCAGAAAACATTATTTAGAAGATGCCTCCAAATGTTGCTTAATCATTTATTTATAGCAAAGAGAGTAGTTAATGTGCATGTAACATCACTGAAGTATACAGACTACTACGGATAAAAGTTTTTCACTCAATAAATATGGAAGTGTGGATCAGTATGCACACTGAACTCAGTAAAGATTCAAATATAGATCTGATTACAGAAGTTGAGCTCCAGCTCCTGCTTTGACACAGTGCCATGTGATACATGGGAAAGATTTGCCCCCTATCCAATATATTATTAGAATCCCTGTATATCCAGGAACATGTATTGCTTCACTGACTTTGCTGTAGCTATGTACAGCCACTATTATTATTTATTATTTGCATTATGGTAGCTGTCATCAAGGACCAGAGCTTCAGTGAGCAAGTCATTATAGACACATTTACAGAGCTCACAGTTTTCAGGAGAGGCAGTAGATCAGAAGAGACAAGCATGATTGGGAAGGATGACATTACAAATGAGCAAATTGAGCAAGGAAGTCTGCTGAAGTCACACTCGTCGTTTCTGTGTGTAAAGTTACAATCATCCTAAAGCATATTTCAAAACAGGGTTCTGTATTAGACAGAAAGGAAGGAGACATAACTACGCAACGGAAGATTGTAAGTATTCTTGTTTAAGCAAAGTGCATATAATTTCTAAGATTTCTTTCACCTTCCTGCACATGCGTGTAGGGAGGGTTTTTTCTAAATTTATTTCCGTTTTCACAGAATGTGATATGTATTTGGGTCATGGGCAGAATGAATCATAGTCACCTAAATTAATTTGTCTGTGTGGCACTATCATCGTTGATTTATCATCATTATGCACATAACAGTTTTGAACAGAAAGTAACATTAGATTATTGAGATAAATAAATACCAACCACCATATATGAAACAGGAATCTATTTCCTGTTTGTGTTTAATAAGAAAGTAGATGCTGAACAAAAAGACATTTAGCCTTGAACCAAACTATGCTTCTGGGAACAGCTGATCATTATTTAGTTCAACGTGATCTTGAAAGTTCAGCATTTGCCCTGAATACAGGGCAAAGCCGAAAGGATGTCTTTCAAGTAAAACAACAGCATGTTTCTGTAACAAAATTGTCAGCAATAAGGACTAGAAGCATGGAAAGAGTGGAGCTCTGCATTTGGTATCATGTCAGCATAAGGAAAAAAATTTAAACTTGAGAATTATATTTATTAGAATTAGTAATGCTCTTTGACTATATTTTCAGCTATGCTTTAAGATGGTTAAAGGAGTTTAGGCTAAATCCCCAGATTTAAATTCTCTGAAGTATTAAGTGTGTTTGAAAATAAAATTTCTATCCAGAACATAATTTCTGAAGTTAGCCCATTAAATCAATAGAGTAAGCCTGTATCTTCAATCCAGGCACTAATGTACCAGTATAACCTTGACCTGATTTGAATTTCGCAGGTTTTGCCAAACACCAACTCCTATAAACTGTTTCAAGTATGATCTTCAGAACTAACTACCATCTTAGCTATGAAAACTAAAAATCCAGCTTCAAAAGTAATTTGAAATTGGTTTTACTGCAAGTATTCACTGTGCAAATGTAGCTAAAGTTATCCAAAACACCAAAAGTGACATTTTTAGATTCTGTCTTTTACCTCGTCTTTCAGATGTCACAATTACACTTCATACAATTTGGAAACTTCAACAATAGATTTGTTATAACTGTCTCCATAGCTAGAGAAATTTTTTCACCCTGCAAATTAATGACCCCATCAAAGACTTCTGTAGCAGACAGAAAAAATAAGCAAAATGAAGGAGAAAAGAAAAGAAAGTCAAACAGTACTTGGCAGTGCTTCTGATTTTACTGTGAAACTCATTATATTAGATAGCTATTATATGAGATAGCTGAGCTTTAACCACAATTGCTTGGTTATATGAAAATACTAGCTTTCCTATCTTTTTAAAATTAAAAAAAAAGAAGCTTTGTGTTGATAACTTCCTATTTGTGTAAAAATGGTTGAAAATATATCACTAAAAGGCCCAAATTCTGCACGTCCTTCAAAATAATTCAAAGTATTTCTTACAATCCCATTCCTTTGAAGCTAAGGCCCTAATGAGAAAGGAGTAATGTTTTGGAGAGAAAGCCAAGGCTGATTTCAGTAGTTCAGTGATATCCCAGGACTTGGGCGTTTGAAAACATAGAAAATTACAACGTAGGAAGACCCACTCTGTTCTCTGACACAGCAAATGCTCAGTTTTTTGCTTCATTGCTATGTCTTCACTGAAGACAAAATCTACAGAAATTTACTGATGAGTTATGCACAAGAAGTTCTTACAGATATTCCTGCTGCAGTATCTGCAGCAAAGCTGACATGTTTTTCAAAAACTACTTGTAGATATGAAGCAATATGGGAAACTTTGTCTTAGAGCTTCAGTTTCAACATTGCCAGTGTAACTAAAACACTGGCACTTTCTCCAGACCTCTTAACAATAATGATTGTAATGCACCTGAATTTCAAAGTTAAAGGGAGAAAACAGATATTGAAAGTGATTAATTAACACAGCTTTACTCAACAAAAACACAGTAAGGTAGTATCCGCAAATAGGGTGATATTCTAATAATGATACATTTTGCTATGGACTCACACGATACATGAGGAAGAACTCCAAAATTTCATCCTTCCTAATACTGATAATAGTAATGTTTTAAAAAAGCATAGGCAGATTCTAATTCAAATACTGAAGATAAAAGCCACCTGATTTTAAAACAGTATTTCCTCCTAGTTGGGATGTTTTTTCTTAGAATGGCTTCTACAGCTAGTTGAACCACAGTCCATCTCAGCATCTTCTGGTGCGAGGCTGAGAAGCTTTGAAGAGGAAGACTAGGTTACATGTTTTGCACTCAACAAAAATGTGTAAATATTTCTAGAATAAACAGTTTTGAAAAATGAAATGCTGCTAAAGATGCTATAAGCACTATGATAAATAAATGGTATATTTCTATTTCTAGACATTGAAACATATCCTGTCATATTAAATACTATTAGCACAGTTACTTAGAGGTTGCATCAGGGAAACATTTCTTGAGATCAGTAGTGAATTAAATCAAAGAAAACGTGCAATTGGGTTTTTTAAAAGAGAACTTTGGGGCTTTCCATTTTTACAATGGCAACAGACAATCTTTTTGAAGAGTCCCTCTGAGGCACAGAGCTGCCTGGAATCCTACCAACATGCTGAATCAGAGAACTTCTCATGAATAAACAAAAAGCCATTTCTTTTGACTCTTGAGCAAAACATATTAGAGAAGCATTCAGACTTCCTTTATGACTATAGTGTTAGGTAATTATCACTAATTGGTCAGTAGTTCATTTCTAAGTATTTCCAGGACCATGCTTGTGCAGGCTTCCCCATGAATTTG
This sequence comes from Dromas ardeola, assembly GCA_013398915.1. NCBI lineage: Eukaryota > Metazoa > Chordata > Aves > Charadriiformes > Dromadidae > Dromas > Dromas ardeola. Next base: position 57,076 of record VYZM01003748.1, on the reverse strand, counting down.
AATACCGTATGTTTGCTGAAATGTAATAAGAACCTCAATATCTTTAGCAATATCAAACCGTTGTATTGGGTCTGGCTGAGATAGAGTTAATTTTCAGTGCCGTGCTTTGTATTGGTATCTAGAAAGGTGTTGATAACGCAGCAGTGTTTTGGCTACTGCTGAGCAGCGCTTGCACAGCATCAAGGCTGTCTCTTCAGCATTCTCCCCTCACCAGTAGGTTGGGGGTGGGCAAGAGCTTGGAGGGGGACATAGCCAGGACAGCCGACCCAAGCTGACCAAAGGGGTATTCCATACTGTATGATGTCTGCTCAGCAACAAAAGCTAAGAGAAAGGAGGATGCGGGGAGGGGGCTGGTATTTGTTATTACAACGCTTTTCTTCTGGAGCAACCGCTAGGTGTACTGAGGCCCTACTTGGCGGGAAGTGGCTGGACATCTCCTGCTGATGGGAAGCAGAGAATAAATCTTTTGTTTTCCTTTGCTTCTGTGCATAGACTTTGCTTTTACTTTATTAAACTGCCTTTATCTTGACCCATGAGTATTTTTCATCTTATTTTCTCCCCCCTCCCCCGTCCTGCTGAGGAGGGGAGTGATAGAGCAGCTCGGTGGGCATCTGGCGCCCAGCCAAGGTCAACCCACCACAGGCCCTAAAAACTGATCTCTAAATCAATTATATCTGGGCAGATCAGAGTAGAATAGCATCTTCATCACTGGCTAAACTTCTACTGAATCACTTTGAGCCACATCCATCTCTTCTATAATTTAATTGATATGAATTTTTCTACAGCTGGAATGCATGTTGGTCTTAGAACAGCACCTAAATTTAAATACACATAGCTTAACATTTTGTACTAGACAAAGAATGAAACAACAGGAAAAATTAATCTCAGGTTTGCCAGTCTTTTGCTGGCAAAATTGCTGGCTGGTGAGAGAAATCTTTTCAAATGTGACTAAGGGCAGACAGCACTACTGAAAAGTAGTTTCTAGCTTTTAGTAATTGAGGAACTTAGCTGTAAATGGACAAAACAATTATATCCTTGGACTTTTTCCTAATATGTAGTCCAAATCCCAAAATACAAATTCTGGTGTGGAATCTGTAAAAGTGATCTAAAATCAAGTGCCAGGTTCCAAATCCAGCCTAGTTAGGATCACTTATTATTTTATGTTTGTGATTATTAACTGTATCGAATTTACATACCCCTATACTGAATCCAGATACATCAGCTCTGAGTCTCACAAGAGCATTCCTGTTGCATTTCCACTCTCTTCTCTTGCTGACGCTTGTCTCTCACAGGTCTCACAGAAGTCTCTCTGTGACTCACTAAAAATCTCAGACTCACATATCAAGTCTATTAGTGATAACCTTGAACTCTCTCTGCACTTAAGAATGTGCATAGCCTATTCAGAAACGTTTTCATAGGTTTCATTACCTTTGCCAGCCTCTGCATTGCTTTTGCTAAGAGCACCAGAGTCAGGAGTGAACCAATAAAAGTTTTTAAACAAATGCTTTTCTCCATTTCTTTTCCCCTCTGGGTCTGTACTCAGACTGTTGTATGAATTACCGGATGTCCAGTGCTGTTATTGTCCTTTATGAAAGTATTGTCATTTACTTCCCTGCAACCCGGATCAGACTATAAGTTATATAACTGAAAGTTTCTACAGAGAGGAGAATATTTTATTGTTAGCAAACACAACTTCCTCACGTAGTTCAAAACATAGGTATTAGCAAATAATAATGAATATTTAATTCTTACTACTTGTCCTCATCATAGGGTCACCTCTAATAGCCATTTACTGTTGTCTTGCAATAAAAAAAGCATAAATTTCTCCCCAGAACTGTTGAGCATTTGCCTCTAGGAAATGCCATAAAACATGAATTCCCACTTTAGAGTGGAAACTTATAAGTAACTCTACACTGGTTTTGGTCTCTAAAATTAATAAATCCTAAATTCTGGCAGGAAAAGACTTAATAATGTGACTTGTTTTCAAGTCCCTCTAGATTGCCGTGTTGTTGGGTGGTTGGCCCGACATCACAGCATTTTGCTACAATTTTACGCCTGCCATTTACTCATTCCATGCAGCATAGGAGCCTACTGTTGCCTCCTCCAGTAAAATCTTTTCCTCAGTGGACTTCTGGCACCATCAAGTTGGAGATACACAAGTGCTACAATGGAAAACATCTGGTTCATTTGTATGAAAGAAAGAAGAAAATGAACTTATATGAAGATCCTCTTGAAACTTTGAACTGCAAAGCAGCATTTGTGTTCTGTTGAGAATTGCAGCAACCTTCTATTCTTTGCATTTATTTGAGATCATAAATAAAGCATTTAAATAAAATTCCTGTTGACATGATATTCCATTTACTAGAAAGACATGTTTGTCAAGAAAGAGGATTATAACATTTTTTCATTTCATTTCTTTGTTTGACGGATATGTTATCACTGGTGCAAGAACAATTTCAAAGAGAAGGGTGGAAGTCGGCTTACCAAAGATGTAAGTGAGCTCCAGGAGGAAAATATAAATATCAAAAAACCGAAGAGAGCATTTAAATGGTGCTGGATTAAGACAACTGAGAACGTATGAAAGCATGGAAAAGTCAGAGACTGGAATATGAGAAAATTAACCCAACTGGAAATGCAGAGGAAGTTATCAAAGGAATTCAACATAGAAAGTAATGGGGGACAGATAAGAGAATTTTATGGCAGCATTTCAGAGACTGGATTTTAAAAGGCAAGAAATTGCTGCAACGTGGGACCACAATAGGTCCATGTAGTAAGGGGAATGAAGAATGTAGGGATATTTTTACGAGTAATCAAGTGTAACACATAATTCAAATGCTTTAGCAGAGTTCACTTTGCAGTTAAATCACAATTCTCACAAACGCTAGGGAAGCTTGACTATTGCTTTCAAGCAGATATAAAGGCAGATATTTTATTTGTTGTGAATCTTAAACACTAGGGTTTTGTTTAACAATTAACTTAATCATTAACCTTTTCATTATTCAGAGAAAAATACTACTTTCCAATTTACTTTTAAAAAATGCCAGGAATGCAAGTAATGGTTCCACAACTAACATGAATATGTGTGTGCATCAGAAATTTCTGAGGACTGCACTGAAAAGCATTTGAGAATCAAGCAACCATGCAGCTGAAGGTTTACACAAGGCAAGTAGATTACAAGAAGATAAACAACACTATACTCTGAGCAAATGACTCATGAGTAGTCCATGAACAATATTACTACAAAACAATATCAATTATTGAGCAAAATCAAAACTCATTCACACAGAAAAATAAGTTTACTGAGTAACTTACACCAGTCTAGTGGGTTATCTGTTTTTATATATTTGCGTTAATGAAAAATTAGCATCTCTACCTTTTCTTTCTCCTTTTTGAGGGATAAACATAGCTACAGATCCTTCTGCAACAGAATTTTTTGAGGGCCCAGCATAAGGAGAAAATGCCCAAGAGGGAGGTGGGAGTCCACAGTGACTCATCACCACAATGCAGAGAAATAATGAGGTGGATCAAGAGAATACAGATAGAAGAAATGTAAGAAAGCTTGCAGCTTCCAAGTAGGCAGTATCACAGGCAATGGCAATGCGAGACAGAAAGGAGATAATAAGTAGAGCAGAAAACCCCACAGCAACATTCAGAGGTCTTGAATAAACTGATAACAAAGAACTGCACAAAAAGCATAAGGATGAACACATGAATGAGGGAGATTCTAAATAAATAGCAAAATAACGTAGGTAAAAAATGCAGAAAAGATATGGTTCAAGATCTACTTACCAAAATACAAAGAAAGCAATGTGAAAAGAAATCATATTATATTTCATTAGGAGAAAGCTGAGGAAAAATATAGATTAATTATTTAAGAGGGAATATGAATAAATAATGAATAATAGTAATAAAGTCAAAATATTTACTGCCTTTTTGGTAGGAGCCTTTGGACAGGAAGATTAATAGCAACCATGCATGTAACACAAACTTTATAATAGGGTAGCTCAGGCCAGCAGAAGAAAGAACAGGTTACAGAATATTCAGAACAATGAGACGTATTCAAGACAGTAAATGGGATGTATTTCAATCCACAATCTTAAAGGAAGTAGCAAAAGTGATCCCTGACTCATTTGCAATTAATTATCTAAGAGAACTTCAGGGGAGAGAGACAGGGGTAACAGTAAACACTGGAAGACTGGAGAACGGTAAATATAGTCTTTTTTCTTCAGAATGAGGAAAAAGTAGAACTGTACATAATGAACCCAGAAAGACATTGTGGAAAAGTATTAAACAATCATTTAATTAGCTCCTGAAGGAAATATGATAGGAAATGTCTCAAAAGGAACTACAAAAGCATACCTTGTCAAAATCATCTCATCTTCTTTGACAGTGTAAAGTCGATAGGGAAAGCAAAAGATGTTTCATATCTTTACTATGGAAATGTACTGCAGCTAAAATTATCTTACAATGGTGAAAAGACTGGACAAAAAAACTTGATCAAAGTGTAGTGTTCAGTAGTTTCTGGCTATCTTTGGAGGCTGCATATATCAAATTCTTTTCTGTTCTGGGTTTTCACTAATAGCTTGAGTGCTGGAGGAGAGAGCACACAAAAAACCTGTGCTAACAGCAAGCTGGGTGAGTATGAACCACTTTAGGAAAGGCAACTAGCTGCAGAATTATTTTGCTCAATTGACAAAACGATCTGAAGTTCGTAAGATAAAACTAAAAAGGAAAAAAAAAGATAAATGGGGACTAAGCTAGGAAGGAGCTCTACAGAAATAATGGTTGTAAGTATACTAAGAGGCTAAAAGTAGTTCAGTAAATACTTCACTCTAATGTAAAACAGTCATGCCATTGTAAGAAAGTCTTGTTCTCCTGCTGCCACATCCTCCTCCCTTTTGCAATGGAAAAACATTGGTACAGCTATCTTGTAAACCATATCAAAGAAGCAATGCAGGTGACAAATAACTTTTTTTGGCAGGTTAGTTTTCAGATCAGAGGAGAGAGATGTGAACAGAGAGAGAGGGAGGCTGCAGCAGGACTGGCTTATTCCAAGTTAAAATTTATTCACATTTTAAGCTGTATTCACAATCATGGAATCACAGAATCATAGAATTGTTTAGGTTGGAAAAGACCTTTAAGATCATCAACTGTTAACCTAGCACTGCCAAGTCCACCACTAAACCATGTCCCTCAACACCACATCTATTTGCCTTTTAAATACCACCAGGGATGGTGACTCAACCACTTCCCTGGCCAGCCTGTTCCAGTAGCTGACAATCCTTTTGGTGAAGAAGTTTTTCCTAATATCCAGTCTAAACCTCCCCTAAAGCAACTTGAGGCCATTTCCTCTTCTCCTATGACTTGTTACTTGGGAGAAGAGACCGACCCCCATGTCTCTACAACCTCCTTTCAGGTAGTTGTAGTGAGCACTAATGTCTCCCCTCAGGCTCCTTTTCTCCAGATCAAACAACCTCAGTTCCCTCAGCCGCTCCTCATAAGACTTGTGCTCTAGACCTTTCACCAGCTTCATTGCCCTTCTCTGAACATGCTCCAGCACCTCAATGTCTTATCTCCATTCTGTGTAGCACAACAAAGTCCACCAACTGTACAGGTATCTATGAGTTACATTCCAGTAGTCTGTAGAAATAACTTAATCTTACATATGTTTCTTAATTTCCTGAATGCTTTCACAAAGATTTCAAGATAAAAAACCTAATCACTTTAATACAGAATTTAAGCTATTTTTCAAATCAGGCTATTTTTAATTGTTTTTAACAACAGAGGTGCTGGCAAAATTTCCATGACTAAGACTTGAAAATGACAGAGTTTAACAGCAGAGTTACCAGAAAGCTGCAGAGAAGCCAGAGGTATGGGCAGAATCGTGACATTTTGACTTTTGCAGCTGCTAAGAGTAGACTCAAAAGGCTGTTGAAATAATGGCTCAAAAATTACACTGAAAGGTAGTCTGCTGCTACCAAATAAACTTGGGTAAAAAGGACATTAGCAGCTGCCTGGAAAGATTTTTCTGTGAAACCTGTGTAATTAATTTTTAGTTCGCTGTTCTTAGACCATTTGTGGGACATGTGGGAAGGACTAAAAGAAGTTGGATGGTAGCATCCAGAGGGGAGTGGTCAACAGCTCAGTGTCCAGATGGAGGTCAGTGATGAGTGGTGTCCCTCAGGGGTCTGTACTGGGACCAGTACTGTTCAATATCTTCATCAATGGCACAGACAGTGGGATTGAGCACAATGTCAGCAAGTTTGCAGATGACACCAAGCTGAGTGGTGTGGCTGACACACCTGAAGAATGGGATGCCATCCAGAGGGACCTGGACAAGCTCAAGAATTGGGCGCATGTGAACCTTATGAGGTTCAACAAGGCCAAGTGCAATGTCCTGCACCTAGGTCAGGACAACTCCCGGTATCCACACAGGCTGGGGGGTGAAGGGATTGAGAGCAGCCCTGAGGAGAAGGACTTGGGGGTGCTGGTGTATTAAAAGCTGGACATGAGCTGACAATGTGCACTTGCAGCCCAGAAAGCCAACCACATCCTGGGCTGCCTCAAAAGAAGCGTGGCCAGCAGGTCGAGGGAGGGGATTCTGCCCCTCTGCTCTGCTCTGGTGAGACCCCGCCTGGAGTACTGCATCCAGCTCTGGGGCCCTCAGCACAGGAAAGACATGGACCTGTTGGAGCAGGTCCAGAGGAGGGCCACAAAAATGATCAGAGGGTTGGAGCTGTCAGGACAGGCTGAGAGAGCTGGGGTTGTTCAGCCTGGAGAAGAGAAGGCTCCGGGGAGACCTTATTGCACAGCCTTTCAGTACTTAAAGAGGGTTTATAAGAAAGATGGGGACAGACATTTTAGTAGGGCTTGTTGCAATAGGACAAAGGATAATAGGTTTAAACTAAAAGAAGGTAGATTTAGACTAGATATAAGGAAGAAATTTTTTACACTGAGGGTGGTAAAACACTGTAAGTGGTTGCCCAGAGAGGTGGCAGATGCCCCATCCCTGGAAACATTCAAGGTCAGGTTGAATGGGGCTTTGAGCAACCTGATCTAGTTGAAGATGTCCCTGTTCATTGCAGGGGGGATTGGATTAGATGACCTTTAAAGGTCCCTTCCAATCCACATTATTCTATGATTGTATGATTCTATGAGAATGCTATAGGTTCTCCTACGGCTGAGATGTGGCAGGGAGGGCTGAGAGGAGCAGTTTTGTGTCTTGGGAGCAGCCATCCTGTCATCTCCTCGTGCATACTGGATTGATTCACACAAGGATCACATATAGGTTACCAATGATTCTGAAGTGCAAATAAAGTGGTTGCACGCTATGGAAGAGATTCCCTTCAAAAGCCACTGTTCTAACAGTACATGGATATTAAGGTTTGGGTATGCCTGACTAAAGTACAATCTTTTCATACTTCATAATGAAGAGAATGAGAGAAAAAACTTTAAATTAATCAAGTGACATACATTTATCTCACATGATTACCATGCCATCTCAGCAGTAAGAGTGTGGAGAGTGGGGTAAATGATGTTTGTTCTGGCCTGCAAAGCTTTGTTTACTTTCTTAGTGTCCCAAAGAAATCCCTTCTTTTTTTAAGAAAGTATTACAGTTTTAAATTCAAACAGAAAAAACTTCTTATTCCTTGATGATTTTACTTGAAAGAATGATTCAGGCCACTGTAAACATAGAAAATGCCTATCATTTCCTCCAATTCTCAAAGAATGTTCATTTTAAATGTTGAGTTTGCTCTTTTGGACACTCATCACTGTAAAAAGCCTATCCTTTCAGAACTGCCTACATGTGGAACACGTTATTATACTTCTTAGCTGAGCCTTGGTAGAGGCTACTGATGTCTATTTGATACTTCGCTATCAAATAAGCAGAAAATGCATATGAAACAATAATTTAATAATCCATTATTTTATGCCAGTCTGCACACAGTAGTTCTAGACTGGGTTCCTACCAGTCCTGGTTCCAATTTCACACTTTAGTTTACGTCCACCAAGATCCAAATTTTTGCATAGCAGGGTGGAAAGAAAATGTTTTCCCAAATCCATTGATTCAAACATCTTTACCTCGCAGTGATTAACAGATTTGAAGAACAATGTAACTTTTACTTTGACCCAGATCTTTTCAAATGAACTAATTCATCCATCAGTAATCCTCGGCACTTTTTTTTTTTTTTTTTTTTAACAGATAGTGGCAATTTTTCCCCTCTTTACACTTTTGGCTAGGTACTAAGTTTGTATTTCCCTGGTGTATGCAAGAACCAGCAACGCATCTCTAGTAACAAATGACCAACCTCAGTTTATCACATTAAATATTTTATTTGTCTATCTTTTGAATTTCTTTCCTAAGCGTATAGAATTGGTTTCAAACTTTTAGTGCTTACATAAGACAATAAAAAATAGAAGAAATCATCGATTTGCACAATAGTCCAGATGTATGGAATGATTGGCCTGTGAAGTCCATGCTTAACTGCTCTTTACTTGCTTTTCCTCAAACTTTAAAAATAAAATAAAAATCTACTAACATTGACCTTGGAAATGTCCTCTATAGATCATACAAAAATTCTGAAATTTTCTAAAATTTTAAGATAGTGCCATACACCCATCCTATGAATTTTCACAATAACTTCGAATTCAACTTTCCACGTCATCAGTAAGTACTTTTTTTGGGGTGATAAGCAATCAAAGCTTTCACATAAATTGTGTCAGAAGCCATAAGTAAATGGACACCTAGTTTTACCAGTTATTATTATCCCTCTTAGCATGAGGGAGACTGTGAGGTGGTTCAGAAATGTTCAAATCAATTGCAGACTTCTCTGGTTATCAGCTGAAAAGAGCTCTTACTATCTTTTCCTTTTATATTCTCTGCTAAAGAAAAAAAAAATAAATTCCATACTCCCAGCCTTTGGCTAATTTTAAAACACAACATGCCATAATGGAATTACTTTGCTACTCATTATCTCAGCATCCCACCTCAGCATAACATTGTTATGTTCAACTTACTGGCTTTGATGGCTAAAATTCTGGGAAATTTGCACTCTCTTTTGTGAGGGGAAAAAAAAAAGAAAGGAAAAAAAAAGAGAAGAAAAGAAAGCCTTATGAGCTTTCCCTAAGGAAAATAAAAATAGTGAATCACATCTCCCACTTTACTACAAAGTGCAGTGAATAAGTATATTTTGAGAGTTCAGTCTCCAATTCCCATTTCTGTGATTTTAACTTCAAAATACAGGAAAAGTAACTTCAGCAATACCAGATGTAAAACGTGTGTTCATTCGCAGAAGATAGTTCAATGCTTTTTCGGCTATTGTTGACAACTCTGCAACAAGCCATTCTGTTGGCAACTGTTAGGGACGGATCAATAATTATCTTTGTACTAATGCTTTGCTTAGATGGAAGCAGAATGAAGAGTCATTCTTGCCTCTTTATTGAAGAAAACAGCGAAACGAATTGAAGGAGAAACAGAAAAATTATTAATCATAATTTTTTATCAAGCCGGTGATTACTGTAATACTGTAGAGTATTATAATAGTATTAAATATTCTCACAGGGGGGTCACTGGGGTTTTGGAGACCCGTTGATAGGGAGGAATGTCCCTCACTCTTCTCCACCTCAACACCTCCTGCTGCCCTTGTGATCTCACTGGGGGTGCCCTTTCTCTGAGGATAAAGGAAGCAACGTGAAGAGACCTACACAGCAACGTGCTCAAAGACCCCAGAACACCCCCTGCTGCCCCACCACAAGCACCAAACCCCCACAACCTCATTAGCAGGAGAGCTCTGCTCTGCCATTTTGTGATGGCTCTTTCTCTCAGCAGGGGAAGGGAGGAGAGCTGGGAAAATTGGAAGG
>VYZM01003748.1:15307-47194 GCA_013398915.1 Dromas ardeola | reverse complement strand
GGGGGGGGGAAGAAAGAAGTGAAAACACAACATGGCAGCTTATAACTATTCGAAGGTTGCCTTGGATCTGTGCAAGTAGTTCACAGGTCCACTCTCCCTTTAGTAAAAGGAGTGCGAGTGATTTTGAGTTAGTAAGTCTGCATCATTTCTTTACGACTGCTTTGAGCTGAGCTGGAAAAAAGCAAAATGTAGTTCAAATGCTCATGAGTTTGAAAGGCTATCCAGGCCCTGAGGGCAGTAATGGGCCTGCCCATTTCCCCGGGGATCCCACACGCACCCTGCCCGCACCCCAAGACCCCATGTTCTACCACTGGGACCGTCAGCCCCTGCCCCAGTGACGCCGCAGCAAGGGCCGCTCTCCAGCTCCCCACAGCCCGGCCCTGCCCGGCCATGGGCCCTGCCAAGATGGGTCCACCTACGGGCCCACATCCTGGCCCAGCCTCAGCCCATCCTTGTCCCCAGGGAGGTGCCCGATGCCCGGGGCTGGGGCTGCCCCAGTGCCCCCGGCCACTCTGCTCCTGGCTGGGGCGGTGGGACGGGCTCTGGCTGCCAGGCCCTGCCTGTACTGATCAGGTCTCCATTGACTCCCAAGGGAGTTATCAAGACCATTACCTCACCTGTATGTAGACACCTACTTTGCAGACATCTAAATGCAAATGTCTTAATCTGAAGCTAATTCCCATCCCTGGAGGTCATTCCAAGAAAATGTCTGGTATGAGGTTTTCTGGGCAAAAAGTAGCTTTGACTTTGACTAATGCAAAGGTTTTATTGGTGATAAGGATCCTGATCTTGCACAGTACCACTTCATAAAACCCTCCAGTTTTCCTCTGGGTGAAATACTCAGACTTCTGAATCATTCAGCAAGATGAGTAACACGACCCTGTCAATCAACTTGGTATCTTTTTAAAATCCATATAAGTTTATTAAACTTGTGAAAGGCAATAGTTGCTCTCTAATTCCAGCAGAGGCTTTGTTGCTCTGAAGTGACCAGCAAGAATGCTGGAGCAGATGCATCTTAGAGATACAGCTGAAGTAATAAATGGATAATGAGACTTTTGCGTGATCTCCCATGTTTTCCAACAAGTTTCTGCAATGTTCTTTTGAGACTATAGGAGTCCTGTATTTCAGTTGATACTGTTTGTGTTCCTTTACACAGAATTAAATTATAAAATAAAGATTTTATCTGGGTACCAGAGCCTGCTCTCAAAATGCATTGACTCTTGGGCAGAAATAGACCTAACATACATTCTACAATCTGAATGACAAGGGCTTTGCTAGCATTTTCTTAGAAATAGATAAAAGACAGCATTGACAAATTTCAGTCTGACATGTCACCCTTTTTCTTGTGTAGGAGAATAGTAATTGTACCACTATAATCAACTGGTGTGGTCTCATATTCCCAAATGGATACAAATCACAGTTTATGCCCATGAATAAATGCTGCAGCACCATAATTAAGAGGAGTAAGAGGCAATGCCTTTATGGTCTGGTGAGTGGTGACTTGAGCTGATGTACAGCTTTTTGATTTCTACTGAAGATGGTGGTGTTGCTGCTAGTGCTTGAATTGTTTCTGCCTGTGTTGTGTTGTTTTTTTTTTTTCTCAATTGCCCTCTGTAGAAGGTTAATAGTAGGTTTAGAATGCCAAAGTTTTCTAGCCAGTGAATCACAATTTCAGATTTGTCAGTCGGTGATGTGGAACCAGCTGCTATTTTAAGTGGAACACTTACACTTCCCTCCCCCCTCCCCGCCTCGCTCCACAGATGCTCTTCAGTTGTATGAAGAAATTGATCATTTTGTCTCTTCTGCAAGTCTTCAGAATGTCACTAATTTCTTATTTACCACAAATTTTTCATCTTGCATAAGTTACACTGTAGAAGTGTTACAGCTACTCTATATGCTCTGCACTGATCTCACAGCTGGATAATGAAAGAATGAATAATATCGAGCACAGAATTAAAATTTGCAAGTATGGAACTTGTAGTAAACATGAAACTGCATCCTGTCTGTAAATATCCTGTAATGATGCGGTGAATTAGTATACTTAAGTTATTTCCAGGTTAAAAATTCATTACTCTTGCTATGAAGAACAACTTACAGATGGATTAGTAAAACCAAGCTGATTTTACAATTACTATTTTCTTCTGACAGTCATGTTATTTACGTTTTGTGTTTCCCTCAACCTAGAAAACTTTTATTACCAAATGTCAGCCCAAAGCAGCTGCAGAGATTCAGCAGCTTAGATTTGTGTTGGTTTCTTTACATCTTCTGGGGCTTCTCTCATCTCTGCTGCACATTACAAATATTAGCATAAAGGAAAGGAGAAAGATGAAGTTTTAGACATTTTGATCATCCTCAGGAGAAGTCACTGTCAACAGGATTTGGCCAAGACCTTTCTATTTTCAGACCAAAGAGGGAAAAGCCTGTCTCTACAGAATACTGACATTTTTAAGTCTTTCTGATCATCATTTTTTTCACCCTCATCATTATGATACTACACCATAATCACTATGATACTACATCATATATGCTCTTCTGATGTCCAGTGTCCCTCTGCTCACAGATCATCCTAAATTCAGCTTTTGGCAGGTCACCGCATCAGTGTGGAATATGGTCATAGTCCAGCAGCTACAAAAGCATCATTTTTAGAAGTAATGGAAACATGGCTACTTTAAAATAAGATCTGACTCCACAAAAAGAGACATGATTTAACTGGTTGATTGAGGAAAATGTGAAAATGTGTTCCCAAAATTCTAATTAAAAATGATGGCTTTTAGTTAGCTTCTTCATGCTTCAAGAAGATCAATATAACCAGTTACTCAGCCTGAAATAAGTCTCTGCACTGTGTGAGGAAAAAAAGATCTCGCAAGTTGTGAGATCCACGTACTGTGTTTCCAATGTTTCTATCCCTTTAGCTTGTGTTCCGAATTGTGTATCAGTAGAAAGTAGCTGAAGCCCATCAGTTTAGAGATTTTAAAGTATCTTTCAAAATATCATGGAGCAGATCCTCCTAGAAACTCTGCTAAGGCACATGGAAAATAAGGAGGTGATTGGTGACAGCATATATTGCTTCACCAAGGGCAAGTCATGCCTGACATGTCACATTTGGTGGCCTTCTACGATGGTGTTACAGCATTGGTAGATAAGGGGAGAGCAACAGACGTCATTTACCTAGACTCATGCACAGCATTTGACACTGTCCAGCACAACATTCTGGTCTCTAATTTGGAAAGATATGGATTTGATGGATGGACCACTCGGTGGATAAGGAACTGGCTAGATGGCTGCACTCAAAGGATTGCAGTCAACCGGTCAAAGCTCAATGTCCAAGTGGAAACCAGTGACAAGTGGTGTGCCTCAGGGATCAGTATTGCAATCAGTGCTGTTTAACATCTTTGTCAGCAACATGGACAGTAGGATTGAGTGCACCCTCAGCAAGCTGAGTGGTGCGGTTGATGTGATGGAGGGAAGGGATGCCATTCTGAGGGACCTGGACAAGCTAGAGATGTCGGCCCATGTAAACCTCATGAAGTTCAACCAGGCCAAGTGCAATTTCCTGCACCTAGGTCGGGGCAATCCCAGGCACAAATGCAGGCTGGGCAGAGAATGGCTTGAGAACAGCCCTGAGGAGAAGGACTTGGGGGTGCTGGTGGACGAGAAGCTCAACATGAGCCGGCAATGTGCGCTCACAGCCCAGAAAGCCAACCACTTCCTGGGCTGCATCAAAAGAAGCGTGGCCAGCAGGTCGAGGAAGGTGATTCTGTCCCTCTATTCTGCTCTGGTGAGACCCCACCTGGAGTACTATGTCCAGCTTTGGAGCCCTCAGCACAAGAAGGACATGGACCTGTTGGAGAGGGTCCAGAGGAGGGCCACAAAAGTGATCAGAGGGCTGGAGCACCCCTGCTATGAAGACAGGCTGAGAGAGTTGGGGTTGTTCAGCCTGGAGAAGAGAAGGGTCGGGGGAGACCTTATAGCAACCTTCCAGTACCTAAAGGGGGCCTACAGGAAAGATGGGAAGGGACTCTTTATCAGGGAGTGGAGCGATAGGATGAAGCGTAACAGTTTTAACCTGAAAGAGGGGAGATTTAGATTAGATATTAGGAAGAAATTCTTTCCTCTGAGGGTGGCAAGACACTGGAACAGGTTGCCCAGAGAAGTTGTGGATGCCCCATCCCTGGAAGTGTTCAAGGCCAGGCTGGATGGGGCTTTGAGCAGCCTGGTCTAGTGGGAGGTGTCCCTGCCCATGGCAGGGGGGTTGGAACACGATGATCTTTAAGGTCCCTTCCAACCCAAACCATTCTATGATCCTATGAAAATTGGGTCCAGATTTCAATGATCCATTGTTGATGCCCAGCAAGTCAGTAGAAGAGCTATTGAATATACATTTCTGCCTTATATCCATCACCTAATATTATAAGAAAAATATCATAGTTAAAAATTCTAATTCAACCTGAAGACATCTTTGCTAGATTTTAAATGCTTAACAATGCCAAATAACAGGAAATTGAACTTCTCTCACTTTCATACAAAATTAACTTTGAGAAAGACTGTTTAAAAAAATAATCGAACTAGTATTATCCAATTCCCACTGCATAATTATATATTCTGTTTATAGAGACTGACACATCTTTGGGCTCTGAATAAAATATTATTTATACATAATTTTAGCACAGGAATATAAATTGCCCCAGCTAAAGATCATTTGATATAGAAAGAGTTAAGGTAGTCATTTCATGAAGCCTGAGAATTTCCCAAAAAGTCCTACATATTGTTTAAAAGTAAGTAGAACCACCAGATACATCAAAGTAGTAACTGAGCAAAAAAACCCAAGTATGTGATTTCTTTTTACACCTGGCATAGATTATTTCAGTACAGCAGTCCTTGTCACTGGTATTGATGAAGGATATATATCCAAAAGCCATTGGATTGATTCTCCATTTTAGAATCAGCATTTGTAGTGTTTTTCACATTGTCTTAAGCTTTCCTATTTAGACTAGTAAGGATTATTAAAAGTAGACCTTTGGAGAAAGTCTTACCTGTACATCACCTTTTTTTTTTTTGCTTCCCATCCTCATAGATCTTCAAAGTACAAAGGCAGATGAAATAGCCAAGCATAAAGTTTTCTGAACCTTAAGTATGTTTTGTCTGGATCTGATTCAAGGTTAGGATTGATTCTTATTTCATACAAATGAGTTCATTCCTCTCAATATACCATGTCCAGCAATATAATAGACATCCTAAGTGAGGCACATACTTTAAAAATATTGAAATGTAAATTAGTATTATGCTTTACGCAAATAGTTGCTGTGGAGCAGGGGAGAGAATATTGCGTATCAGCTACCAGAAGCATCTGAGATACAGTATGAAGAATATGTGGCTGATCTGCAATGATTTATTAATACTCTATGTTGCCTAGTTGTGGGATGGTATGACTGTATTAGCTTGCTAGAATGTTTACTATATGCATATGTTGATTTACTTTTATAAGAGAATAGTTAGAAAACTGCCAAGAAGGAAAAATAAAGATTCTCAATAAGTATCCTGCTGGTAAACATTTCAAAGGCACTATGAAACAATACCTGAATTATAAAGCTGTTCCAGGGACCAGCCAGGTCATTTCTTTTGCTAAGACTAAGAGCAGTAAGATTAGAAGAACAGTAACACGGTAAAACAGTCACTCTAGAAGGAGGATGGAAGCTTTATAATGCAAGATTAAACTTCGAGCTTCTGACAGTGATAAAAAGAGGCAAAATCTCTAGACAAAACTTTCTACTAAGCATTTTAGCTCCACTGAGGATGTAACTGACCATAATTAGCTTTTCCATGGTTAAATTAACACTGTGAAAGGTGCTGAATCCTGACCTTATTTGGTGCAGACACTGAGGAAAAAATATCACTTCTAAACTCCCCTTCGCAAATCAAAGCCATTTTCAAATGAAGGTCAAACACATCCATACATGCAGACAATGGCTTTTGGAAAGCATTTTGTTCATTCTAGCTTCAGTGATCACTAAGACCGATGACCAGTAAAAACAAATTGCACTGCAATATGAAAGGAGACACATTTTTTTCTGGTTTTGCATTGATACTTTTTTTCCTCCCTGCTGTTATGACACTCTCCAAAGCTTAAAAAGGAAAACTGCTGTCATGGATTTAATGTCTTCCCATACTCAGACTTCCCTCCTCATGAAGCAGGTTGCCAAACAACATTACTGCCCTTAAACTTTGATACAATGGAACTGAATTTTATTGAGTTAGGGTTCATAAGGTTTTCTCTCAACACACAGAAGTTCTAACAAATACCTGGACCACAGTTAAAATACAGGGACAGGAGCCACTTAAAATCCTGTAATTAGCAGACACAGCATCTTTGTAAACAGGTAATGTCAAAGGAATCAGAGGCAAGCAAGCTTGAAACAGTAAAAACAAGGGGCTTCAGCAACAAGTAATCAGCATCACAATAGGGAATATTCAGGAAGCAAACAGAATTAATTTTGAAAGCTACAGTCCATTGGACCAACAAAACAATACACCCACTTCTGCATATGCTTACATTTACTTGTGTGAATAGTAGCAAGTTGGCTAGTAAAGTGCAGAAAGTTAAAGAAAACTTGCAAACATCTCCAGGAGCTGCACTGATGTTCCAGTGGCAACAAGATCAAAGCAGCGTGCAAATTCTGGGAATAAAGTCTAGCACAGTTAGCATGGATACACTTCAAATCAGAAGGAGTCTCTACTAAGTGCATAGGGACAGAAAACCAGGTTCAGTACATAGTACAGTCAAAACAAAGGAAATTAAAAGACCTAATACTCTACAGTGACTTTCTGAAGTGCTGTGTAGCACCGTCTCAGGAGGTAGGCACAACCTTGTATAAAAGAACAGAAAGACAAAAAAGGTCCCAAACCCCAAAGTACTGCTCAGTAAGGAAGCCGTTCTGGCCAGAAAGCAGAAATCAAAGCTCTATGAAGGCAACCAACAAGAAAGCAGCAGATAGGTCACGAGGTGTCAAAATATGTATATTAATTAAACACTTTGTAAGCTTGAGCGAAAAATGGGAACGGAAAAGATATATTCAAAAGTCCTTTGAGATTTTATAGGAGACTGCAGAATTCTGATCTCTGTTAAAATTAGCGCTGCTGTTTTCACAAATGAATGAATAGCAGGAAGCTCACACTGATGGTAACTTCATGAGAGTAGGGTCTCAGCACTGAGAATGAGAGGGACTGCAAAAGCAGAATTATCTGAAGGCATATGAATAAGGTAATTTAAAATTCAAAGGGAGATACCTGACTGAGCAAAGCATACCTAAAAGGTTCAGCTGGGATTGTCATGTAGCATTTCAGCAGCTTTCTATACTGCATATTGTACTGACCTGCATTAACTTTGGCTTTTACTTTGTCCGGTATGATTTCTCCTGAGGAAGCATGACACACATACAGAATAAGCAGTTGTTTCTATATGAAAAAATTGAGCAAGGTCACCCCATACTATGTTGAAAGAGGCATTAATGGCATCTCAGTATCTTCCAATAACAAAACCATTTATGTATGTCATCACAGTAAAGTACTAAGCAGTCACAGCACTACTGCAAAATTAATCAATATGCAATGTATTGGACTCCAAGCAAAATTTTAGTGCTGTTTCTAAAGGTACCTTGAGGTATGCTTTGGTAAATGGTAACTTGCTAAACGTAGCCTGAAACCATAACAACAGGATAAGCACGCTTTCTTAATTTTCTTTTCAGAAGACTAAAGTATAAAATAGAAAAACATATATCATGTTTTACCTAAGCAACAATATCCTTTTATGGCTGACAAAATACATGGAAGGTATTTCTTAAGCTCAAGTTGCCTGCAGTCAAATATACATAGAAAATGAATTGTCTGCAACTTGCTCGCAAAGGGAATAATTTCCATTAGGTCAGTATAATGTGATGCCCCTGTTGACTTACAGGTTATACTTGAAACTTATCCCCTGTTTCTTGAACTAATTTCAGGCTCTTGAATGCAAGCACATAGTGGGGGCAAGTGTGAGGACATTGACTAGAGGACACAGCAATTTTTTCCAGGAATGCCACATTTTAGTAATACTGTATAGGATCCAAACAGGACATGTGTTCAGGGTAGATTGAGTACTTGATCCCAGTCTGACCCTGCATGTAGATATAGTACATATAAATATGCGCTACAGTGCATAAAAGTATATATAGTGTATATAAAATTATGCACTGTATTGTCTTTAAATATGACACTAGTACTATTGAAACCAATGCAGTTATCAGTGCACCTAATGACTTTACTGTATTGGACACAGAGTAGTCCTTTATTTCACAATAGTTGACATCCTCCTGCTGTATTCTGAGGGTGAAATGCAACATATCCAGAGGTAAATAGAGGTCTTCTGCCAGAGGACTTGCCTCACATTTAGCTTTAGCCTACCTTTTGTAAGGGTTGCTCATGCTACAAGTTTCTTTGCACGATTGCACAATTCAACTTCCTCATGTCCCATTGCCTTTTTCTCTAAATGCCCAGAGGAATCCTGCTGGTTTTCACTAGGTTTAGACAAGGATGCCTCAGGACACCCCATTTCTGTCACACAGCTCCGTGAAGTTTTTGAATGGGCATTGATAAGCATGTGTTTTACTGAAGGAGACCAGGCCTTTGCTTCAAGTTCAGTATCATACTTACACCCTTTGAGTAAGCATGACATACTGATTTATTCACTGACAATTACTAATTTGTTCACTGATAATTACTCCTCATAAGTTGCTCTGCAGTAATTTGCTATCTTCCAATCTTCCTCTTTCCCCATATCCTACTCCCAGGAGTTTGTTTGGGTGTCCACACTCTGTATGCTATGCAAAATTCTTCTCCCAGAGCCCTAGGATATCTGTCTCATCCTGAGCCCTAGAAAATGCAGATGGGCGGGTGTTTCTCCCAACGACAGACTGGAGAGTCAGGGCTTCAGGAGACAACTCCACCCGGATAGAATATGGGTTCTGGAATCCTCCCTGGGATTGGGTAAAGAGGCTCTTCAGTTTAGGTCTCTGGCTTCAGTAATTACTATAAATAGTGTGTTAGGTGGCACCACTATCACTAAAAAACAAATAAACAAAAAAAATTTCTCTTTGAAAGCATAATGGCTTTCAAACAAACCTGTTTTTTTGTCAACAAACCTGTTGACAAGTTGAGAACTGGAATAGAGAGAACCACTTGGCTTTTTCTTGAGCTCTGAAAAAAGACATCAGCAAGAACTGTGCTTTAGGGAGACGCTGACACCTTTGGGTGGGATGTTTGGGGTTTTTGCCCATTGCTTAGTATTCCCTGCACACTTAATTCAAGACAGAAGCCTAAGTCTGGGATGCAGATTCCTTTCAGGAAGTCTCTGATTTCTGATGAACTTAGATCTTTTACTTGATCAAGACCCTAACTTGTAGATACTATCATGAAAATTACCCAAAATAGAAAGGTAAATAACCTCTGTTTTGCCCTCATTTATGTGAAAAAGGTTTTTATCTTACTTAATTGCATTTTGTTAATTCAAAATAGGAGGCAGTAGTTTTACCCTGTCACTTTATCTGTCATCTACACTGGACACAGCACATTTAGACACCTTCCAGGGTTTATTGGCTGATAAGAAACAATGCCAATCTAGACACAATACTTTTAATGATTTAAATACATTTAAACTTGGCGAATAAAGGCAGGCAAAGAGCATGAAATGGGAGCGACTATAACAGCAGGCAAACAAGCAGCAGACTCTACTTAGGAGGAGCTGCCAGGCTGCTTTCTCTCAGTTTCTGCACTTTTGTTTCTTCAAGGACTACCGACTTATTATCTACGCAGCTTCTCCAATTGTGTCAACAAGCTCACTTAGCTCTTCAGGGCTTTCCATCCACTCTTCAGCAAAATACTGGCATTTTTAACTTATCAAATGTTCAAGGACTAATAACTTAAGCACAGTTTTTCTGTTTAAACAACAGAAACCGCTTAATCTAGTATGACAGAAACTAGGTCCCCAGCTAAATTTCAAAATCTGACTAATAAGGAGATAAAGGATTCACCTTTATCAAACAAAAGGTTTGTTTGACCATTAGGGAATAGAGAAAAAAGTTAAGAATCTAAGCTAAAGGTACATGAAAGGAAGAGAAAAGATGGAAGAAAAGAGGAGGGAGGTGAGAGAAACATAACCTTTGCAAATGTTCTGGATTCTTTCTAAAGCAAACAGTATAAAGCACTGTATGCATTTGGGCCCCATCAGTTTGAATAACCTAACTGTGATCAAAACGATTATTCATAAGAATTAAGTCAGATGCACACAGAAGTGTTAGCAGCGTAAGAGCTGTTGTTGTAACAAGATGACAGAAAGTACTAGTCAGAGTCAAGAAAAGCAGGGCTTCAGCAACTGTTTGAATTTCTAAAAGGAAAATGTGTACTGCAGTAACTAGTGAGGAATGAATATTTTTCCTCATGGAATCTTACCTTTGCAATTTTGCATGTGTTATATCACCAATATTTCTTTTTAACACAATAAATGGTGCAAACCTTCAACTGTAATTTTAATGTCATTGCCTCAGAAGTGGAAGGGAAAAGGTTAAATACTAGTTTACCAAAAAAATTAATAAACTTGCATCCAAAATCATTAACACAAACATTGGAGGCTGACAAATTCCATGAGCAAAAGATGTGATATACTGCTCTCCTCAAGAGAATAACTGCAATGGCAAGGTCACTAAAAGTGTCTCTGAGTGGCTTAAGAAATATGGTCAATAACTTTTAAATTTAATATAAAATTTAAAATGAAAACACTGAGGGATCTAGAGAAAAGCAGTAACGTGGTTTAGTAATTTGGAATAAATTAATAAATTGTGAAGAAGCACTTGGACTAAGTATACTCTTAACATCAGCATAAGTACATTCTTTTAGTAGACTAAGATTAACATTGTCAGTGACAAAAACATCATCACTCTGGCAATGGGATATAAAAGGTTTCTCTCCAGCAGGATTCATTAAGTGATAAACCCATCTCTCGTCAGAATATATACGTTACTTAGTCTTTAAAACAAAGACATTGATCCAAAAATAATATCGAGATCTTTAAGTGCACAAAGAACACTGGACTATTAAATTACATGGTTGCAGAAGGGGTTGTTGCAAGCTTGTGCCATGAGATAATTAGTTTTACTTCCATCTTGTTCAACTTCACTTTAAAATTAAGGTGTTCGGTTCTGAATTTCTGCCAAACACTGCGACAAAATATAGGCTGTAGCTGAAGCATCAGGAAAGAGGGAGAAGGAGCTGGAAGCCATCAGCAAAGCAAGAGAACATTATACTGTGATGGTGAAAAATTGAAGCAGGAGACAGCATATAAAAAGAAAATATAATGTTTGTTATGCAGAGCCCTAGGATGGAGCCATTCCACAGAAAGCAGAATAAAAAGGAAAAAGAGGAGGGAAGAATTTGGTCAACAATCTCATGATGGTCTCAGAGATTTTAACATAACCTTGCTAAGGTTACAAACAGTTGTCAAAGTGGCAGCAAAATATGGTTCAGCAGCACAGAATATTAATTATGGCACTGACTGGAAGGTCTGGTTTAAAGTAGAGATGCATATGCTATGAGAAAGAAGATAAGTAGGACCTCCAGAAGACTATAAACAATGTCTCATCAATGATCTGAAAATGAGAAAAATGGTGTTTTTCTCTTTCCTTATTGTGATGGAAAGGATCTGTCCCATTTACAGATATAGAATGGAAAACAAACCAAGGCAGACAGACAGCGTATAACATCAGAAAAGTTAGACCAAGGTGGCAGTAGGTAAAGCTTGTTACTGCTCAGTACCCGTTGGTATATGAGCTACGTTGACACAAACAAATTCCTAACAGTCATGAGACAACATCCCAAAGTCAACAGTGTGAATTTGTACTCATTAGTTCTTTATGCTTGTAGTCAGGGTCAGAAAAGAATGAAGACTAAATGGACAGGGAAAATTGATCAGCCCTTTCAGAGTGAAAATGTGTGTGAATGTGTGTGTGTGTGTGAATGAAGAATGCAGAAGAAAGAAGAATGAAATGCAGTATGTGTGAATGAAGGATGCAGCACGTGAACAAGAGCAATAAGAGGAAGCCAGCACTCCTGCTGACTGCAAGATTCTCACTTGTGTATAATGCAGGATGGATGGTGGGGCAGGTACCCTGCAAAATACTGCATTTTTATTTTATTTTACAAATTCATTTTAAAAGGCTTGAAAAGGACTTGATTGGAGGAAGATTAACAAATAGTGTCTACCAACACCAAAATCATCTAATCAGCAAGGAACTGAAGGACAAAAATGTCATTCTTGCTGAATCCTACTAGGAGGTAGAGAGCTGTGAGGTCCTTGAAGTGTTTTATATTCAGATATAGCAAGGGACTTGCAGGAAGGCCAGTTAAATATCACATACATTTGCCCTGAGAATAGAGCACAGAGCTAGTGAATGACACACCGGGTCCCCCATGCAGCCTACACTGAGCAGGACTCACTCTTCTCTTGACTGTTCACAAGGGCACCTGATGGCTCCACATTTCACATAATATAACTGTCCAAAGTCTTGGGTGTTCATCTGGGATAAGAAACCCTAAATTCAGCATCTCCCTTATCTGACTGTCCTACTGTCTTACTAAAATTACTTGTTGGACGTACATGCTTCGCCTATCTGTGAGGGCAATCCCATCAAAAAGAAGGTAAAGCAAAAAAACTGTGCACAGTATCGCTGCAGGGAATGGTATGAGGGAAAGAGAGGCTCTGTACCTTAGGGAATGAACTGGAAGATGTGGGCTTCTTCCTTTCACTTAGCAGTTTTCTGTGGGATTTAGTTTGGGCTTTTGGGTTCTGGTTTTTTTTTTTCCCAATAACAACTGGGAAAAATCCAATGATAAACATCCAGTGATGAAAATCCAATGATAAACACTTCTGCCAGGATATAGGATATGTGGAGTTACTGCCATCTTCAAAGCAAGAGACAATTAAGGGTCATGTGAGCGGGGTGGCACTCTATCATGAAGCTACCTCATGAGGTAGGCACTGCTACCATATGTTGCTTGTGCATGGTATAAAGGCTTTGCAAATGCCTATCAAACCAAGTCCTTTGAGGACTTTGCAATCTGTTCAACCAGTTTCTGGATGGTAACCACACTTAGTCCTAAGGTTCGTGCTGATCTGCTCAGCACAGTGTAGCTCTACACATGCTCAGATGAACGGTCAGTGCCTAAAGAACTACAGGTACGAGAAGCTAACAGTTAGGACAGAACGCACAGTGCATTTAAAACTTAGTAGGGATTGTGTCTTGCAGCAAGAACAAACATATGACAAATGCATAGTAGCATAGCCTGGGTTACTACAGAATTAAATAAGTCATCAGCCAGTTCATTTGCTTTGTTTTGTTACAAAATGCCCCAAAACTTCAGGACTTAAAAAAAAAAGTAGGCATATAAAGCAAATTTTGAAGGTGGATTGAAGTTAAATAAAATCATCAAGAAAATGTGTGTCTTCTCTAAAAGAACCTAGAAAGTAATATGAATATAAATACATATAAAACAAAGCTGATGGCTGCACAAAAGACTGATCCCAAAGAGTGAGACCTGCTTTTATGTCATACATTGCAGGGTACACAAACAAAGACAGAATTTAGAGGGAATGTGTTCTCCAGTTCAGGTGAAGAAACATAACGAAAACTATTTTAGCTGGGTCAAACAATATCTGCACTTTAACATCCAGAGCAGCAAGCATCAGAACCCAAATGGAATCAGTTGTCTCTTGAAATAAATTACTTGCATGTTCCTACAGATACGGTTACTATTAACAAATGGAAGTGTAGGATTTCATGAGCTGTCAAAAGTATATATATCTTGTCAGAAGATCTTGAAGGTGACCTAACCATACTTCATTCTGTTCTTTTCAGCACATATAAGTAAGAACAGATTCCAGAATCGTATCCTTAACTGCAGAATAAAATAAACAATTAAATTATTAACCTAGTCATTGGTTGTTTTACAGCACTATTGTTCATATCTCATTTATATTTTTAATAATAATCATCATCAGTTAAAATTATTATTGTTGTTTTTATTGTAATCATTATTATCACTTACTCTGAAAACGCACTGGAAAATTTGGCCTCAAAATATTTATACAATTCTGTCCTTAATCATTGCTTGGAGTAACAGCACTAATACATGCATCTGCTGATAACATATGAAATATGGGCAATGCGCATTCTGCAAGTAAGGCGTTCATCCTCACTCAAAACAATAATCTTAAAAAAGGATACACAGAATCACAGAATGGTAGGGTTGGAAGAGACCTCTGGAGATCATCTAGTCCAACCCCCCGGCCAGAGCAGGGCCACCTAGAGCAGGTTGCACAGGAACGCGTCCAGGCGGGTTTTGAATGTCTCCAGAGATGGAGACTCAACTACCTCTCTGGGCAGCCTGTTCCAGTGCTCTGCCACCCTCAGAGTACAGAAGTTCCTCCTCATGTTTAGGTGGAACTTCCTATGTTCAAGTTTGTGCCCGTTACCCCTTGTCCTGTCACTGAGCAGATACATCAGAGTTAGAGAATGGATTATCCAAATGTGAAAATTTCATTTTACTACACGGAGGGGCACAACTCAAAATTAAATAAAATTTGTGAAAACAAACTCTAATAAGAAACTGGGCAGCTGATATTTAGGGTAGAATTTATTTTCCATAAGTGTAAATAGCTGTAGTGTGGACATCTACATCTGAGCTTCTCACTCTGGCCTTTCCATATAATCAGTGTTGAGAAACAGGCACATTCATGGAGTCCTTCATCTGATCTATTCCCAATGTGTACTGTAGGAAAACATACATCAAACCCTGGGGAGGCCTATTTCTCTGCAATGAATATAAAGGGAGCTTCACGTGACTAATTCACAAAGTACTATAGGTGTCTACATTTGTTCAGATAAAACCCACCCTAAACGTGTTCTTGAAGAGGAATGTGATGTATCTTAAGGCAAAGAGAATTATGGAGAAAAAGAATAACATATCAAGGAAGTCGGTTAGAAGAAGAATTTAAGTTTCCAGGATCAGTTGCTAAGAAATTACCATAATAAAATCTCCCATAAGTTCTGAGCTATGTCTTGTTATATTACCAAAAATCAACTTTTAAAATCAGCTAATTAGCTTACGCTGGCAGCCATGACCTGGTAAAATGTATGGAGACAACCTGGAATGGTGAGACAGAATCCATAAGGAGCAGCTGGAGTAACCATTGTACATCCAGGTGTGAGAAATAAAGACAATATACCAGAAAGGGCAGGGGCACTTGGCTTCTCGATTTTTATTTGAAGACTGTAAAGAAAGGCTTTTACATTGCTAAAGATATCAAATGCATTCGACTTTCTCTTGCTCTGTTAGGCCAGCATAAACAAATCCTGAAACTTTCAATAACATAAATATGAATTTTACTGAAATACTTCAGGACCATGCAAATAAATGTGTTTGCCTTATTTATTAAATCAAATGGTACACACACAAGTGGTCACTCAAATACACACGATATATATAAAACCATTCTGATTTATAAATTGTGCCAACCTATGTTTCTGATTTTCAAGGAACAACGCATAGGACAAATCTTGTAAATAAAACAGGGACAAAAATGTAATCAACTAGGGGTAAATGAATACAAAAACTGTCTCTGACACTGTGCCTTTCCTTTTGTCAAACACTAAAAGTGATATTGTCAAAAAGGACTAAAAAATCATGCAATGGTGCTTTTGTTGCATGTCCATACACAAAGTCAAAATATAAGACTTATTTCAACTACTTATAAGCTGTGAGTAATCTCCATTTCTGTTCTTCATGCAAATAGAGAGATGGACCCAGCATTTCATTTATAGCTACTTTTATCAGAACTACCAACATTTTGTAAGAATTTTCCTAATCAGGTTTATTTCACTTCTTTTCTACTTACTTCTTTTAGGTTATCTTTCTTGACATTTTTCTGAAAGGACAGTTCAGAAAAATGCAAAGAAAAATCTATATCCAATTTAGATTCCTGTACATAAATGCTACTTACTCAAAAGGCAAAGTCTCTAGCTCAGGCTAATTAGTCATCTGAAGACTTTAAAAAAATGATATAAACCACAAATATTGTAAGAAAGTACACTAAAAATCTGCCAGTAATTTCATTCTAGAGGAGTAACATTTTGTTTCATAAAGGTTATAGATCATATATAGACAATCTCTAACACACTTGTCTATATTTAATTTGGCAGTCTAGGATTAATGAAACATATAATGCTTTTCTCAATTTGAAAACTTGGGTATGTAGTGTAAATAACGATATAGAATGACAGCAAGGAAATCAAAGTAAATCCTTAAATATACTTGATCAATTAAGGTTTTTTATGACAACAGTAGAAACAGAGGTGGAGTTTTGTTTTTTTAAAATTTATATAATTTCATGGACCATTGCTCTGTACTAATAGTAAGTCATAAACTTCTGTAAACTCATAGAAAGGAATTTGCATTTTATCATTGGAGTTGTGAATATTTTCTGTAGGATCTGATTCTGACTTCATACCAGCCACTACTGCTGTAGTTAAACGAACTTCAATGGGATTGCACTTGATATTTTTCAGTATGCTAACAAAACCAGCCCCTAAACAGTTGCATTCATTATGTAATGGTGGTCCATTAGTTAAATCTGAGTGCCAGATTCCACTGACCATTTATTTCAAAGGTAAAAGTCTTTCTGAAACAACTAGTTTAACATTTACTCCAGCTTAACCCCTAAAGACAATTTTGATCATTGCGGGTAGAATTCATCCACTTCATTTTAGATGTCTGAGAAGTAATCCAGGCGTCTAAACATGAGTGTCTAGAGCCATTTTAGATCTTCTAGGATACCTAAGCCACCTACATGGAGTCAGCAGGAATGACACAGAACCTGCCTACCTTTCGTTACCAGCAACTGGGCATGGGGATGTCTGGGATGCTTGAGATGACATTCAACACCTAAGTTTAGGCAACAGAATTCCATTCTGAAAAATATTTATTAGTATCAGTATTAGCATTAGCATTGGTATTATTTAAGTCTGAACTAGTTTCATTAGGGTCCCTTTACAGTCAATGAGAAGTAGTAAACCCCTCAGGATACCATTCTTACTAAGTATTTTGCATAGCTACACCTAGGTCAAATGACACACCAGAAGCAGTCATTTCTTTGCACTGAGTATAAAGGAAACCCCAGTAATTGCCTGTCCCCCTGTGCTTTCAATCACTTTTACATCTACTGAATATATAACAACTGAAAGCATTATGATATCATACAATTCAAGTAACTTGCTTTCTTCTGTCTAATCTAAATGGCCTGGCCATTAGTTATTATAGCACTGCATGATGAGCAAAGAGGAAAAGAGAGGTAGTTAAGAGATGTTTGTTTACACTGATAGCACACTTGAAGAGACAGAGAGGAGATTCATAACGAGGATGAAGGATGTATTTATTCTGCTTCACCATGTGTTACGCTATACAGAAGCATAATCACAATGATATTACCAAAATAAAATACATCAACAAATGCGCAGTATCTCCAGATGCAGAGTAAATGTAAGAGTGTGATACATGAGACAACTGATAGTCTCAAGTGTGCCTCTCAAAAGGGGTTATTTAAGATATTCTGCTCCTAGATGAACCATTTGCGATCCCATGCTGGTTTGTAAAAGGTTTACATTGAAAGATTCTTAGATTAGCATTTTAACACAAGACACTTTTTCCATCAAAGACCTTAATTCAAATCTCAGTTTAAATAAATTAAGTGTGTTTGATATGTCACCCTAACCCTCTGTGGATACTGACTACATCACATATGCTAGAAAACTGCCACCACTGGCAATCCAACAAGGGAAGTCAAGCTCTGCTGATGAGTCAGGGATGAGGTTCGGTGAGATAAAATGAACAGTACAGGCTCAGCTCAGGACACTGATTCCATTCTGCCATCAGATGTACATTATTGATCCCAGCAGTTTAAAAGAGGAGCATGTATTTGATGTAGCTGGCAGCAGCCTTCCAGTTAAATTGCTCTTCAGCTGGCAGACTATTCTGTGAGCTTTGTTACAGAGCAGATCAGTAAAGGCACACATTTTTTGTATTTCCCACAGTAGCTAAGACAGTGAGTAATCTGAACAACTATTTAAACATTTTCAGTCACTGCCTTAAACAGGTGTAAATGGAGCCTGCGGGCATGGGTCTTACTGCTTGCCAATGAAGGGTCAGGAAGAATTCACTGCACTGAGTGTGATCTTCCATTCAGCCTAACAAGATGTGTCAGAGAATACACTATAGAGAAAATCAGTGAGGTCCATCACAGATTTGGGCCTAAATTGCTTGGGAAAAAAAGTCTGTGGGAATAGCATATTGTTGATATGGGAAATACTTTGGCCCAGATGGCTCATAAATAGATTCCCACTGTTAAAGATGTAATCTTCTTCCTTTCTTTTCATTGTCACTCAAGGAAATTAAGGAGCAGGAAGGGGAGAAGACAGAGACAAGAAAGCTTTTTCTAAGAATGTATAAACATTAAATATTGCTAGAAAAGGATTATGAAAGAGGTAGATATAAAACTTAAAGATAACTCTGGGCATCTGTTTGTACCTGCTCCTTACAAAACCACCCCTGCCTTCTACGCTGTTAATATAGTATATGTAAGGAAATTAAACTGTGGGCTTATATGAAATTACTCCATTATTCCCTAAAAGAATTCCCAGCTGAGGTCTGAAGAATGAGATTACAAACAGCTAAAATCTGAGGTAAAGCTGAGCAAAGAGAGATACAATTGCGATGCAGAAAAGGTAGTTGTCCAAGGGGAGCAGAGGTAAAGTAGCAGTCAGGAAGAGCCCCTGAGAAGGAAAAACCCAGAAGACAGAAATAGCTCTTCGAAAAGGGAATGGGAGCCCTGCCAGGAGGAGGAACAGCACCTGTACAAACTCTCTAATGAGGGCATACTTCAGGTGTCTATAAGAGATTTTCTTGCAGGAAGAGCTTAATGGATAGAGAAAGAATCCATTGATGGAGACAAATACAGGTGGTGTCAGATGAATCTCCTGGGCCTAACACTACCACCCTCATAAAGAACTCCCTTTAAAGCTGTAGGTACATTTGTTAACATGGTCTACATGGTTATCTGAGCAGAGACCATGTTTTTATTATGTGTGTATATATAACACTCCACACAAGGGGCCCTGATCACTAGCTAGACCCTCTCGGTGTTAACATGATTCTGGCGGTAAGTAACAGGATCAAAAGCAGTCAGGAACTGAATGGCAGGAGAAAGGATGGCTGGGCAGTCATGCTGCATGCAAGCACACCATAACAAAGACGGACTAAATGGGAGGAGTTTTACTGTCTCCCCACTCTACAGCTCCTTCCTGGTCCAGGAAAGCCACACGTAAATAACAGCAAATGCTATCACAATAGCGGAAGGGTTTTTCCCACCCACTTCACCTGTCGGGTAGGAATTAGCACAGTGATGCGCCACATGTTTGTAAGTGCTCATAAGATGATTATAAATATAAGGAAGTAAACAGCATGATTATGTCATAAATCACTGTAATTTGCAGAAAAGGAAGCTGAACTCAGGTAACTTCAGAGCCAATTTTCATGTATGATTATGACTGTAAGTACATTGTGCCACATCTTTCAATTGTTCCTCTGCAAAAGGCTGAAACCTTCACAAGCAGGGTCTAAAAGTTTGGGCTATTCTGATGATATCATTTCCAAATCTGTTGTACAGCCACTGCTGTTAAGTGGCTGACATGATGCATGACCCCACCAGAGGATAATAGCTCAGCATGCTGCATGAAGCCCACTTGAACTGTTCTGGCAAGAACAAGTGAGTCATTAATTATCCCTCAGCTGAATCTATTGAAGACTTATTAACACTAATTCACAAGAAAGGGGTTTGTTTGATTCCCGGCAGGGATGGAGAAGCTGAATTAGACTGTTATTAAAATGCACCTTATATTAAGGCAGTACGTCCCAAAGTAATGCGATTTTAAAGTGATATTAGTAAGATCATTTGAAATATACTTGACTTCTCTATAAATATTACTATTGTATTACTATGCAATTACTGGTCATTGCCAATCCAAACTTTCCTTAACTATGACAATTAGAATAACCCTTAGAGCACCAAAAATTATCAGAACTTATTCCAGTTATTCACGGCCAAAAGCTATGTTTGCCTGTTAGGATTTCTTTAATGCTTATTTCAGATATTCAAACTGATTACCATATAGAAAACTGTCATGAATTAATTCAGAAGGAATTAAATAACACTTGCAAAGTAATTCAGGGAATAATCAAATACTTAAAAAAATTACTATCACTGGTAATTTAAAAATTACTGTCATAGGAAACCAGAAAGTAGAACGATGATGATAGTTAAGAATTTTTCTGGACTATGAAAACAAACAGTAAATAAAAGCTGTAGGCTGCAACTCGAAACAGAAGCTGTAAATATATTTTGTATTCCTTTAGGAAGTTTGAAAACCCAACAAAACACTACAAAGTTAGGTTTATTTGTATATTTGCATTAAAATAGCAGTTTCCGTTCTAGTTGCACCTGTTTCATCTGTGTAAATCTACATGCAGGCATTATTTTGGGATAAAAGCACCTTTAAATGTTTTTTTTTATCAATAAAAAACGTTAAAGAAGAATGATACAGCAACTTGGAAGTCTACAATGAACTACATTTTCGATTTTTTGAAAACGTATCTTTAGAACGATTTAAATTACATTTTTAGTTATTTAATAATGAAAATACCTTAATTTTACTTTTAAAATCAGTCATTGCTTAAACAAACTTCACACTTTTAACTTAAATATTCCCTGCCATGATTCTTTAATACAGTCTGGTGCCTGTTGGCATGTTTTGAGAAAAGCTGAAGCGTTTAAAACCGAGTTAGCTGCAAGTTGCAGTCCTGAAAACTGTGTGGATGATGCACAATCATAAAATTGCAAAATCCTAAAGAAACTGTCAACGCATCTCACTTTT
Source organism: Dromas ardeola (assembly GCA_013398915.1). Lineage (NCBI taxonomy): Eukaryota > Metazoa > Chordata > Aves > Charadriiformes > Dromadidae > Dromas > Dromas ardeola. Next base: position 26,132 of record VYZM01003748.1, on the reverse strand, counting down.
TAATTAGAAGTTTTCCAAATTATTTTTCTGGCCATGATCTTTAGCGTTTCATTCAGTCTTATGAGCAGCCTTGTACAGAGGTCATGCCTAACAATGGAACATTCATTAACAAAGTATTCTCAGGGTGTCCTTATGTAGTTTCATAGAAAATTTTGGATGGAAGGGACGCTTAAAGGTCATCTAGTCCAACCTCACCTGCAATGAGCAGGGACATCTTCAACTCGATCAGGTTGGTCAGAGCCCATAGTTTAGGAATAGAGTGTTTATCTATATGCAGTGCAGGGTTTTTTTCTTTCTCAAAAACCTGAAATAGTCATGGGAGGAAAAAAGCATTCCTCAGTAGAGGATGGGACCCTTAAACCCTTATGGTTTCTCATGCTTCTGGTGCTCCTTCAGATGAGCTGGAAGCATTAGCCTAATAGGCAGACTATTTCCTGGAATCCCGTCCTGCAATGCCTAACCCCTGCCCTGCTCCGCTCAGGGAGCCTTCATGCCTGACACACAGCTCTGGGGTCTACTTCAGGGGGCAGGCTAAAAGTCAGGCTCTTCAAAACTCACTGACTCAGTTCTTTTTGTTTTTAAGTGAGATCATTTGCCTGATAAAAGATAAATTGTTCATTGTAGGATGAAATAACTTTGTCGTTTGAATCACAGTTTTTTTCACATCCAGATAGAAAAGATTTCATAAAGATCTTTATCATACCAAAAATGTGGACAAACACTGCAGTTGGCAGCTGGACTGACATAATGCTGTATTATGGTATATGGAGTCAATACTTTGTAACACTCAAAGCACTATTTATATAGTGGAAGGCTGTGGTTCTTTAAGAGAGACAGAATGATCACTTTTTAAATGTGAATAAATGGTTAGAGAATAACAAAGCCTTCTCTGAGCTGTTAGCAGAGTCTTATAATAAAGTGATTATGCCTGGCTGTCTATTATAAAATCTTCCTGTTACTGAACCACTTTTAATATCCCATACTGAAGCTGCACACCCAGGATCTGCAAGCATTTCCAAAAGTGGCCATGAATTTTCAAACTGATTATAGCAACCTGACAGAAACATTTTTAAAAGCTTGACCCAGCAAAGTGTTGAGCAGATTTCTAAGGTGCTGGGCAGCCTCAAACCCAATTGTTTTCAGGGAGAGCTGTGGCTACTCACTGAATTTTAGGAATACTCAGCATTTTGCAAGATTTAACTCTGAAGATCCTAATTGAAAGTCAATGAGAGTTAGTTTCCTAAAACTCAGCGTCTCTAAGATATTTCAGTACTTGAAATCAATGAAGTCAGCTCCCTAAGTGCCTTTCAAGCTGAAAGTTTTCACTTTGCAGTGTGCAGTGCCATGATACCTGTCTTCAGCATAAGTGTCCATAATATCTGTAGGATATACTGATGGATTTGTATGTCTGCCATCTTCTGCAACTTATAAATATTTATAACTGACAAGGAAACAGTAAGTTAGGGGGGAAAAAAGGCCCTTAGTAATAGGCCCAGACAATTAATCTTTTACGTGTGCTATTTGTAGAGAGATTTGCAATGTTAAAGGAAAGCAGAATGGAGAAAAGGAAATGAAGTTGACATTGGAAGATGACAAAGGAAACCTGGTTTAGCCATCCAGGTGTATTTGTGCTCCTTATAAAAGCAATACAGATGCAGTTATTTCATATGGAAATAGTATGCTACTGTTAAAAATTTCAGATTTACTTTGAAAAGAATGCATCACTACAGTATTTTTTCATACGTAATACCAGAACCCGGAATTCAGCAGATATAGCTCATGGCCCAGAAAGACTAAGCATATGCAATCTGTGTGCCATTTGGCAGAAGAAAAAACTACCAAAAATACACCATGGCTGTGTTTGAAGAGCCTGATAACACATTCACTGATGGTCCCAGCTCTGACTTCCTCATCTTCCATGACTCCCCTCTTCAGCCCTCTGCAAATCAGAGGGGAAAAGGAGGAGGCCACCCTTGGCACAGTAGCCAACACATGGAGAAATTTGAAGTGTCTCCAAGATACAGTCTCTAAGAGTCTGCTTGGCAAATGGACCAAGTTTTGTCCAGAAGCTTCCTCAATAACTGTCCCCCCCGCTTGCACTCCCAGCAGCGTAGGCTCTCCCCCAGCTCTCTCAAACAGGGGAAAAGGAATGATCACAATCCAAGTATCGGTAACTCTAGCAGTATTGCCCCCAGCAAGGTCATTATTATTCAGAATATTTTACAATATCTGTGTTAGGATGTACTAATAATCCATGTTGTACATGTGCCAAGCCTTAGAGAAACAGTTTGGATTGTCTCTAATTAACTGACGTGCCCCACACTGAGGTACCAAGAGCACTGCAGCCCCAGCCTGGCAGGAACTGAAGCACGCCGAGAAGCCAGCTGAAGTTACGAGTTTGCAATGGCTTTTCTCTTTACAAAAGCAGAGTTTAGCACTACAGGTTTTGGATTAATGTGGGGTAGGCATTCTGTCATGCAATTAAAATGCAATTAGACCATTGTCCTCTTGAAATATTGATTTTATTTATAATCTGCTGCTTAAGTCAAATTGTTTTAACATGATCTCTCTCTTGACTCTTTCTCCAAACACTATATTTTATTACCACATGTAGTTTAGGACACATTTAATCTTATTTTAAATAAAAGGAAAAGAGAAAGTGAGTGCAATACATATAAAAGCAGACATTAACCATTTATGCAGTAAAACTAATCAAGGTACAATCAGGATGACCTCAACAGCTATATTAGGAGCATACCAAGTGTTGTCTTATATGGTTATGTGTGGTTTGTTTCTGTCCCCCAAATCTTAGTATCTGGACAAAAATGAACATAGTCTATGCTTTCAGCAAAAAAAACCCAGAGCACTCAAAAACAGCAGAAATGCTCGGACACCCCGAGCAAAGGAGTGAAGCTATGGTTCCACCTGCCCTACCTCGTCAGCCTGCAGAGTATGGGGCTCACTGTGAAGGGTTGTGGCAGCTGTCACTGCTCTGTTCTTTCCTTTAGGGACATTGCATTTGATTTCAGATAATGCTTACATCAGCTGCCACAAACACTTCTCTTCACACAACGCATAGCAACCTGGAGAAGTTGTAAAGTTACAATTTAGTGCTTAGCATTTGTAAGCTCAGGTCTCAGCTGAAGATAATGAGCCAAATGAACCCTAATGGGTGAATCTCCTCAGTTAATAATCCCAGCCTACAACTGGTGATACCTAGGTCAGTTATATACGCTTGGGATTCATCACACAAACCTCACCAGCTCAAGCTATATCTCATTTTACAGCCTCATGGGGTCAGAAATTAGGACAGGAGAGAACTCAAATCTTCAGCCTAATTGCCTGAACTTTGATGTAAGCTAGCTCCATCTCCCTTTCACTTTTAAAAGCAGGAACAAATCTTTTCTAATTAATTTATAGATACTATTGAGGATTTCCATTCTCTAGCATAAACAATTCATGGTGGAGCACATAGTAGTGTACAGAAGTATTCCTTTTAATATGTCCACTTCTATTTATTCTTTTTTCATATGTACAGTTGAAAATATTTCTGTAAAGGCAATTTTAAAAAAAAAATCCAACTTCATACATTTCCAGCTTCCCTCAGTACAAGATAATCTTTAAATAAGTGTACATACTTATGGATACGCAACTAAGCAAAGCTAAATGTGAAAAGCTTACTGGTTTGGGAAAAACACAGAATAATTTTTATTTGAAATGATTTGAACAAAGCAGTTTTCTTGTTGGTATCTATTTATACAGTGCCCAAAAGTGTGCTATCTTCTCTTCAGATGCTTGTCAATATGTTTATTTATTTTAAAATCAATCTTTTCATGATTAAATCTACTGTTAATGACAGCTTTTGTACACATAACAGTGTAGTTTTAGTGTTGCTCATATATTTTTCAGAAAAAAACTTGCCTTCTTGTATTGTTGTAACCACTTTAACATTGTCTTCTATATAAAGCATTTTTAATAAAACACATTTTAAAGGTGCTTGGAATCACATGAGATCAGCAGGCAGTTCATTGTGATGCCTGTGAAGAGATAGCTAGTACACATTGATTTTAACTTCTGCAGTAATAAATACAGTAAAGACGCTGATTGTTAAAAGTCAGGAGGATACTACAGAAAAAAAAAAAAGAGAATAAAGTTTAAAAACTAGTCATAGATTTTTTTTCAAGGCTAGAGTTCCTTGCTTCTGGCATGAAACATATTTCACCATCCAAAGAAGTTTCAATCCTACTTTACCTGTTAGCAAAAATCACGTCTAATGGCTTCTACAGACTCGGGTAACAAATGTAAGACTCCACGTTCCTAAATGAGCACGGCACATTACAAGAAGGAGTAGAGAACCTTGATCTAGCAGTGTCTGAGGCTGAGGTAGCTGGAGAGAAACAGAAAGGGGGGGAAAAAAATGGAAACTGAGAAACAAGAGTGAAAATTCAAGGAAATAACATGTTCATCCATCTGAGAGTGGAGGTTGGTGTTAAATGAAAGGAGGATATCTTCAGATATCTTTGATAAATGGATCCCCAAGCTTTAAATAAAGCCATAAAACATATACAGTGAAAAGTGTTGAGGGGGTAGCTGAAGCAGCAAAATATTCCCAGTGTTGCTCATGAGAAATATATTTTAAGAATTGAACACAGAAGGCTCAAAATGTTATATGTGCCTTTTTGTATTAGCAAGTGATATCTGGTGTTAGATTTACCCTTAAAATATGTCAAATAATTTCACAGATTTTTGAAGGATTACCTGATAAAATGCTAACTGATAACAAAGACAAATTTTGCAGGGAGTTAGAAATCACATAGTAAAACACTCCAAAAACTAGTCTAACAGAATATTTACCTCCGGCATAACATGAGCTGTGGAAGCTGATAATCAGGCCACCAAATTAGATGACAGGTTTAGAGCTGCTGATCTCGAACCGTCAAAGATTGCAAATATTGGCCTTTGTCTGTAGTACCACCTAGTGTCAAAAACTCTTATCTCTGAGCTGAAAAGAACTGGATTAAACTCCATCTTTTCTCCTCTATTTCCTTGGTCCAAAACAACACCAGACTATGCAGGAAGGGTGCCCAGAGGGCCTCTTTCATGATGGCGAGATCAAGGAAGTGTCTTTCATACTTTTGCTTGCTTTATGGAAACAGAATTTTGGGCCTAAAAGGAGTTTTTGGCACATCAGACCAAAATTCCCACAATATTACGCACAAGTACGGTTAATTTTTTCCACAGTTGAAATGCCATAGGACTTCTCTGCATTGGAAGTGAGCTACCTACAGTGAGCTAGGCTGTGGTGGCACAGTCCACACACTGTTTTGCACTTGTGGGCAAGCCCCAAAGTGGAATGAGAGAACTTGCAAAGAGAGGTACTCCGCCTGCGCGGCACAGGAGTCCTCATGGAGAATGGAACAGAGCCAGCAGCACACTGGAAAATAATGCTCCTGCTCTCCACTTGGTTAACTTGCCCATGTACATTTTCTTCCAAAAACAAAATGTTCTCCCGGAGATCCCATGTTCCCAGATTGCCTAGGGAGGTGGCCATGCAGGGAGCCTGCCTCCTCCCTGCCCATCTGGCAGGGATGCCTGCGCAGGGCAGCCCCGGAGCCAAAGCACCTGCCTCCCTGCCAAGCCAGGCGAGCTGCCTGCCTGCCAACGCCGGGCACCCAGCACTCCCTCCAGAGCAGGGAGCTTCCAGGCAGCTGGCAGGCTGCGGGAGCAGGGCAGCCCCATGTCCCTGGAGTCCCGGGGCCAGAGGAGTGGGAATCAGAGGGATCCGGACTTGGTGGCCCACTCTGAGGGTTGCCAAGAAAGTGGGCAGCTCCTAAGCCTGGATGCCAGGAAGCAGCCAGGTGGGAAAAGTGGCAGGTTGTACTTCACCCAGCCTAACCAGGGCTTTTTTTATCTCCCCCCTCAAAACCTTTCTAGTGGAAACGGGTTTTGCTCCAGAATTTCTTACCTGCTCTGTTTGGGACTTCCCAAAACATGGTATCTAGAAGAAAAGTTCATGAAAGTGACTGTAGGCACAGAAAGCTCACAACATGAATTCAAATTAAGCTAAAACAGATACAGCAAACGTGAAAGGATACACAGCAGGCACATTTACTAAACCAGAATGGAGTGTGTAGACTGTGAATTCCCTGGAGATGCAGCCAGCCTGTGTACATGGGCCTCATGTGACTAATGAGTAACTGCCATGGCAGCTCCTTCTATAGTTCGTAGATTTACTTATAAATTTAATACAAGAGGCCAGAGAAACAAGATAAAGATTAAATATGCAACAAAAATTTGTAGCAACATCAGCTAATTGCATAGCTGAGGCAGGAGGTGTTAATTACAATTACAGATGAGCCAGCTAGTAACTCACATTAGTGAGCATAGAGCAATTATCAACCTGCTGGTTTTCTTGCTACTCGTAATATACATGTTTTCCCATTTTTGATGGAACATAATAGCTGTATTGAACAATGTAACAGAACAGTAATGGATATAATGCCTATTTAGGTAACCTACAGCTGTGATGTGCAATACTATCACAAAGATACTCTGTTTCATTTGGAATAAGTCACTATCCAGAGAGATAAGTACTTCTACTGCTAGACTTGAGTAGAAAAAACATCATGGGCATTTCACAGATGGACACACACACTTTGTTTCTTGCATTAAGATTTACAAATACAAATTAACCTTGACTGGACCTGAGGCAAAAGTACAGTTTAAATTATGCACCAGTAAAAAATTAAATCTAAGAGTGTCAACATCAGTACGTCTGTTTCTAAGTGATAAACTGGAAGAATTTCACTGATATTTGATTGAAGAAATACAGTCTTCAAGCCTGGCAAATGTATTATTCCTATGAGCTTCCAACTGACTTGGTTTAACATGGCTCACCCAGGGGAGACCATATCACCATTGTGTTCGCAGCCTTATCATATAACACAACATCACGTGGGCTACTGGAAAGAAGGTATTACAGACAAGGTGACCTTTTTAGGAATATGTCACAAGAGGGCTTAGTGCTTACAAGTCATACCCATGCTCTTCACCATGCACATGGCAGTGTCAAGGCACTGGATGCACTACTAGTGCACGGCTTCCCAGGGGAAGGCAGAACACTGGTATAGCCCAAAAGTCCTGTAGATACAAGACTGGCAAAATTATCCTTTCTCCACTTACAGAAAAGCAAGGTGCTTTACAGCTCACCTGGCTATCTTGCTCTGACAATGGTTTTTGCTTTGTCCCGTGTACACAGTACAGTGAAAATCCTTTTCAGTCAAAGAGGAGTTACGCATCTGTAACTAGAATTCTTTGGGATGAACTCTGCACATTCGTACTTACAGGATGCTCCACTGGTATGTTCCTGGCAGTGCCTTGCCCTTGATCACTCAAGCCTTAAACAAATGTTAAAAAAACACCATTTCTTCATACTGAAGCAGAACATGAGTCACTGTTTGAAGATGTAACACTGTCATTTCACATGCTTTCCGTATATTTACACCATTAGTTCAGTCACATTGAAATTCAGTACAAGGATATCAAACTACTATGCAATTTTTGACTGAAAACTAGTATCTTCCTGGACAGATGTTTATCAATTAACAGGTACAACTGGGATATTATAACTAAGCTGCAAATTTTCTGCTTGCTTAACAATAACTGAAGATGAATTCAGTATTGTATGTGCATCAAGAGAAAACGAAATCCCTCCTAGGTTAACGTACAAAACAAAATTAGCAACATTATTTTCTTATTATTCAAGATTTGAAATATTTGTAAACTTCAATGGAAGGAATAATGGCTCGAATGGACTAAATATTTTGAACAAATTCCATGACTATTTGCTCAAATTTTAAAGGAAATTTGTTTTGAGTTGCATCTGCACCACTTCTGTGTTTCATTTCTGGATTACATTCAGCAAAACCACCTGCCCAGCAGAAGATTTGCGTATTACATAAGTCAACATAGCTGCTATTTTGAGAGCTTAGCTGAGATATGAAGGCAGCATACACCCTTCATACTTTCTATGCAGCAATAAATATACCTAGAAAGATGTTATACCTATGTGTGCTACTTGCTCCAAGTATATATAGGTTGTCACCCTGTTTTAATCTGGGATTTTTTTATCGGAATGATTGAAAGGAACTGATCAAATATAGTTGTGACATTTTGTATTGTCCTGGACTTCCTACATCCCTGAAGGTCTGACAGTGGAATGAGGATCACATTAGTGCCAGAAGCTGATAAGTACTTATGGACATTTGTTAAATATTCAGTAAGATTTTTGATACCAAAATTTTCTGTGAACCTGAAAAGTGATTCTTCATAGTCACACTGTGTGTTTTTCTCTCAAGAAAATTCCAGATAAGGCACTAGCATTTTCAAACCTTTGAATCTGAATGTGTTTCAAAGAACATTTCAATCATCCCTGTGCTGAAATTCTCAGTATCTCCATGATGGCACCAGGACTCGTGTGATGCCAGAGCAAAGGGCTACAAATAGATTGTGATTTTCATCTCTACTTCTTCCCTCTCTAACACTCAGAATTTGCAATGTTTTTACTTTCTTTGTTGTTGTTGAAAGATAATTTTCTTGACAATAACTATAACTGCATGCATCTCAAGCCTTGCAGATACTGCACTCTTAATCCAATGAAGAATTTCAAGTGTAACCTCACTCTATCAACCCCCATAAATCAAACCCCTCCAGACTACATTTCACCTCAGATGAATGATCTGTTAGAGAATGTGAGTGAAATTCAAGTACCACTAAAATACAAGGAAACAGTTTCAAATTTTAAATGTTAATGTGACAGAATAAACTTTAGAAGTAATACTTTGCCATGCTTGCTATTGGTAGTCAAGCACCAGAGATGATCAAATATAAATAGAGCTTAGAGGTTAGTATTGGCTATAGCTCAGATATAAGTACCCTCCTCTGTGTCTGAGCATCATCTCTGACAGGTAATGGAAATCAAAACCCACATCGATGTATATAACAAAGGAATCATTTGTCACCTTTTCCTTGGTGCTTCTTCTGGTAGAAGTTACAGCTTCCAAGATATTTTATAGTGAATGAGGTTACTTTAGTGTCCTTGGACAACTCCCTCCCTTGAAGAATTTTTGATGCCTATAACTATGCTAGCTGAGTCCACCTCAGCCATGAATTCTTTAATGACATTCCCAACAGCTTCTTGTTCCCCTGTCTTTCAGTCCTGTGTAAACTTTTGCCTCCTATTCCCCCAAAGTTCACAGGCACTTCATATTACTATGTTCTGTTCCCAGTTTGATTTAGCTTTGCAGTCCACCAGATAGTCCTACTTCTGCCTAGCTGAGGATGTGGTCCCAAATAGAGCTTTTAAGACCACCACACTCACATACTAGCATGTACTTGGAGGGAATAGTCCAAGAACCATGAGTTTGATACATAATTATAATGCCATCCTCGGAAAACAACTAAGTAGACCATCTAATGAGTCCTTAGTTTGGCCATATACCACAAATTCTTTGAGGAAATTTTGGAGCAAAAAAGCAATAGTGGAGCCACTGAAGAAAAGCTAGTTCTCCAGCAACGCATAATAGACACATTCTTAATAGCTTTCCATTCTGTGTGCTGCTGTGGTTCAGTTCCAGAAGTTCTAGACATAAATTCCAGAGCAAGCGTAGATGTCATCAGAGGGTGATGTGTGAGAGACAAGGTAGTGCAGAATCAGAGGGGAATTTTCACAAAGGCTCTGAGTCATAACACATGGGTATCTTTCACTTGTGAACATCACATAAAAATTGGCAAAATTATTGTTGCTTTTTTAAATTATTGTTGCTTTTTGGGGGGTAGGAAGAAACCCATTGTTAAGGATAGGTCCAGTGTAATTCTCATGCTGTGACATCACAGATGACCCCAAGCTGCAGGAGATAGTCATCATTTGCATTTTGTTTGTCTAGGCACAGTTGCATTTGGTTTGGCATTGCTAAGTGTTATAAAAAGAAGTAGTCCAATGTCAAGAACATATACCTTACCTGAGGAGTGATCTGAGGTAGTGAAACACTGCGCACAACCCACTTCCAAATGGGAATTGCCTGCATTGGGGAATGTTTTATGGTAATCCTTGAGGTGAATTAAACACATGTTTGTGCTTGAATATAAAAGAAAAAATTAATGAACAATGCATGGGGCAGAGTCCTACCACAATACGTGGTTCTACATGGAGTCTGCCAAGATGCATCACAAGCAGATTCCTTATATACATTTGCACCAGCGCCAATCCCAAGAGCGATTGCATGGGGCATCGGCAGCCTGCCGTGGAGACATCCCCCAACCCAGCTCTGCTGCCCAAAGGTGAGCCCTGAGCTTGGGCCCCTGACTGTTCCCATTCCAGGATGGCTACAAGACAATGCTGAGTCTGTTTCTTATCGTATCACCAAGAGAAACTTCACTCCCTTGCAAGGAGTCAGTTCTGTCTCTGGCATTCCTGCTTCCAGCCAGTTTAACCCCTTCTCGCAGTTGGGCCTTCTTGCCTTCCATGCCAGATCATTCCTCAGTCACAAATTACCACTGCTGAACAGTTACAAACAGAATTTCCCCTTCACCTGGATGTGCTAGGAAAGCACACTCTGAGACAAAAAGCAAAACTCTAGGTAGGTTTTAGGTAACCGCTTCTAATTCTGACTCTCTGCTTTATTTAGTTCATTTGTACTAGAACTCAAATTTAGCCTTCCCAGGAGACATCTATGGAAGACTGAAATCAAGCTCAATGTAAACATAAAGCGAAAAAATATCATACAAAAATAGTTTGTAAATCATCATAGTAGCATTCACTCAAAAC
>VYZM01003746.1:39407-58833 GCA_013398915.1 Dromas ardeola | reverse complement strand
CTTCCAACCCTATGATCCTATGACCCCCTTCTCTGCCCTGGGCATTTCTACATACACGAAGTGGAAGGTGCTACAAAATGAGAGAGGCTGCAGTCCTGCAAGCTGCTGTGAAAGGAATAATAGAAATTTAGATCTTTTGACTGAGACACAACTCCTCAAGAGTACTATCGGTACGCAAACATCAGTACGTGAAAAGCATGACACAAATACCTGGCTCACAGAGTGAAAAGGCATGTTATCTGACTCTGACTTCCGAGCTATGAAGATGTAAAGGGAGAGGGGAGGAGAAGGTCACTGTGTAGTAAAAGACAAACATATCTGACGCATGCAATCAAGCAGGGTCCATAAATTAATTTTCAGCTCTAAAAATTGACTATCTCCTGGGGAAATTCTATTATCGAAAAACAAGATATATTCCAATTAGGAGAGAGGTCATATAGAGGGCAGGACAGAAAAGAGAAAAGGAAGCAGTCAAAAAAAAACTTTACATATTAGAGCTCTAAAGGTATGAGTGTCACTAAATGGGACAAAGGGGAGGAGGCTTTTAGGAACCTTAATTTGGAATGCCCTTGATTTCACTCATTTTAAGTTAAAGCCTGCATATTTTAACACAGTGGTGCCTTACAGGATTCCGGCACATTGTGTGGACTGCTACCTGCTGTGGATCTGGACCTTGGATCACTGCTCTGTCTCTCAGCATGACATGAAACACTAAGGGGTACATTTTCAAAGCAATAAGTGGGGATTTCACTGCATGATTCCCACTGAAGTCAATGTAAGATATGTAGCTGAAGCCCTGTGGAATGATTTGAATATTTCCCATATCACTTCTTAGAATTGCCCAAAACATTTCTGGTATATAACGGGGTACTAGAACTTTCCAGGGAGTGCTATTCGACTTCAAAGCCTTTACCTTGTAAATTTTGGGCTTCGATAGGTTTTAGAAGTAATCAAATATTGTTGCCATCTGTCTTCTGTGGGTGTTGTCATCTGATCAGCTCATTATGAAATCTGCTAATTTTTAGTGAATAGATATCCGTAGAATGCTTCACTGTTTTGCTTAACAAAAAACTTACCAACATTGCACATTTTCGTACCAGCTTGCCTGTCTAGTTTGTTTTGTAAGATTTTGTAGTATTTTGGATCACAGAATTGTACTCAAAATTCTGTGCTGAGTTTTGCTAAACTTCTGCAAAGAGGAATTATTATTTTTCAAGCAGCCTCCGTCCCATCCCCCCCCATGCCCACCTCCAAATGCATACTTTTTAGATTTTTAGAACGGAATGATTTCCACCCCCCATCCCTGGAAAATCATATATTCTGAAATAGAATAAATAAATTTGATTTTTCAGAGAAAAAAACTAAAATGCAGTCCATCAACTAAGTAAAAAACTGACATCAGCTCTCAGTAAAGGTAAAAACATTGAGCAGATAAGGCCAAAGCAGGAGGCTGAGGGTTTGCACAGGCAGGAAAAATAATTTTAATATATCTCATTGATGCAAAGCTAAGGTTGTTAATATGTTCAGACAAAGAGAACTAGAGGATCACTGTAGTGGACTCTGGAAAGAGCTGGTACATGGAGTGAACATTGAAGTAAACCATCATTTTTATACAGAAAATAATAAAACTACTACCTGTGTTGAATACAGGTTAAAGTGCTGAGTGACCTGAGCAACTACCTTCCCATAGATTTGAACACAAGAGCAATGTATCTTTTAGATAGAACTGGGAAGCCATTCCTACCAATACAGTACTGGCATGGGTTGTTCGGAGAAGGAATGCTTTAAGTTGGTTTAATTTCATGCTTTCACTGGTGATCCCGACATACAAAAGAGCTAAATACTAGGGAAGTTTCATGACAAATTTGGGAGACATAGGCAGAAGCACATCTAGAAAAAAAAAATGAACAAGCAGGTAGAAGTACAAGGTTTTTAGAAGCCAAAACAAGCAATTGCTCTGTATGCCTTGCGCTGAACATGACAAAGAGAAGGAAGAGTGACTGCGAACCACATATGCGATGCAGCAACAAGACAGGGAAATATAGACATAGGATATAACAGGCATTTGAGCTGGAGAAGTGATTAATGATACCATACAAGTGTACAACACCTGGTAAGACCTGAAATGCTGTGTATAATTCAGGTCATTCTAGTACAAGAAATATGAATGCAAATTGGAACTGATATGGCAAAGTACTAGTAGGTTGGTCAGGAGAAGGAGACCCTACTTCATAAGAGAAAATTAAAAATGCTCTAAGAACCTGTGTGTCTGTGCTCCAAGATGCTCTGTAGCCCAGCAGCTGCAACTTAATACAGTGCTGGAAGCAAGCTAATGTGTCCTTTCATGAGGGTGGGTATATGAGGCTGTGGTTGGATACTTTTCAATTAGCTTGACCTGTAAGATCAGAAGTTTCCGAAGATCTTGATCTCAATTTGTCTAACACAATGGTTAAAAGATTTTAATATTTTTCTAGATATAGTGAAAGGATGAATACCAAAGAGTTAGATGAGAAAAAGTTCTTAAGTTTCAGAGTATTCTGGCAGGAGGAAAAAAAAGGTCATTAACTGCCCCTGGAAAAAACTTTGGCTGAAAAATTACAGGAATCTTTCTAATGACTGGTGGGAGTTGTTGAAACAGTTTCCAGTAAAACTAGTGGAGAACAACTAACTAATTTTATGGTGAAGCTTGACAAGTTTAATAAATGGAGTATCTAATCCCAAATGACCTTGGGATGCCTCTGAAAAGGACACTACAGACATATACAGCTGGTGAATAAGGCAGTCACACACAGTCCTACACAGCTGTGAGAAAACAAAAATATTTTTCTCCAAATTATTTTTTTTTATATATTACCCTTCCTTTTTGTTAAAAGCAAACAAAAAAACAGCCCATGAAAAGTAAAAGCCCTTTTTAATTTTACTTCTTAGGTCAAAGTGACTGGTGGAAAGTTTGTTTTCAGCAAATCAGCATTTGAACAATGGAAGATATTCCACCAGAGAAAGTTGACAAGCTCTAGTTTCCTGGCTGTAGCTGTAATGCTAATTCTTACAGCTATTTTGAAATAAATATGCTGAAGGGAGTAATGGGAAAAAGCAGCAGTGTGCAGCAGATGCTAAGTCTACCCTGCAGTCTCTGCAGCAAAGGAAAATCTTGTAAGTAGGGTCAATTCTTACACGTTGCAATTGCAAAACAGTCTGTTACTCTTATTCAGTGAAGGAAGGAATGATCCCTGATCAAAGCATGGAATAAGGGTCAGATTCAGTAGCAGCAGAAGGCAGACACCTAGTCACTCTTCTATGTGTCTGGCTGGCAGGACCTGTCCCAGTACTCATTCTCTGAGCACGCCTGCTAGATTGGCTCCATTCTTCTGTTAAATGGGTTCACTGATTAGGGCATTCATATGGGAAATGTGGGTTCAATTCTTTTCTCTCTCCGAGCATAAACAAACCTGCATCTTCCAGGGGAAAACTCCAACCATTATGCTAACAGGTATTCAGGAATGATGATCTTGCTCAGTCCTTCTTGTTGAAGCTTTGTATGGAATAATAAACATACATTAGGCCATAGAGGAAAACGATGTGTGAGCAAGACTTCGTAGCCAATGGTTATCAGACTCGCACAAGTCTACATGGTTCTATACGTGTGTGTAGATTTGTAGACATACTGTGGTAAGTATTTACTGGAGCACTGAGTAGCCCTTGGGTTTCTCTACTTCCCAATATCTCCCATTGCCAATAGAGGAGACGCCCATGCTAATCCTTCGGGTTTTTTCCCATCCTGTTTCTGTTACATTTCGTTCTTACTTGCAACATGCAGAGAGGGATGGATGGGCCAGTGAGAGATCCACTGAGCAACACACTTTTGCCTGGCAGGTTCATAGAGAGTTGCAGGTGCAAACCCTTTTTTACAAATCCAGATCTTCCACTGGCTAGGTTAAGTCCTCTGGGTATTTATCAATGTGATACAAAGAGTCAGAAGCAGCTTTTCATCCAACATGTGTTGTGAGGTGGGGTGGGAACTGGTATCAAACTCAAGAAGACTCAGGGCTGGTCAAGGCATGGACCAGGGTTTGACACTTCTGTATACACTGCAGTTCGAAGAAGCTAGTTTAGATGACACAGCTTCCTTTGCACTTATATATACTTTACCAAGTTTTAGGACCCAATTGCCCTCATCTTAAACAGCCTGCGGTCCAACTGGGGTAGTACATTCTCTTGGTAGCGGGCATTTGAGACTGGAGGTGCTGGAAACAACCAGCATTGTGATTTGTTTTGAGTTTAGACATAAATGAGAGCTGTAGATCTAGTCCTGGGCATATATCCCCTTTTGAAAATGTTGTTCTAAAAGACTGAATAATAATTCAGTAGTTATCAGTTAATTACTGAATTGTGAAAAATGGCAGAGCAGATGAAGAAATGCTCACACGAAACCAATGTATTCCTCTCAACAGCTACATTTGCCTGATAATGCAGTTCAAAATTATTTATTTACGCTCATATTTGCACTGCAGAGTAATAATAAATGTTGTGAAGTATTTTTTTTATAAAGAATCAATCTCACTATATTTTGTAAAAAGTCAGGAAGTTGCAATAATCTGAGACCTTACAAAATGTTGTATCTGCTATTAAACATTTGCTGAGAAATGGTGAAGAAACCATTGTTTTTTTATGTCAGTTTTATGGGATATGTGGATAGGTAAAATGCAACTTGGTGAGCTTTTACTGTGTTGCTTACTGATTCCAGGCATATAATTTACAATATTGGAGGATAGATCTGCATACATTTGTCTTATTACATAAACCAAACAGAGATTTCTTGTAGATATCAAACAAAACCGGTTTGAAATATATTCCTATGGCTGCCAAAAAGGGGTTTGTAATGTGTTGCTAGATTACGCTTGTCAGTGGCATACAGAATTCAAGAAAACCCCAACAAATGTGCAGAAAATAAATCTGAAGGGGTGCTCTCTTGGTAACAACTACATTTTACTGTTTTGTGAACTTGTTGATAGAAATTTTCTAAGCAGTTGGTTCAAGGAGACCTGCACTGACAATCCTCTCTGACTTGCAGTATGGCCAAACACTTTATCAAATCAGGACAGATGGCCCGAGATGTGAACCTGTCAGCGGGAAGAAAATGCAGGAGGACAGTGTATCTCTGCTGTAGCAATGCTGCAGGAAGAATATTTGACAATGGGCAGAGTGTCTTTTTCCCCCTCAGCTTTGTAAGGCATAGCTGTAGGCCGCCTCTCCATGACATATTACCTTCTGGCAAAGAGACAATAACAGGTAAGGTTTCAAAGAGATATTGTGATCTCATTCACTGAATTGAAAGAAGGGGAGAGAGAAAACACTCGGATTGGAAAGAGGAAAAATGAACAGGAGTTTTTAACAGTGATGGTGAGATTTTTTTATGTGGTGAAGTAAGAAGCTGGAGCTACCTACAAATCACACCACTTTAAGAAACACGGGGTTTGTCACAGCTGATCAGACAACTACTCTAACTTCTGCCTCCAGCTGTGGCCAATACCTGATGCTATCAAGGGCGGGGGGGGAAAAACCCATAATACATTTAAGTGAACTGAATGGAGGAAAACAATCAAACCTGACTGTTGCAGCCCAGAGCATGAGGCCAGAATTCCCTTATTTATCTGTGCTGCCAGAGTTATATCAGCTGAGTGCAATATGACATTTTTTGAACATTCAGCCCTTCCTGTTGAAGTCAGTGGGAATGTTGAGTGCACATGAACTGCAATGATCATAAAATTAGTCAGACTTATTAAAAATCCACTCACAGCATTTAAAACTCCATGACCATCTGTTGAAATAGATTCCACAGGCCAACTAGGGAAAACTGAATTAAAAAAAACCCAGAACCAAAACCTAACACCACTACCAACAAAAATCCGGTCCTTACTGATTCCAGTTGGACAGCTGAAGTTTTTTAGCTTAGCCACAGCTGCAGGAAGTACGAGTGGCAAGCTGGATGAAAGAGTGCAGTGCTGGAGACAGAAGAGATTCTGATGGTTGAAGTTCCAGTTCGAAGAACATTTTTTCAGCAACAGGTCAGCATAAATAGCCTCTGAGCCACCCTGCCTCCCACCATTGCCACACGCTGATGCCCTTAAATGCTCGTGCAAGTGTTTGGGGTTGTTTGTGAGTTATTTATAAGCTAAGAAGTTCCCTCTCCCGGTTCAGAAGTAGCCCCAAAAACACACAGCAGAAGGGAAAGCATGGGGATGGGATTGAACGACCTGAGGGGCTGTGAGGTTTTTGTGACATTGATCTCCGTGAGCAGTTTAAGAATTTAGATCCTTATAGTGCTTCTGAATGGTCAAAATGTAGTTGAGACTATGCATTTATTTTTGGTTGTGGACAAACAGTAGCATGTGCTGTGCTCCCACATTGGTCGTTACAAAGCCGTGCTATGCTTCTTCTGTAGAGTGCAATCAGACAGCTTCACTACGGGGTGTCGCTTCTCGTTCCTCAATGGAAGTGCCAGTCACCTCTTCTGTTAGTATATTAGTTGTTCCATTTATTACGTATAATTATTTGATTACATCTCTTTTGTAAATAAAGTTTTCGATAAAATATAGAACAAAAAGAGCTTACCTATGCAGCTGTGAGAGGCTAGCTCTATGGATGTATTATCAGATGTGTTAGCATCTGGGATACTTTTGTCTCCTGAGGAGATTCCTGTAAAAGAAATGTGCTTATCACCTGAAGGCTCCTAAAAAACCAATGCAAGGGATCACATGCACCAGCAAGGTGAATTGATTATAATTGTACAGAAGAATAATTTTTTCCTCTCCGTACAATAGTATCTAAGCTCTGTCAACACAGAGTACTGGAATTTCCTCTAGAACAACCTACAGGAACTACTACACATTAAAACATGGTAGATTGCATCTTAGAAATTTGTATGCCCCAAAGCTCTGCTTCCTGAGTATGCAAAATCTGTAATTAAAATATTTATCCTTACAACACCTATATAAGCCACGAAGGCACAGTTATGGCTGTCATACAGATGGGGAACTGAGATAGGTAAGGTTAGCTCCAAGAAAAACCTTTGTTCTGCCTAGGTAGAAAGTAAGTGCTTGAGTTCGCAAATCCTCCATATATTCCCGTTTGGTGTGTGAGAAACTGTAGGAAGCTGTGTTTTGACTAGTATCTTTATTAACTGGACTGGTTCTCACTTAGACTACCGAAGTTCTGCTATTGACCAAAACAGAGTTGTCTCATCTTGGCTGAGCTGAATATCTCAGCTCAGGTGAGCATCCCCTATCAAGTAAAGCCACTGAGGACCACGGATCAGCAGTTCAGAAGTCCTGTGGAGCCTCTCCATTCAGTATGTGCCAAGAATCACTGAACCATACTGACAATATCGAGTGTAGGAGACAACAGTTGATAATCTATGATTAAAACATCTGGTCAGAAGTGTTGAGAGAGTTGCCATTGCCCCTTTCATTAAATGTCTCATTGACTAGATCACTTTCCAGAAGGTGTGAGAGCTGGAGTCAATGTCTTCATCAGCTCAAGAAAATTCAAACCCACATGACATGGCAAGGTATAATGTAAATATGTCATGGTCGTGCACTGTGGGAACTGCAGTTCTCTCACCTTGTGTTCACAAACTTCTCAGAGGTGAGTCCATGGGAAGTCGTTGGTACTGCCAGGTTCTGGAGACTCTGCTCATGGTGAGGGTCATACACTGGAGACATCGGAGATACCTCAGTTTTAATCTTCACTCCCAACAATCTTCTCTCATTTTTCCAGTGATTATTTTGTGCAAAATGCATAAGCACTCACTAGAACGAATTAAGGGTTCCTCAATCTACTAAATAGTATAGAAAAAAAATGTAAAAAATAAACTGTGATTCAGTTAATGAAAAAAACCTAAAGATATATGACACCTCTTTATGCCATAGATATTTTCACAGTGCAATAAGGATCAAACCAGCATAAACTGGTGAGAAAAATACACTTTTATGCAGGTAGGGTGGTGAGAAACTTAGTAATCTGCTTTTCAGAAAGATTTTTAAAAATTATTTGTATTTTTATGATACTTATGTAATAAATATTTATGGAAACTTACTATATTTGTAGAAATTTCCAGTCTAGGAACATAACTGTTACTGCCATCTATGATTGAAAGAAGTAACTTTCAAAGAGCTAAGTAGGATATTATGAAAAATCAAAGTTCTCGCTGTTCCTGCCAGGAATAGAGAGTTAAAGCACAAGACAGATGCATTCTTCTGTGAAGGGGAATGCCTCAGGTGGAAGAATTATCTTTTGTTGCATTCTAAAAGGGGGGTAAAATTTCTTCATAAGATTCTCATTGCAGTCATTTAAAATATGAATAATTCCACTTTAAAATTAATGAAAACTTCCCAATTATATTGTTTTTCCTGTGGGAAATTATGTTTTCAACTAGAGGAATCTTTGAGCATTATTTTTTCTTTATATCAAAAATAATGTTTTTCTTACCATCAAAAAATACTGATCTTTACTATTGCAGTGCTTCAATGAACTCTAGTCCACGTCACATTTTCTGTCATTCCAAAGACTGGTCACTGTCTTTTCCCATAACGTGTAAGAATATGGAATTGCCATTAAGATGTGTTCACTAAGCAGGGAACTGAGACATTATAGCAAATGTTGTCTGAAAGGAAGTTGGACTCTCAATAACAAGCGTTGGAAAGGAAATCTACTGTGAGGGACTGCAGTGGCATTTCTAAATAAAAATTTTCTGACCTTAGCCAAAATGGTTTTATTTTCATTATTAAAAAAAAAAAACAAACCAACAAAACCTTTTTGGAGAAGTGTTAACAATATGTTTTTATTGCATTAACAAAGTGTTAAAAAAGTATTTTTATTTTTGCCGAGATTTTCTATGAAAAAATTATTTGACCAACTCTTCACATACTTAAAAACCAACAGAAAGATCAGTGTTCGGGCTCCTTCTAGATCTATGTATATTAATACATTCAATTCAAAATTCCTCTGGCTGAAAAAAGTGATAAGGAATAGGTGAGTGAATATACTAAAGTAATGGAAATAGATATTTCATCTGAAGTAAAATTTGAGCATTGTATGGGATTGTTAAGTAACAAGATAGAAAGGACTGAGGTTTTTTTTCAACTGCAGAAAATGAGATTTGCAGGTTTCCCAAGGTCAAATTAGCTATTGAAGAAAATGATCTTTATTGAAGTAGGAGAGCAGATTATCGCAAGACTGATATGTCTGCAAATGAGGCACTTTGATGCCACCATTGTTACGAAATGTTGTGATGCTCATGTAAGCTCTTATTTAACCCTACCAGTCCTCTCTGGGAAGGGTCGGCGCTGCAGCCAAAGTGATTATATAGCACAAGAAGGGTTCCATTATTTACACCCACAACATAAAATGTGAGACAACTTCTTAGGGACAGTCATATTGAACTTCAGCACACAGAGTAAACAATGTTGAAAATAAGGCAACAGCTACCAGGAGGGAAAGGGCAAAGTACACACATTCAAGAACTCTTCCACAGCTGTCATTAATGTCTTTTACTTTTATCGGTCGACAAAGCAAGATGGAAAGATGCCCTGCACTCAACAACATTTTCTGGAACCCTCAAGAAGATGCCTCTGTGCTCTCATACAATTATTGACATTTTTGCTGGACATGTAGAGAACTTTTATCCAAATGCAGCAGGGATGTAGCCCAGGGACTCTGTAAAGAGACAGTAAGCCTACAAAAGCAATTGAAGGAGGATTTCAGGAGGGCTTGACAGATTGTAGTCTGGTAGCACTACTGTTACTTTCTCAGTGGCAAGCTGGCTTGATACAACAACAAAGGACTGGAACAGCACAAAGCCAACACTGAAATACGGCTTAGAAGCCATGCAGCTTTATGAGGTTTCTTTGTTTTTCGAGGGGAAAAAAGAAAGGACAAAACTCTACAGACTTAATTAAATGAAACACAAACTCATAGTTCACTGTTACCTCTGTAGGGAGAGCTAGCTAAGATCAACAGTCTAGACTCTGCTCCCTGTTAAGCAGTATCAACAGAATGGCTTCCATTCCAACAAGGTCTATCTGCACAAAACTGCTGAAAGAAGTCATGCCATCGGTGGTTTAGGCCATATAAGGAAACCTGAAGTATAAGTGTCATGGGAAGCAGCCTAATTTGGCACACAAAACCTTTCTACTAATAGCGGAGACATTGTGCAATTAAGAATAGCTTTTGAATTTGTCAGACTAGCAATTATAAGAAAAAAATGCTTCATTTATAAACTGGAAAGATTTTACAGAGAATAACTAAAAAATCTTAAGTCTGGTGCTGTTTTAATGGAATCAGATTTTAAAGTAGAATACTTCATATAAGTTGCATGCATCACACAAGAAGTCGACTAAAAATACATGGTACTCCCAGGTATGTAAAATGGGAAAAATTACAAGACAGTCTGCATATCCATCTTTTCCATCTGAAGAGTCAGGTCCAAACCTGTTCCCAGTGAAAGAAACTGAAGTTCTGTCATTAAATTCAATGAGTGTGAATGTAACCCATTTAGGTCTTATAGTCAATCTCCGTGTGTCAACAGATATAAATTGACACTATCCACCGGCTAGAAATCACCTTTTCTCCTGTATAGATTTACTATCTGATGGTGATCAACTTTATATAGATGAAAAACAATGACCTAGAAGCAGAAGAGCTTTACCAGTTTTATGTTTGCTCAGGCTACTTGCAATAAAAACTGAAGTTGAAAACAAATAGAAAACAAGAAATACAAGATCAAGAAAATGATTAAATAGGGCAATATGTTTGTGTTTAAGCAGGCTCAGCAAACTCCTAGGAATAACTAAGCAGATTCTTCTTTTGGGAAAAGTGGAGAAGAACTTAGCCAATTCATGGTAAGAACCACAGGAGAGGGAGAGAATTGAAATATCTAACGTAAGAGCACTGATAAGGTTTTAAAGGGCCATAAAAACATCAAGATGCTAAGGTGCTAACGGCATTATTAATAACCCCCAGGTTAAAAATTAATGATTAAGGTAATCATCAAAACAAAGTTCCATGCAATGTGTAGAAGGTAGCTTAAAAGCAAGTCTTCAGGTATGTGAACAGAACATTTCTAAATACAAGCAAGATTCGGACACAGTGCTTATATTAGCTAAAACAACCCCTTAAATGGAAGGCCTTAAACTTGCAGCACGTAGCCACTGCCTTATATACATATTTGTCTTTGAAAAATATTGCATATACCCACTGAGAGGAGAGTATTCCCTCTGATCTGCATAAAGCAGAACCGGCTGGGAGGTATGTCAGAATGAACAAGAAGGTACATCAGTAGTCACAGAACAAATTCAGATGGTGCTGCTGGCCATGGATTTCTAAAAAAGGGAAAGAAAGCAGAGCAAAACATTAATACCTTAAACAATTTCCCAGTCTTCGAATCAAGTTCATAAAACAGAATCTCTTACAGAAACCAATCATACCGTCAGCAACAATAAAATAATTAGAAAAGCTCTGACACATACTGGAGGATTTTGTGCTCCCCTTTTGTTGCAACTCTGGTCAGTCAAATGTAGAGAGAAGACAGAGAAAAACAGACAGAAAATAAACAAAAATCCACTCTGAAATCAACCTTCTCAAAAATGGAAAAGCACTTCTAAAGAGGAGGTTGATCTTTTGTTTGCATAATGTTACAGGTGTTTTTCAGGGTTTTTTAACTTGAACTTTAGATAAAAATGATGGTTTCTCTTATTTCTCATGTAACTAAAGCTTTGCTTTTCGTGCAAATCTTGACATCTATTTCAATAAAATGTTGATGACAAATGTCATAACAGATTCCACAAAGATTTTAGAAAAGATGGGAATTTTGTATGTAAATATATTCATTTTTTAAAAAAGGTTCAGATATTGTTTTGCAATAAGCACATGCAATTTTTTATTGCTTTTATTTTATTGGAAGAACTTCAGACTGTTTAAAAATTTGGATCTATTTTTGCTTTTTTGAAATTCAGGACAGCTGTCAGTTTTCATATAAGAAACTCCAACCTGCTCTACTGAGAATTTAACAGTATTTTAGAGGATTGTGAAAGAAAGAAAACACACAAAATGTTTGCTTAGGCACTCCACACTTTCTCTTTGTATCTGCCATGATGTTATAAATTTAAATTATCCAAATTTTGATGCTTTTGTGCTTGCTGTTTTGGTTAAAACCTTGCCATCTTTGAAACAGCCAAAAATTCTGGTGAAGTCAACAGAAAATTTGCTTCAGTGACCTGAAGAATCAAATTTTTATGATATTACTGAAGGAAAAAAGAAACCCAACACAGTTTTCTCATGAGGATAAAAAGAAAACTTAACTTTTCATTCTTAAATCTCTGCAATTCTTACAGGAAAATGCAAATCAATGCAAAATGCAGTGTAAAATTAAAATTAATAGAATTAAAAAGAAATACCATTCTGCACTGGCATACAGTCAAGACACATAAGAAAGGAATTGTATCTAACGTGTATTCAAGTCTATGTTAGAGTGGTTATTTGAGAAAATCATTTTCTGTTATAGTGCTAAGTCTCTAGTTAATCTGTCACATTGCATAACCATTTGTAACACTGCCAAATTAATACAACATACCCCGACTCAGGTTTGGTACTGCTGTACACCCATCTTGTACTCAAAGAGGAAACAAAAATATGAATGCAAAGCAATACTGAAATAAGCCCATTTTTGTTCCCTAAAAACTTTATTAATTAGTAACTGAATTTCTAGCAAACTCATGCATATTACATACTGAGGAACATGGAGCTGGGCTTCATTCCCTTTTTTTTTTTTTTAATTTTTGTTTTTAATTTCCAAATGGCAATATTGTAGTTCTGTGTTTCTTAAAAAAATTTCACTTTTTTGTGGAAAAGGGAAGGAAAAACTTTTTCCAAGCCCCCAATATATTATGCAAATGAAAGTGAGCTTCCTGACTAGCTCTCACCTCTACCCAGACACGGTAGGCCCCCACAGTTATCTGGTGTCCAGACCAACCATAAAGAGAACTTATTATGGCACTGGCACTCTTCCAAGCATTCTCTCTGTCACCTGGTTTTGCCTGTTCAACACGTGATTGGTGTCACAGAAAAAGGGCAATATAAGCTCAAAGCCTCAACATAGCAGAGATACACACCTCTCATTACGCCCACTTTCGTCATCTTCCAGCATCGCATGCTACGGACCTCTGAAACAACTTCTGAAGGGCATTGAGGACTTTCCCACGTACATCAAAGAGTCCAAATAATGGAGATACATGGTTGCGTGCTGATAGATCGTGCCAAAGGGAAAATGGGAGGGAGAGACAGATAATAGATAGATAAACCATCTCTACTGATTTGTGAGCACATAAGGAAGACAGTTCTTTACACATGAATGTGATATTTAAGTTAGCCTAACAAAATGAAGTCCCTGATCTGGTAAAGATTTAAGCACATATGTAGCTTGACACACATGAGCAGTCCTTTGGGATACAAGCCTGTTAACATTCAACAAATGAAGCTCTTGCAGAGCACTTCACCCGCAATATATTCAAACCAAATTGAGAAATCTGAAAAAGGAAACAGCTGAGATATGAATATTTAAAACTTTGCTGCAGCAGTGGACATGTGTAATAACTTTTCAAAGAGATTTTCAGAGGATTTTTTTTAATACTGTACACACAGCACTTGTCCTAAATACATATTTACATGATGGACTGGAAAAGCTCTTTTAGAAACTGTTCTGGTCTTCTGGGTAAATAATATTCCTTTTAAAAAATTATGAATACATATTTAACTGATAAACTAGAATGGCTCTATTAGGCACATCATAAACAATTTTTTTAACTGTCTAGTGAATATGTTTACTGCGGCACAGAAAAGGATCCAGATTATTTAACCTTCTGTAATTTATTTTTCAACTGCATTTCTTTCACAATTTTAAGCTCCCTCCCCAACCAAAAATAAAAAATTCTCCTCCTTCCTCTCTTCTAAGTACCGTCCGGTATGAAGCTTAGTAGGGGTAACTGTGAAAGAAAACAAAAATTTTTCTGTGAACGGTATTGTTGAAATACTGTGTTCCATACCATACATCAATGATTTTTGGCTCCTAAACATATGATGTTTAAAAACCTTGTGATCTAAAATTTTCTGTCAATGATAGGGGTGCTCTGGAGAGTTAGAAAAAGAGGTTGGAGTAGTCTTTACCTCTGTCCCCAAATAGAAAAGATAAAATCCCAACTGATTCCAAGGAACCTAGTTAAGAACTGAACTGATCTGTATGAAGCTCCACAGTACCAAGGCAATGTTCGTCAAGCCATGTATATTCAACAGAAGACAGACAGTTTTGTCTTTTTCCACTGAGAAAATATCTAAATAAACAATTTGTAAAAATGGTGACCAAATATTGAACCAACCATTCCGCCTGATTTATTTGCTCAGTTTTGCTCAATGTCTGCACTGTTTGTGATGTGTAAAAAACATGGCAAGCTGGTACAGATATTCACCTTACCAGTAAAGATCTTTGAGCACTATTCTTCCATGACTATTAATTACTTTTAATGCAACTTTACAATTTACCTGTTTAAGTAGAGTTTAAAGCTAAAGTTTGTTTACTTAAAACCGTAGACAGGAGTATAGTGTAACAGATATCACTGATCTTACTAACATGAAATAGAAATAGAAGATATGGAGAAGGAATAAAAAAAGTTCTCAAGTTCTCATCTATAGAACAGATTTCCGAAAGGGATTAGAGACAGATATTCATTCACTCAATATGTTTAATGGCACCACATTTTAACGGAGTCCCAACTGCATTTAGACACCTACGTAAGAGCTAAGATTTTCAAAATGCTCCTTAACCAAAAGCTCCCATAATGATATTTTATAGCTGTATTTTCAAAAGCACTCAACATTCAAAGTGCTTTTGGAAATCTGGCCCCAGCTGTGATCAGTGACCTCTCCTGAAAATCTGTTGAGATCTGGCATGAAGGCATATGGAACATTGCATTTAGTTACGGGAATCTTAATTACCAAAAACATATTGACAAATTAGAGAGAGTTCGGAGAAGAGAAACAAAAATGGTCAAGGGACCAGTGGAATTTACATATGAGGGAAGATAAAAAGAGCAATATATAGAGCTCATCTATGAGATAATTAAGAAAGGGTATATATTAAGACTCTACAAGGGTTCCTAATCTGGTGTGGAGAATGGGGAGGAACAAATTAAATGGGATATGAGGTTATAACTAGAGCTGCAAGTGAAGAAGAAAAAAAATCATCATCTGGATCTTCAAAAGAGCATCCCGACAGGTAGGTCGGTTAGGCTGTGAAATGTGGTCTGAGGGGACAAAGACCTATTGCTAGGGTCATGCGAAATTTTGCCTGTGCGATACAGCTCTGAATGCTCTAGAGAAGCCTGTTCAGATTCTACTTTCAAGATAGACAGTAATTTGGGGTTGTTGGCCTGACTGAAGTTCTCTTTTGACATAGCTAATGTTGGTCTGATGGGATTAATATAAATTTCTGGAGAAAATAAAAAATGGAGCAAACTTTGGGCCCAATTTGTGCCATGTGGCAGGTAGCGTACCACCTACTGGAACCTGTACTAAGTCATAACAGAAACACACACTATCTGGAATTTAGAGAAAAGTGAAAACACTGAAAACCAAAACCAAGTCAGCACACTGAAGGAATTAACTTGTGAGGAAAGCGTACATGTAGAAAAACAGGTAATGGGCTAGAAACTTGAGGGGAGAATATTCCACTGAAGTTCTTCAAACCAAATCAGGACACACTATTTCAGAGACTGTCATGTTCCTATGACACATCATACCATTATTTAAAAAAAATAGTAGGACTTTTGGCAGATGTGAGACTTCGTGCTAGTCAATGTAGTTCAATGCCTTGAGATGCAGGAATGAGGTTTGACGGAGTTACGACAAAAACAACTGTGTTCATTGCCTGCTTCCAATATTATCCTGCCAGGTCATAAAGAAAGAATTCAGGTATTTACAACATTCTCTTATTTCCTTTTTTTTTTTCATTCCAGATGGTTAAGTATTGCATATAACACTGTTGCTTTTATTACTATCTGTTGAACATTACCATTCAGTGTGGTCATATGAATGCCAAAGATACATGATTTAAGAATACTTACCCAAATATCTTCGTGGAGGTGACATTATCAAGTGTTTAGATTTTTAAGATATTAACAGACAAACCGATTTGAGAAAAAAACATTCAGAATATGTTTTCCAAAGTGAAAAATCCTCATTGAGTCATCATATTTATTAAGCCTCATTCCATTACTTAAAGTATTATAATGTATAATTATTGTTGCCCTGATCTCAAAGGAAATACACACCAGATTCCGATGACAAATGGTATTTTAGAACTATCGGAATTAAGAAGAATAGCAAATTTTGACCCATGAGGTCAGGTAGATCACCAGGACCCTGGCTCAGATGAGGTAGTAAGCATGTGATTTTGCATACCTGTGTGTAGACATACCCTTGTACAGACAGTGATTAATTAGTCAATGTACCTGCGCTTATAATGTAGACAACCTTGATTGATAGCTGAAGGACGTAAGGCAGGCAGGTGAAGCAAGCTGATCTGGGCTGCAGAGGGAGTAGTATCAGCCCTCTGCTAGTTCCCTTGCCCCACTCCATCTCACAGCACACAGCTGCTTATTCCTCATAAGCTCATGGTGCGTGGCCAGCTACACCAGCTGACACAAGAGGAAAGTCTAGCTCTGGACATGGAGTGAGCCACAGTACTTGTCAATGCACAAAGTTTAAACAGCCCTTTGAAAATACCTTAAGAGGTTTGAATCCTTAGGACCCCATAGACATCCTTGAGCCACAGAAATCGGAGACGATCCTTCTCCTTGAGACTCTTGTTTCCCTCATCGCCTCAAGCCTCACTTTGCAAAGAGAAGGGCTAAAAATACACGTTTAGAAAAGGAAAGGAAGAATCTAATTTCTGCTTCTAGTCCTTGAAGCAGAGGAGATTCAAGGTGGCCTCCAAAAGGGCACCTCCCAAGGAGGTCTTCTTATATATATCAGCCTCTCAGACACTAATCCTGCCACAAGCATGGCACAGTGACCCTGCAGCAGAGGGATGCCTGGGGGCGCTACTGAAGTTCTGCAAGGAAGCTGGAGTTGTGTGTGTGGCACCCACAGCAGTGTGGCAGCACCAGCTTTACTGGTATTCACTGAAAATGACTGGTAGCATCACGTCAGATTCATGTCTGCATTATGCATGGTCCACGTGGGAAAGAAAAACAGTCCATCTCAAGTAGTCCAAATTCAGGGTCAGATTGTTTCAAAAAGTGACTTTTTGCTGGAGGACTCTAGAATCAGCCATTTTGAAAGAATGGCACCCTTTTACCTTCTCTGGATCTAGCTCCAAAAAGGGGCAGTGTTGGCCAGGACTAATGATACAAGAAGCTGAAGAGATCAGAGAAAATAAACCGATATGAGCATTCTGAGGCATTTTGTCAGTGAGTTTTTATTCATCTTTTCCTCTCCTACCCTGGCTTATTCTATAATCAATACAAATAAATTTTCCTCAGCAAAGTGTAGTCCAAACCCATGGAACCAACTGCTGCAGGAGGTCATCCAGTCAGATACCATAGTAGTTAGATTTAAAAAAGGGCTGAATACATTTTATGTCCAAACAACATCTGTACAGTCATCCAAGCTAAGATAATGGTGATGAAATTTCATGCTTGAGCGTGTAAAATGATTGCTACATCACTCAGAAAGGATTTTTTTTCTTCCCAGGTAGAGGATTACACAATTGAGAAGATGCATTATAAAGAGGTTTCTGAGCTTGTTTTTGTTTTTGTTTTTGTTTTTGTTTTTTTTTTTTGCCTTTCTCCAAAGAGTGAAAGATCAGCTCATGGACCTCACAGAATAATAACTTAGCCTTCTACTTCTTCTCTTCTTAAATACAATGAAGATCTTAAACGACAGATTTCATTTCAGGGCCTCCAAGTTTCTTTCATTCTCTCCACGCTAACTGATCTCACATGCAGGTAAAATAACTGAAGCAAATCTTAGCAGCTGCCGAGGTTACTAATTCACCCTCCTGACCCCACCAGGTGAGAGATGGTGAGTTTGCATACAACCGTGGAGAGGCCTGCGCCTGCTATTTGGTGCAACAGCTGGCTGCATTTCTCATGTAACTTGCATTTGCTGTACATCTGGCTTCGTTTAATTAGAAAACAAAACAAACAAACAAACAAAATTGATCTTCCTTCAGTAGTCAGCAATCTAATGATAATTTTTACCATTCTTTCCTGTTTTCATCAGTTCAGTTGCATTTCCAGAACTTAATCAAGGAACGAATTATGCAGGGACAGAATATATATCTAGCTAAAGATTTCAGTGATATCTTGCAGTAGATTTAATTCACTGGGAGTACGTAGGGGAGGAAACTGTGGGGTGGAACGACTGCCGAAACACTTAAAACCTCATTACCACATATCCCCACTTCACCCTGAGAGCCCCCAGCCTGTCCATTATTGTCCTGCCTCTACTTTCTGTGGGACTTTGAAAAGAAAAGGTTCAAAGAGCAAGACTTTCATGCTCCCCTTTCCATGTCAAACACTTTCAACTCCTGATTTCAAAGTGCCACTCGCTTGCTGTTCAAAGGCCTGTGGACACGTAGGGGGTGAGATAGGAGTAAAAGGTTGCACTACAAAGCCTGCTGCATTCAGAGCAATACCCAGCTCGGAGATACAAATGGTAATATAAACTCAAGTACCTATCAATAAAACTGCCAATATATGAAAGGAGGGTTGGAAAAATTCTAAATGGCCTTTTTCTGCCCCCTCTCCTGTACTGGCATTGTGTTGTTATTGGTTTAGATAAAAGTCTAATTGATATTTTGAAGTGCAGCTTTTCCCTCTGTTGCAGTTATGACCAGGGGACCATGGAAGCGGGAGAGAAATCCAAACCCCAAATAAGTTAGCTAAGAATACCTAAAGAAGTTCCTACCAACATCTGAAAAGCCTGCCTTGCTCTCGTTGAGTATTCATCTACCTCCTCTTCTATCTCTGTATCCTTTTCATCTGCCTGCCCACAAGATTTGGAACACCATTAATTGGTCCTCAGGGAGGCTGACAGGCCTGCGCTTTTATGACTCGATTCTTTGTATTGTACACATGTGGGCATCTCTCAGGAGATAAACAAAGGGAAAATGTGCTGAAAAGGGGGGCAGAATTTGTATAAGACTAAACGCAGAACAAACCACCTCCTCAATTTACTGCTAATATCCTAAATTGCATGAATAAATCCCCCCCCCGCCATCTTCCCTCTTCCCCACATCTGCTTCTCTTAATCTGCTTTTCCTGACCGCTACAGGCTCATCTTCTGAGGAATTCCACCTCCCATTTGAAATCAAACA
>VYZM01003746.1:4517-39377 GCA_013398915.1 Dromas ardeola | reverse complement strand
CGCCCCCACCCCCCCAGCTTCTCCCTCCCCCTTGCCAACAAAAGAGTGAGGTGGTCTTATGGGAAGATAAAAAGAATAGTTGATCATAAGAACTAACCTGGAGCCAACACCTTGGTCTTTCGTCCCTTCAGCAGTTTCTAAACCCTAAGCACCTGCAGCTAATTCTCATGGCTTCCAGCCTTGGTCTTGGATTTGCTGAGAGTGAAAGTGTTTTTGGCACAGCTTTCACTGCTCAGGAAAAATAAGCCCAACACACTCAAAGACACACTGATGCACAAGCACGCACGTGTGCAAGTGCACACAGACACTTCAGCGTCCATATCTGCTTGTGCACGTGCATGTTTGTGGAGAAAGACGCCTGTGTTAAACGAAGGCGACCGTAACTTTTTAAAAATGCGTACTAGCAAACTTTACTGCTAACAAACAACTTGCCAGAATTTCCTCTGAGTTTTTGTATTTACCACTAAAACAGGCATGGGATATTTTTTCCCCAGAGCCGGACATTTGCAAAGAAATTCTGGACCAAGTCCTCCTGGCTTTACTCACAGCCTGTTTGATAGAAAGACATGGATTTATCCTGCTCTCAGATCTATAACCGCTGTGAAATTATGAATCAGATTCACAACTGGGAGGCGGGTGCATGAGTGCTTTTCTGTGCACATCAGCACATCCTAAAAGTCTGGTCCTTAGTGTCCATGTTTAGAAGCTAAAACAACATAGGCAAAGCAGGACTTGGGAATCAAAATCCAGAATTTTCACTCCATCTTCTTATTCCCCTTTCTCCCTCAGCTTGCCTGTATCCTGTGGTTAAGAAAGTCTGCCAGATGTGGAAGCACATTTGAAACCTCTGACAGAGGAGGGGACTGAAACTACATCTTTCACGGTTGGGAGGGGTGTTCTGATCCTAAACCTCTGTTTAAAATGTGGCACCTTCTTGTACACTCTAATTTTCAAAGATAGAAGTGATTGCTTTGAAGGAAGGGGCCTAGGTAACCACAGTGTTGAGTAGTGACAAGACAGGCATCTAAGGGAAAAGTGGAATTCATCACCCTCATGTCCTGAGCTTTCTTCTTTGTTACAATATGGAGCTCCTTTCTCAACATGCCAATTTTTGTGAATGATGCTCCAAGGCAACTAACTTTTCCTTTCATGCAGGGACTACGTATATGCTGTGAATGCATTTTGGAGGTTGGACCCTTAATTTGAAGTTGATGGAGGCAGAGTGTATTGTAATGACATAAATCAGTTTTTGATGCTAAGACTTCAGAGCCTAGATCCCATAGGACTTTTTGAAGATCTGAAAAATAGTAGAGCATTTTCCAGAAAAAAACAATGCTTTAAAATTATTAGAGAAAAAGGAAAAATACCATTTGCAGTTTGATTTATTTTTTTTTAATCCACAAAGAATGTTTATATTCTTAACCTTTGAATATATACACAACATTGGGGTACTATGGCTTGTTTTACATTGTTTCAAGGAGAACATGGCACAGGGTAATTTTTAATTTTTATTTTTTTTTTCCAGAGGATAGTCTGTGAAAGCAAATTTCTGCAGGGAAACTAAAGGAAAGGCCACAGTGAACACTTTACATATGTCAGTTCTTGTTCTTCCAACCTTTTACTGAAGCACGGCAATTTCTACCTGGCTTTCATACCATACTCAACAGCAGGAATTTCAGTGTGGGTTGTAAAACCTGCTTAAGAGCCTGTGTAATTTACCTCATGTTGATTACCCTGTGTGGAACAGCTAATGGTACATGAGTTAATTAATCTATAGCTGCCTTGCCTGTCTGTGCTAATATAGTTGTCGTGGCTATATCTTTGAAAATCTTGAGATACAATTTTTTTAATCGCTGCCAGTGACTTTGTGCACCTGGCAGAAATAGGTATTTAAATAACAGGCTGAGGTCTGATTTGATCCCAGGGTCTAAAGACATCTGTAATAAGAAAACATCCTTGGAGAGCAATACGGTCCCGCAAAGCAGCCCCTGCTCTCAGCCTGCTCCCAGCCTGCAGCCAGGCAGGGCAGATTTCAGCATGGGAGGAGGAGAGCTAGGAAAGGCAGCAAGCTGCAAGATTTTGGTTCTGTATGGCTTGAAAACTGACAGGTAGGGCGAAAGGCCCCACCTGTTAATACAGTTATATGAAATACAGTCACTATTAATTTCCTCTCGTATCCCTGAAGATGAGCTAAGCAACAACTACTTAAGCAAGTCTTATAAAACAGAAGTCACAATTGAAATCTACCTGTCTCTGACAGCACCCCAGCTATGTATAATGATATAAATGCAGTCCGGCCACTGCCAACCACAAATCACCACCGCGAGGAGCAGTGCTCCTCACTGCTGCCATGAGGAACAAAGCGCTGCCATGAGGAACAAAACACTGCCGTTCAGATGGTCACAAACCGCTGGAATTACTCGCAGATCCCGACCTCCATGTAGCACCCGTCAGGGGTGTGCACTGAAGTGGCAGTGGGGAGGAGAGGGGAGAGGAGCTCAGCCCAGGTCTGGTTGATGAGCGGAAGCTACCTCACTTTCCTCTTGAGAGCAACCCATGCTAGACCCAGACCGGGAATGCCAAATGCATTTTTCGGCACATGACAGGAGGGCTGCCTCCTAATGCCACCCAACATTGTCTGCAACTCAAGGCTCCATTTCTTTGTTTGCAAGCTGTAGTTCAAGAGAGAGAAACAGTGGCAGAGATTAGGTTTGCATTCTGACTATGTTTCTTGGCCATGTGTAGGGGTGGGTAGCAGAAAACCACAGCCATGCCCCTTTATCCAAGACAAAAAGATCATTTAAATATAGCTGTTTGACACTGGCTTATAGCTCTTCTGGCACTTGGTCCCAAAAATCAGTGTCTGGAGCCTGACCTTCAGAAACGGTATGCCACTTTACATGAATACAGGGCAGGTGTCACAGCTTTTCCTTGTAATGCTTAAGAAGACACTGTTGCACTAAAATAGTCACTTTTCAACCCCAGCTGAAAATGCCCTTTTGGGGATTCTCAGCCTATGGATAGCTACATTGAAAATCAATTCTTTTGACATTCAGAGCTTTCTTTTGGAGCGTTTTATTTGCTCTACTAACCATGTTAAACCTCTGTGGCACCTTGTTACTCACTATAACTGCTGTGCTTAGTATCTAGCTCATAAGCGTTATTTGATTTCAGTACCCTGTACATTGTGCCACCTTTTAAATTAATATAAAATTGCTTCAGCAGCCTCCTTGTTTGTGGTGGTGTTAAAGCTCTCGTAGAAACGTGAACGGTGATGGAGACTGTAGGGCGTTAGGGATCCATGATCCCCATCTCCTCTGGCATCCTCCCTCCCACAGTGCAGCTGCTCTCCCTGAGCCATCAGGTAGATACCAAAGGCACTTACTTCAACAGTGGTGATGAAGGAGGTACACAGCTCAGTTTACAGGTCCATTTCTGCTGGAATATGCAGGGCAAGTTATCTAAGGGAAAACTAAAGCAGCAAAATGTTGATTTCAAGAAAGCTTGTTGAATAAGAGTGGTTGCGGAATGTCACGCAGAAGACAAAATACAGGCCGTGGGTTTACTTGCAAGTTGTCATCTTATACTAATAGGCCATAGAAAATATAATGGATTACCTCCTTAGGGAAAGCTCCTTGAGCTGAAGTGATAGTAGCTTATTTTGGAAGGGAAAATAATCTCCAATAACAACTCTGTTCTGCAGATGTTATAGCAATGTCAATTTTGGCTGCAAGTTTCTCCATTGCCCCAATTCTGTTATGGGCCAAATAAATCTGTTCTTTTATTTCAGTGAAATGTGAAATATTTGCTACCAAACTTTTTTTTTTTTTTTTTTTAAAGGAGACGTTTCCATCTGGTGAAATCTTTCAGTGTTTTTAGAGAAAACAAATGAGAACGAAAGTATTTATACTCAATTCTGTTTCCTGAGAAAAAAACAAAACCAAAAAGTATAGATATGAATTTAGAACATGAAGGTATTCTAAAATAAAAAAAAAAATCTTATGAAGTAGAAGTTTATTTCAAAAAAACCCAAGATTTTTTAAACGTGTTTAGTGTTGAAAATTCTCCTTGAATAAATGGGATTTCAATTTACTCTTCTGCAGAAGAAGATGTCCTTCCACAGAATCACACTCCCACTTTAAACTCTAATGTTCGTTTCAATTGTGGATTTTCAAGGCCTCTTGTCTGTAACAGTAAAAATATGGGTAGTTTTTCTAGAGTCAGTGCTAAATCGCTGCAACAGTCTGATATTGGTCAGTCATAGATGGTAAGAAATAATACATCAGATAGCAGCTATCTAGAGACACCCTGGACAGACTATTTTTTCTTTCAGGTGGAGTACCACCAGCAAGAGAAAAATTGAAGCACCTGTTTTGGAAGATATGTTTTATACAGTAACTGATATAGTTAATGCTTTTTTTCTTGCCAAACTGACCCAATCATTTCAAATAATAGATAAGTATCCATAGAACAATAAACTATTTAAACATTTTTCTAGTTTATTTTCAAATGTCTTACTGTGACCTTCTTCCCTATTGCCTCACTACCCTACATTTTGGCTGAAGTCTCTTTAAGATGTGGAAGTTACATCAGCAATTTCACCTACTCTGAAATCACCTCATTCTGCCCTGATTTATACCCCATGAAATCCTATTGCCCTCAGGGGGTTTCTGCACAGTGTGAGGCTGGGCAGAGTTTGATCCAGAATGTTAAATACTGGAGCATCAAAGTTATAGGTTTATTGCAATTATTATTGGTCCCCATTGGTTATTTACTTATGCTGTATCTCAGCTACAGTTAAATTCTATGCTACAAGGCATGTGGGGAGAAATAAAAGCGCAAATAGCAAGTGAGTGGATTGATTTGGAACAGGCTTGAGCCTATTTTTATGCCCCAGGACACTGCAGAAGTGCAGGGATTTTCAAGGCTCCCCACAAAGTGGCTTAAGATTTGGGATTTTAATTTGTGATACATAAGGGGGCTCGACTTTCTCAGTCTTAGAGGCTAGGGTAGACACTGGGACCTCCACAGCTCTCCCCTCTGTGCCTTACTCACTGATGAAGCTCTTCAGAAGGACGGGAACTTTCTCAGTCACTTGGGCACCTTCACCAAACCAACACCAATAGTTTTGACTTCTTCAGCACCCCCAGTAATGTGCTTCTGAAGTCTGAGAGGCAAATTTTGGTCACAATTCAGTTAACTGCGTCAGAAGAAGGGCACCATCCTAAATTACCAAACTTTTGACTCAAGATTTTCACATCTAATCACAAATTTAGTAATCTGGTATTATATGTAACTAGCCTTTCATTACGGATTCCATCAATTGTGCTCCAGAAGTTAAGACCGAATCGAGAAACTAAAATCTTTCCGAATTATGTACTATTTCCACCCTTAGAAAATTTTTGTAGTATGTGAGCCCAGTATCACTACAACATCTACAGGAATTCTCCATTTTATGACTCAAATATGTTCATACCAGCAACATACATCACTTCTGAACTGAGGTGCCTAACTGAACTTCTAAAATCAAATGTTCACATATCAAAGAGATATTTTGTAAAGATAGACTAAAATAGACCAAAATAAAATAAAATAAAATAAAATAAAATAAAATAAAACCAAAAACAACACCCCAAAACAACTGTCCCTAAAGCCCCCAGGGGATTTTACAGTTCAAGCTTCATAGAGTTTTCCTTCAGCAGTGTTTGGCATGACTGAGATGGTCTAACCCTGATAGGAGTACCAGAGACACTAAGTGGACTTCAGGTGGACTAATACAATAGTATAACACAGGTCACACTTTCCACTGAACTACCTTAGAGCTATTTCCGTTATAGGAAATCTGTCAATATCCAATGAAATCTAAAATTTAAAACTTACTGACTGAAAGGCCAGAGGAATATGTACCAAAAAGAATGATTGTTTTAAATTTACACCTTCTCTGGATCATACTATGTATGAAAAAGCAGCCAGAGTCCTTTATAGATAGCCATATATCTTACATCAAATGGCTGCCCAATGTGTTCCCTTCTACACTTTCTGGTTGGACATGTAAGCCTTCGACACAATTAAAAAGGCCTCATTTTTTTTATTAAATAGCTGCAGCTAAGAAGTACTCTGAATTAAATCTCTTTTTTCTTTATGAAAAATCAGCTTTTTCAGTAGTTAAAAAAAGAAATGCATTTTACAATCAGTTCTATAGCAATGAGTTTTCGGGGAAGGAAATTTCTAATTAATTGAGTGTGAGAAGGTCCCAGTTATACCACTTTATGCATGGCTTCTCAGTTTGGCCCACACTATCTTGAAGTTATGATTACCAAAAATCAACTTTCTAATTTAGCAGTCAGATTTACTTGTCATAATAAATAGCAAACAGAATGACATGGAAAATATTTGTCCTGATAGTTATTACCAACCACCTTCTCAAGACTCTTTTAGCAGTTGACAAAATAGTTTTCTCTTTTATTGCTCTCACTAATCAGGATCTAGTCTGCCTCACAACAGTCAGCTGCTATTGTAACAAGTTACGAGAAAATTACAATGCTTCCTAAGCATTTCCACAGAAACAAATTTCATATGTGTGGGGGTGGACGGTAGGAGGAGAATAACCTTGGGAAAACCACAATTATAAACAGCTGCAGCATGCATTAAATGTAATTATGATTGATTCCTATAAATAATTCTTTGTGTAAATTTCCACTTAAGCTGGATTTGCTGTTCGGGTGCAATGGACATTTCTGCATTAAGTGATTATCTCTTT
The DNA here is from genome assembly GCA_013398915.1 of Dromas ardeola. Lineage (NCBI taxonomy): Eukaryota > Metazoa > Chordata > Aves > Charadriiformes > Dromadidae > Dromas > Dromas ardeola. Next base: position 32,617 of record VYZM01003746.1, on the reverse strand, counting down.
TTATTATTATTAAAAATACAGATTCTTTTCACCTGGGAGAGGAGAGAGGGAAAGAAGACTTATTGTACCAGCATGAACTGCTGAAAATCTGGACTCTCACAATTAATGGTTTACCAGCCTGGACGTGATGAAATTGTGCCTGAACTACAAAGAAGGATTAAAATGAAAAAGGGCATACCATCCAAAGTTATGGTCAGCAAAACCCCGTAATACTATTTCAACAAGATAATAAACATATAATGAGAGATAGCATCTGATCAACCACTATGGAACAGCTGACTATATTAATAGGCTTTGACATTTGTTCTGTTTAATGGAGCAGGTGCTGAGCACCTAGGTTTCTACTATGCTAATTGTTTGGTCATTGAAAAAGAAATCAATACAATACAGCCCTCACAGGAGAAAATCTTGACTGAGTCTTTACACTTCCTACAGCAAAAATACCACTAAATCATGGTCATTAATTCATTTGACTAATTCAATGCTTCAAATTTCATTCATTCTCGTTTAAGATTTTACAACTGTCTATTACACGAACGTATAGCGGTGGTAAGGACAGGAAAGATCATATAATATGACTGGGAGAAGGAAGAAGGTTTCCTTTGGAAGCTTTGTCTGTCACATTCCCGATCTCACTGAAATTAATTACAGTTGGCCGTTTACTTGAGTGAGATAAGACAAGGGCCGTGTATAGGCCTTGGTGCATCTATGTGCTCTCAGTTATCATTGTAGGTGTGAGAGCTACTAAGAGCTGCTCAGCGCTTTGAAAAAAGAGATCTTAAACCACCTGTATTACTACAGCTGCAACACTGACGTGCTGCATATGACCCTCCAGCAAAACAGGAGGGTCTAGCCTCATAGTCAGTCAGATATTCTATGATTCTGTGATATTTCGTCATGCTCTTAATCACATCATAACCACTTCTCTTTTAAAGATCATAGAAGCCAATGGCACATGCAAAAAGTTAAGCAACTACCTAACTAATACGATGATCCAAGGCTATGTTTCTACTCCATGTATCTCCTCATCAAGGTAGGTTTTAATTTAAATTTTTTTTCCAGCTGGGATATATCATTAATTTTTGGAACAGAACATATGGACACTGCAAAGCATATCAACATTTGTAAAACAAAATCAGAAATACAGGAACCTGCTTTCCTCATAGGTATCTCTAAAAGTGTTCATGTTTTAATCTTTTTCACGTCCTTGACGTCCTTCATCATGCTTTTTTCCTGTACATCTGCAAAGCATTTTATTAGCTAACCAAGCGTTCTCTGTATGCAGTAGGGATGGGGTAACCATGCTATAGGGGAATATCTTCCAGTTTAAAAATGTCAGTTGGGTGATTTGTCCAAATTTGCACAGTTAGTGTCAAAGGCAGAGCTGAATTCACAGGTGTGCTCTGCCTTTGCTTTAACACAGAGCAACGTTTCCTTAAAAAAGGGCTGCCTAGAGTGCCTTCAAAGCAGAGCTGAAATACTGCACAGTTTTTTTAGAATTAGATCTATGGATGTTTTTTCCATTTCCACCTCCTCTGCATGGCTGTGTGATTAGCTTAATTTAAAATAAAACCTTGCTTACTTTCCCCATATAATTTTGGTGGAACTACAAATGAGACAGTTTGCACCTGACACGAGTTAGGTTATTTTTACAGACTTTTGTTGGAATTGTTGGTAGTTCAGAAGCTTTAAGCTCTGCATGGAAGAAAAAAGCATTATTTGCTCCAAAGTTATAGTAAATTAATATGAAAAGCTCTGCTGCTGTTCAGATTGTATTTAGTACATAACATACAGAAATGCTGTTAAGACTCCACAGAATACTGATGATTTGCTTGTGTGCTTTTCAAACAGAAAAATAAAGCTAACACATGTTTAACCCCCTCAGGCTAATTTTTTAAGCCATGCCTCTAAAACTGCATCACAATATTTTGTGAATACAGTTTTGTACACTTGACCTCCATTTAGGTATAGAAATCAGGTGCAATACAACAGATAGAGACTCAGCAGCTCTGTTTATCCTTTTGACCATGAAGACATTCCTTTATTATTCTTTTCCCTTCTGACTGTATTTGAAGAGCTTTTTTTTTAAAGCCTCCATCACCCTTTTAAAATAAATATGCTAAAAAAAACCTAAAAAACAACCAACAGGGGTTGTATATTTTCTGCAAATAACATCTTTACATCAATCAAGCAAATATATATTAGCAAGAAGGAAACACATTAAGACTCATTTTCCTTTTTCCTGTGCCAGGTTGCTTCTTTTGTACTATATATCAGAATGTAAGTAATTCACCTCTCAAAACAAAATATTAAAGAACAAAATATGACTGTGATGCACTTCTGCAGAGTACAGTCAAATTTCCATAAAATGTCTGCAGGGTTTTGCACATTAAAATTTCTCTTACTAAAAATGTTTATGGAAATAGGTCATTATGCACATTACTAATAGAGAGCAATTTGTTGCTTTTAAAGGAGCTTTTATACTAATAGTTGTGAATAAACACATTTATCAGACATCCTAAATATAAACAATGTATATACTGGCGAGCATAGTGCTCCTCACATACGCAGTAGACATGGATTAAAGAAGTTGCTCATTTAGGGCCCAGCTGTGGTAGCATGGAGCCCAGAGGAATTTTTTGACTGTTTTTATTGCGTTGATAGGAGATGAATGGTGTCTCAGCTGTGGAAATGGGCTAATGGATGGTACCACCGAATGCAATGCCTTGAGTCCTACCTGCTTCCACACAGCTTGGCCAGAACCAAAAAGTTTCTCCCCCGTGTTTAGTGAAAGTGAGAGCAAGGGTAGGGATGTCCAAGTAGACCTATTCTCTGCAGCCAGACCTTCAGAGCCCAGTGCAGCAAGCCCAGCCCCTGAAAAGCATCCTCAATCTGTGGAAAGCAGCCTTCTATGGTGCAAAGTAGGTTTTCACACCAATGGTAGCAGACTGTGCTAGTATGGTATCAGAACTGGGTTTGAAACAATACATATCCCATTATCAGTGCTTAGAAACAATAAAAAAAATAATAACTCTTGTAATTTTGCTTGACTTCTGAGGAACAAAAAAGATACAGTCAGATAATTACACTGTGTAGGTTATAATAGTACAGGACGCAACAAGATACCAACTTAAAACTGCTAGACTCACTGAGGAACATCTTACAATATACTTACACAGTAGCCAGCATCAATTCTCTTAAAAATCCCACTTAAACAACAGATTAGGTCACCTAGAAAGAGCAGATGAAATGAGCTGTTTTAGGAAGATATGTTGATTCCTGTGGTCCCTTGCTTGGTTGTCAGTAAAAGTGAAGAAAATGTAAAACATCTATCCAATTATTTCAGTTAATATACAAGCATTAGGCATTCAAATTCCTAATTAAGAGACAACATGCCCTGTCAGGCATCTGCATGGGCTATTGAACATTGCCTAGATTGTTCCATAATTATCCCGGCTTAATAGCTCTAAAAATGTAAGCAATGTGCATCCATCGAGGAAATGCACTGCTTATCACATGAGGAGGAACAGCACACGGAACATGCTCTGCTACCATGTATTTGTGCTGCAGGTTTTTAGTGAAACCTGGTTTAATTAACAGCGGGCAGCCTCGGCTTAGTAGCTGGCTTCTGTTGGCAAGGAGGAAATCTAACTCACATATCAAAATATATTTCCATGACCAGATTTAAATATATAAAACTCAACCCCCGGAAGTGCTCCATTTCAGACTCCAGTGTCAGGCACCAAAAGAAGAGACAGCATGGACAAAAATGTATGTCCGTACTGATTTCAGCATGCTATTCTTCAAGCCTCATTTGTCAAAATGCTCCATCTCTCATCCCCTCCTCACCAAAATAAAAAAAAATTATTCAGAATCCTCTAGGGCAGTCATGTTGTCAAGGAAACAGATTTTTGCCATCTTCTATGATTTGCATTGTCAGTAAATTTGCTACAATTTCCTTCTTTTCAAGCCTGATGCCTATGTTGAAGAGCTGACCAATGTTGTCTTGAATGCTGCAGCCAAAGCATCAAGACATCTATTCTTTCAAACTCTCTGTCAAGGCTGGGCAAATCATGGATGCACTTTCTGATAAAAAGTCTGCAAGGAACACAATGAAATATTTCAGTTGTTTGAAATGAATTTCTTCTGCCCTTTAACCAATAGGGTTTGTTTCGGAAAATAATACTGGATGTTTTAAGGGCTTCATGCCCATTTCTCTCTCTCTCCTTTTTCTCTTTCCTTTTAATAGAGTAAAAGGGGAAAAGCAAAATCAAAGAAAAAGCCATTTAAAAAAGACAGTGGAAATGTGAAGAAATTTGTAGAATAGCTGAAAATCTGCAAACAAAATATATATTTTCAGCAATTTTTTTTAGCTAAAACACTGATTCTAAATTAAAAATTAAACTGCCTCTGGTCAACTTAATTCTTAAGACACCTATACATGCGTATTATATAGGATGCAGCTTCTTCAAATCTGTTTATTTCCACTGGACACAAAGCTGTAACGCGTAAATTTGGCAGCGTCAGGACGTTTCATGCAACAGAGTGAGGGAGCTACCCCTCAACATTTCTCTTGAGACTGCCAGGAAGAGTTGAAGCACTTCTCTGGTTTCCCTGTAGACTGGCATCATATAAATAAATAACATGAATAAATATATCTTCTTACCTAGGATAGATCCAGCAGAGTTGAGTTAATTCAACTAGTTTTAGATGGATTTTTTTTTCTTTCTTTCTCATCTCATGGTAGGCATGATTGTGATAGAACGTAATGGTGAACTTCCATCTCTTTAAAGTAAAGAGTTTTGCCATAGCATCTCATGTGTATTTTGCTAACACCTGGTATGAGAAAATTTTTCTTCTCTGTTCTTCTGAACAGAGAATGATTTTAAACATTTTTGCTCTTTCCTGTCCCTGTCTGTATATAACTAGAATTTCGTAGGCCATATCAGAATATAGGAGGCCTCAGCTGTGTAGTTACTAGTCTGGAATTTGACATCATAATGTATATTAAATATGCACACTTTTTTCTTCACTGAATATGTAAACTTTTTATTAATTAAATAGGAAAGTAATTATCCATCTGCAGGTACCAAAGGAATGTCAATCCAAATGATATAACTGATAACATATATTTTGGCTGAGCTTTTCTTGTCAAAAGAGACAGGTTTTTTTCAAAATCATAATTATCTATATAATATTATTTAATGTTTTAATGAAATGCAACAATGAACTTTAAATAAATTAAAATGATCTATTTAAAGACTAATTTGAGATCTCAAATCCTTTTTCTTTGCTTTCCCCTTCTGGTATAAAATTTTAAAATACAACTTTCTTTTTTTGGCTCAAATCAGAAAAAAAGAGCGAAGGCAGTTTTCAACAGAACTAAAATTCTTGTTCCTTATGAGATCACAACATAATTAAGGTACTTAACAGTATATGTGTTTATAATATTAGGCCATTACTTCAGTGGATAGAGGTAAGCTCCATGATGAAATGCACTTTCTAAAGTATTGCAGTGATTTAGGAAGGTTTGTGCATCTCTTGGACTTGAAAATCCCACCCAGCCTGTGTAAATGATTTAAAAGTAAATTGGAATAAATCTATGTATTTTTTTATTTTTCCTCTCTGTAAAATAGCATTAGTGGGAACACTACAACAATTTGGATCCCTCTAACTTCTGCACTATAAGGAGACTAGAGGTCTTCCGTGGAGGGATGAGACAGCATGCTGTGATACAGACCTAGGCTTGCTTCATGGAAGTCTCAGGACCTTCACCATTTGTGCTGCCAGACAAATGGACTGCACTCTAATTGCTCATTAATATTGAGGACAGTGTTAATTACTCCCATGTTAAAATCTCATAGTACTTTGAAGCCTTCTTTTTGCTGTTTTTTTTTTTCAGGTTTGTGATGGAGAGGCTGCCTCTCGCCCTTCAGAGAGTACACCAGGAACTGCTAGAGCATGACAGGGATGCCTGGTTGAAAGCTTTGCATGGGTTTTCTCCATAGGCCTATATGAGGGAGGAGGGGAGGTAAAACTGTGAACCGTGTGCAGCACACAATGTTTTGTATGTATACCTTTGGCCGCAGAAGTGAATAACTCCAAACTCAAAGACCAAAGACAGCCAAGGTGCTCAGTCTTTGCTGTTGTGTAGATGACAGATCTACACACTTCGCTGTCTAAACACATACATTTAATTTGGGTTGCTTTTTGCAAGCCACTACATCGTTTGCCTTCTCAGGCCCCAACCTCTGAAAAAACTATTTCTTCTGGATTGCTAAGGTGTAAATTCTCAAAATCACTCAGAGGAGCCAGCTCCCAGGAGACAGCTGGAAACAGCTGCTTCCTGCAGCTGGAAAATTTTTCAGTGCCAGTCCAGACCTTGATCTAGTGAAGCACTCATGTTCATGAATAGCCAGTTGATTTCCATAGGAAAGTTTTATGTGTTTGGGTGCCTCGCTGCATTGGGTCCTATAGTAAATATTACAATAATAGTGTCTTATTGTAGGTAGATACAGGCCTGTGTCCTTCAAAGACTTATACATATGAGTAATACAACTCATATGGAGTTCATAGTGTCGAGGTTGTTGTCTGCTCCTGTGATATGGGATTCATCAAATTTGGGTAAGCATTTCTTCCTATGACTTTCTTTCAGGCTGTTCCTTTTATTTATTTTTCTTTTTCCTTTGAGAGAGATTATTTGCAAATAAAAAGTCAAGAAACACATATGGTATATGGGTAACTTTGAAATGACAGTTAAGAACATTGCTTAAATGAGGGTCCACTGAGAGCGGCTAAATTTATTTAAAAAATGAAGAATTGTGGGAATATGTAAGCACTAGGTTTCAGCCCATTGTTCCTCCAGACAAAATAAGTACTGTCAGGCAAAGAGCGTAAGTTTTGGTGGGTTTTGTTGTTGTTGTTGTTGTTGTTGTTGTTGTTGTTGTTGTTGTTTTACTAGATCATTCAAAGTCTTATCTGCTCAGTAAAATGCAGTTATACAAAGATCCCATGGGAAGCTCAAAACTTTTCCAAAATCAAGAAGAAGGGAACAGTAAAATAGTTATTAACAGGCAAGGGAACTCATTATATTTTGTATTAAAGAAGTTTGTAAACTAGGTTCCATTAAAAGAATGTTTACTTGCACTGCTGTTTGGAAGTGCAGAGTCTATCTTCTTAAGTATTCACATTTACTGACTCATTGTTTATAACATCAGGTGCTCTTAAGACAAGAGGTATTTTTTACAATAAGTAATTCTGTCATGAAACAGAGACATATAAACCAATTTATTAGAGTTTATCTGCATATATAGCTGTGAAAAAGACAGGAAAAAAAGGTACAAGGCTGCTGTAATTTCTACTTTGGGAATGAATATATAAAATATCTTCAGGCACCATAAATTTAGGTGGCTTACCAGAAAACATTAATAACTTTCCCAGCACAAAGGGCAAGACACCCCACTTCACCATTAGACAGTATCTATACAGCATACTTCCCAAAATGTCTCTACTTCCGATAAGCATAAAGTCTATATTTAGATTTGTTCAAAATAATGGAAAAAAGTATGAAACAGTCTACTTTTTTCAAGGGATGCAGGTGCTAGCCAATAAAATAGGACTCCAGGTGCACCTTCGTGTCTTCTTCATGTCTCCATACTTTCTGCCTCCTTGTTCTACACTAAAAAAAGCAAATTGCTTAAATGTTTTGCTAAGACTTACTCACCTCTTAGGTGTTTCAATGAATTTAGTTGATATGGCTCCTTCATCATCAAATGTATTTTCATACGCCTATAGCTTGTTGATTACAACTCATTTCTCATACTTGAGTCCCCTGAAAAAAAGCACTGTATCAGCGTGTCTTTCACAAGCCAGGTACTGGTAAAAATTGAGCTACTTTCCTGATGAGCCCTATCAAACCCATTTTTAGGAGTGACGTAAAGTAACATATTTCTTCTTCTTTCAGGCAAAGATATTTTATATCCTGTGTCCTGGTTTCATCTGAGAAAGAGTTCATTTTCTTTCTAGTGGTTGCTGTGTTCTGGGTTTGCCATGAGAATGATGCTAACAAAACATATTGTTTTATTTATTGCCAGGTGCTGTTTTACATTAGACAAGGACCATTTCAGCTTCCTATAGAAGCTAAGAAGGAGCACAGACAGAATAAAGTGGCCAACGGAATATTCCAAACCATAGACATCATGCTCAGTATATAAATGGGGGTTGGCCGGGGGATAGGGATCTGCGATTGCTGCTTGGGATGGTCTGGGCAACCAATTCACCGGGTGATGAGAGTGGTTTGTGTTGTATCCCTTTATTTTGTATATTATTTTATCATTATTATTATTGTTATTGCTGTTGTTGTTGTTATTTTCCTTTTCCATTTTTATTCTATCACATTGTCTTTATCTCAAGTCACAAGTGTTTTTTTTTTCCGTTCTTCTCCTTTTCTCCCTCTTCACGCTACCCTATTGGGTGGGGCAAGTGAGTGTCATGGTGTTCCTGGCTAGTATGAATTTATCCAGTATTTCTAGCCACAGGGAAATGTTTCAAATGAAACAGGTACATTGACTGGTAGTGGAACTAGTTTTAGAGGAGAACCTGGTACAGGAATTCACTCCTTCAACCTCTCCACGTGGGTTGGGCTGTTTAAACATGTTCCTCACATTGTTCTCCCTTGCTGATGACAGTAAATAACATTGTCCAGGTATGTTCTGCCCTCAGTCGAAAAAGATCAAGACTAGAAGAAGACAATGGGGACCTAGGAAGAAAACCTGATGGTTACTCTCTGCAGCTTCATTTCAGGCCTTAGGTGCATGATCACCTCTAAGAGTGACAACCACACCACTAAATTATTTATCCCCTGTATATGGTTGAAAAGGGTTTTGCCTCAGAGAGCTGAAATAAAAAAAATATCATTATATTTCCATTGTAGTCTCCTTCGTTTCCCTTATCATATACAGGTGAGATGTGTTGAAGCTGTCACTTAAATCTACAAATGCACTTTTTTCAAATTCTGTGGCCTCATCATACCTCAATATGTTCATGACTAGTTACCCAAGCCAACTTCATTGTAGCTCTCAAGTGATTTTTCTCTATTTAATTATGAAATGCAACAAACTTCAAATTAGGTATTTTCTATGTAAAAAATTTAAGTGAGGGGCTACAAATTTTTAATCTTATCACTCATTTCTGTCTGTTATCTGATGGTTTTGGTTACTGCACACAACTGAGGGTGATGGAAAGTAGGGTAAAAATAAGAAAAAGAGGCATAATTCCCCGTCATCCCAAATACTTCCTTGTACAAGTCTTTTTGCCTTTGCACTCTACCTGAAAAACATGTTTGACAATATAATTTTCTTCCTCCTGCGTTCAGTCTATGTAGTATAAATATTAAACTCTACTGTCAGGACTATAAATTCTTGCACATTAGAACAAGGGGCCTGGACCAAAGTTAGTTTTTCTCTGCTATAGTAAAGAAAAATAATAAGTGGGCAGTTATTTCAGTATGGTCAGTCTCCTCAGGTACTGGGTAACTCTAAGTGTGTATATTTAAATATAGATGTACATATATTTTACATTTATATAAAAATAAATATAAATTAGATAATGATAAAGATTGGAATGATACAAAAACAGCCCAAGCCACCAGTTCCTAAAAATGTAATCTCAAATGTAACAATCTTATAAACAAAGGCACGCCATTAAAGACCTCGCACTGTGCAAATACCACGTCAGATCCTGGACATGAAACAATGAGAAGATATCATCCCCATAAATCTTTTTCTACTGTACTGCAATCTTGTGTACCTGTGAGCTTCTGCCTTATTTTATTCAACTGAAAAATAGAGTTAGCATATCATCGATTATTTTCTGGAAATACTCAAGGGCAAGGAGGTCAATCTTGTGTGTTTAAATATGTCCTGGTTTCAGCTGGGAAAGAGTTAATTTTCTTTCTAGTGATTGCTGTGAAAGGAATATCAATAATACCTATTGTTTTCAGTTGTTGCTAAGTGTCATTTACAATATTCAAGGACTTTTTTGAGCTTCCCATAGAAGCATAGGCAGAAAGATGGAATGGCCAATGGAATATTCCATGCCATAGACGTCATGCTCAGTATGCAAAGGGGGGTTTGGCCAGAGGGCAGGAATCTGTGACCATTGCACAGGACGGTGCCAATTCACCGGGTGGTGAGAGTGACCCATGTCATTATTATTACTGTTGTTATTATTATTGTCATTGTTCCTTTTCTGTTATTGTTTCTATTAAACTCTCTTTATTTCAACCCATGAGGATTTTTTCTCCCTTTCCCCTCTTTTTTTTTTTCCTTTTTTCCCCCATCCTTCATGGCGGGGGCCAGGGGGGGTGGCGAGCGAGGAGTGAGCATGCGGCTGCATGGTTCTAGTTGCTGGCTGGGGTTACACCATGTCAGAGTATGCATACAGCCTTTCACTTATTTTGTTGTTGTTGATGAAATTTTCTTAGCTGAACAGGTGAAAACAAACATTTCTTTCTCAGTCTAAAGAAGACCATGAATGAATCATACTTTTAATGTCAGTAATTTGAAAACAGCAGAAAAAACAGATGGGCAGCACTTCTTATGGTGTAAGAAATTTTAGTGACAAAGACACTTCTGTTACATCTGTTCTAGGTAATATGAGATCATACACCATATACAGGTGGGCCAAAGTATCAGTGTCTCAGCAATAAAGCTGCTATTAATCTGTGACTGAAACATACGTGATAGCAGAACAGAACTATTTATGAAATCTTCCTTGTTTGACAAACAAGACATCTCAGAGCACCTTGAATAACTTTTTTTTTTTTAAATTTTTTTAAAAAAGTGGGAGACTTTGGACTCCTCATAATCAAGTCCCCAGTGAGACCCTGGTGCAACTATACCTCTTGTGCTCCCCCAGAGTCATGACTTGCTTTAGGCCCTGGGCAAAGGTTGATCTGAGAGAAGGTCACATTGCATTATGGAAAATCCTCCAAGGAACTTTGTCTTTGGAAAAAAGTGGAAGGCTGAACCACTACTCCTTTGAGCATTTGCAGAGAAATGCTGTTTAATGATTTATTGAACAATTTCAAAATAAAACAATTTAACCCATTTCAGCAAAACAAAAGCACTTCTGTACTTGTTATACCAGATGTACATAGTCCAGCAGATTTTCCTGAATGTAGGTATTGGGGGACCGAGATGTAACCCCACACAAGTCGGATTGGCAACCATAGGACTGTCCAGTCCGCTGATACATCTTCCGTACTCTGTATTTAGCTGTGGTCTTGCTCTGTCCTGCATTATAGCGTGTATGAATGAGGTGGAGGAAAGATGTGCTTATCTCAAGTTCCTCTCTATTAAAAGGGACCTGTAATTAATGCTTAGACAGAGAACAGGAGCAAGGCAGGTGCAGAGTGATGCTTTTCCTCCCAGATTAACGAACACTGCAACACAACTATAGTTCTAAGCCAGGGACTGTTTCCTTGTGGATCTATAATAGTTTCAGTTGAACTTCTTTCATCAGTTTCTTAGACTTTATTTTGAAGCCATTTACATTTTTGAATGCTACATCATCATGGGGCAAAAAAAATAAATCACAGTATAGCTATGATTTGTATGGAAAATTACTTCCTTCAGTGTTAAATCTCTTTGTTGCCTCTATATGTAAAAGTCCACTGGAAGCAAGTGTCTTTTATGCCATGCAGGTATGATTAACTCCTTTTGCAAAGCAAGAATAGAGGATGGAAGGGGCAATATAGGCAAAAATTCCTGCTGTATTTCTAATGGAAATGTAAATTCCGTGGGATCCCATAAAACAAACATTTGTGTAAAAGTTCTTTTATGTTTTTAAGGAAGGCTTCGGATGGAGACTCACATTTGCATAAACAAACAGAGGCATTCGAAGAGGTCAGTTATGGGAATGACAGAGAAAGACAGCTTTTAGCACTGTGACAAAGGAAGGTGCCATCATGCAGAGTGGGAAATAAGTTTGCAAAAGAAATGTTACGACTCTCTCTCAGCCTTCAAACCATTCCTAGTGTGTCTGCAGAAATTCCAGTAGCACAAATGACAAGTATCGTGTGCCTAGTAATGAAGAGCAGAATATCAAAGCCTGTATTTTTTGAAGAGAACATCACTTAATATGTGTCTCTTTTATAGCTTGCTGTTTACTTGTATACCTGTGCAAGGTAGACCACACAATGGAGGCAACATGTGGAGGGCATGTGAAGTAAATCCAGGATGCCTGTGAGTTTTAGGAAGTCACATGGGTCTTAGTGGGACTTCTGAAGTCATAATATTGGTGTTCAGCCTGCAAATCGCCCTGGCACTGACAACTATGTAACCCAGAAGATGCCTGTTGCCTTTCCCCTACCCTGCTGTGGACCCCAGCATTTCCGTGGGGATTTGTCAACTCAGTCGCCTTCACCAGAGCTGGAGGCAGGCTCGAGCCCAGCTCTGAATGACTGCTGTGGCCTGTGATTGCCCAGACGTGGCTCTGGGCCAGCCCCAAATAAAACATGAACCTCGGGTGGGTGGAAACTGCGCTTAATTCCAAGCCCAAGATGCTCCAGGGGAGTTTGAAATTAAGCAAAACACATCTGCCCATCCCTCATTATTGTTGTTGTTATTGTTGTTATAACCTTTCATTACACTAATCCACAGTTTTGTTCCACATTGTGAGTATGCGAGAGGCTGGAAATAGTCATTAAAATGCGATAATGTTTAAAATTCTAGCACATTAACACTGACATTTTGCCTTCTAAACAATCTCAGGTAATGAAGGTCAATACAAGCAAACAGTCTGTCTACGGCCCTTCGTTAGAGGCTTTCTGTGCTTGGACTTCACAGCAGGGGACTGTCAGGCAGAGTGTTTTCCTCTGTGCGGCTTCTCTCCGAGTGCTTGCTGCAGCTGGCTTCAGCATATGGTAGAATATGAAGATATTTTCTGGGGTCCACTGCCTCAATCACTGTTTAATGATTAATTACTGCAGGCTGGTGTCAGGGTGAGACATTCAAGGCTTCAGGCAAAAGTCTTAACTATAGAAAATGACAGCAGGCGGGATTTTGCCAAAAAGAGTAACTTTGCACTGCTAGTTCTAATGATTTGCACTGCCTTTTGATCCATTTGTAAACAGCAAGATGGTAAAAGACCGAAACTATCACGGCAATAAATGCCAACAATAACATGAAATTGTTCCCAGAGAGAGTCTTAAGATGTTTGGTCATGTTGAGAAAATGCTATAACTAGATCTCCTGGAACAAAGTGGGGACTCCTGGGCTATCTTCCCTCAGACCATCTCCAAACAGGAATGAACTCAACCTCCAACCACCAGGACGAGGAAGATAAACACACTCAGAGACAGGAAGGCTGAGGCCCACAGGGGCTGTGAGGCTGAAGAACTGAACCTGGAAGTCCCGACTCCATCGTGGCTGGTGATCTGGTGGTCACACTGCTTTCGAGGCCAGATCTGTGGGTACCTGGGGGTACACAGCCCCTCACCAGGCACAGGGGTGCAGCATCCCTACCAGCACTGCCATCTGGGGCTATGTTAAGGGAGCTGGGATGTAGTCCTATGGTCTACAGGGATATTAGGGAAGATAGAAAGCTACCTTTGCCTTACCCTGTGGTTCTGCACTGCGCACAGCTCTGTCGCAGGAGAGACTGTGGCCCCTTGAGCCTTAACCCTGTGATCATCAGCCCTCCAGTTACATCAGCCTCAAACTGACGTAATGAGGACGTAAGGGATCAAAGCTGTTTAAAGGCTTTTGTTCAGTTTTTAGAAATGCATTTTAAAAACTATTAATTTGCTTGCACTACTGTGTGTATAAAACTATCCATAAGATACGATTGTCTCCCAACAAAGATAAGAATTGTATGTGTGCCTTAAAAAAAAGCCTTGGTTAATTTTCTTCAGATTGCCCTTCATCAGAAATGCAAAATGAGTGTAAATGATACAATTCACATTTAGTATCATATAGCAACTGCTTTGTGCTTGTGCCAGTGACTCTATGGAGCAACAGAGAATTAGATCTTTCATCTCAAGCGCCTTTGTCTTTGATAAAAATATGAAAAACACTTACTTTGAAGATGGAGCGTTTCACAGCTTATAGCCTGTGATTTCCTCTTCCTTGTGCAGTTCCATTACTGAAGCCAAAATCTCACCATCTTCTTTCAAGTGAATGGAGAGATGATTAACACTGGAAATACTTTTGGTGAATCAATTAAAATGTTTTTCTTTCCTGGGAAAAAACAATATCCAGTATTATTGACTGTTGGAACCCCCAAAAATTTATACTTTTGGAAAAGAAAAAAAAAATCACTTTAATTTCTTCTGCAAACTTATTAAATAATTTCTAATGAAGTAAAAAAGAAAATACTGTGAAGTGTATTTTTTATAGGAAAAGTTATTTTTTGGGGAAACAAAACTGACTCACTCTACATGAATTCATAACCTTATAAAAGTATTTTGTTTCCATGAATTAAATAAATTTTTCACAGTGCATAATCAAAATTTTTTTCCCCCTCCAGGTTGAATAATATAAAGTAGGGAAAAGACTCAGTTGTCTACTAATAAAAACCTCATTTTAGCTGCGTACAATCTTTAGTCCTTTTATTGTTATAGGAAGAGAATGGTGGTAAGTGAGAAGAAGCAGAGAATTAATGGGCAGGCTACCCAGTTTGTACAAGTTGCAATAAAATGCAACATTATTTGTCAGTTTTTAATGTGGTATTTACTGGTGATGGGTGAACCACAAAAGGTTGAGAGACTGTTTGAATAATCACCAGAAGCATAGATGCTTACTTAAACTTTGTCTGAATGTCTAAACTCTGTAGAGTTGGGACTAACAGTGCAGCTGTCTGGGTAAAAAAGAGTCATGACATAAAAAGCCACAGTTTGGAAATAAGAATTTTGGTTCTTCCATCTGGACTGGAAATACTGTAAAAACAGCACTGCTTCTTCTCTCTTGTTTCTTCTGATAAAGAGCACTAGAGAAGACACATGAATAAAGTTACTCGGCCTCTTAAAATCTCAAGAAAAGCCAGGAACTTTTAGCTGATTTTAAAAAGTTAATCTAAACCAATCTACACATATCTAATTTTAACAGTAAAAGTAATATGATTTGTTGATAAATTAAACAAATGAAGCTTATAGAAACCAGATGCTTTTTTATTTTTTTTAATCACCACCAAAAGAAAACATGTTTTGCAGATCAAAAATTTCAATCCAAAATAACTGTTGTGGTCTTAAATACATAAAAATAATTTAAGGGAATAAATCCTAGGTGCAACTTCAAGGCCCATCAGACACAAAGGCACAAGCTGTGGCTCAGGGCACTCCTTAGATGCAGATTGCGGCCCATTGAAAGAGTATTTTAATGAAATATCTGTGTGTTTGTTTCACTGAGAAACATCAGAAGATTTTCTATCATGCAGCACCATCACCCCTATGATGAGTGGAGCAAGAACATGATCAACACCACCACTTGACATGAGATGCCTTACAGGACTTTTTCATCCCCTCTCTAGACTCGCTAGCCAAACAACCCGGTGACAGTGGGGTGAGTCACTCAGAACCAGATGTCAAAGAGAAAAGAAGGCATTTCCTTTAATAAAAAAGCTGTAGTGTCTAAGGACAAGGTTAGATTTTCCGGGGGAGGTGGGGTGGGTGGGGTGGATAAGGTAGTCTGTGGCCCCTAGGGTAACACATTGCTGTGAATTCATTCACCGAGAATTTGTTTTGTCCACAACCAACATGGACCTGCTGACTGTGGCAGTGACATGAGAATAAAACTTTATGTAAATAACTTTCAAGATGAGTGTCTCATTATTAATGCAGACAGTTCTAAAGGCAAAAGCAAACAGTATTTGGCAGCAGGAACTTTTAATGAGGATGTTATTAAGGAATTCAGTCTACAGACCACAAAGTGATGCACAGCAGACCCAGCTGACTTTTCTGCATCTCTTTCCTTTACTATCTATTAAACATAAAGACGATCTTTTGGGTGAGGTAAGCAGGTGTCCCCAGGTGAGATCTACTTCCAGCAAATCACAGATTTGCCAGAAGGTTAGTATCAGCTTCTGGTAAATTGTCATCATGGGTGGATGATTTCTTGGATAGCATCTTTACTCGCATTCTGTGAAACTGCAGAAGAGGCAGGGAAGACCCATATGGAGTTAACATCCGCCATAAAGAGGATGGGAGGAGTTTGACTAGAAAGTACAGCCCAGATGGAGTCTTGGTACAGAACTGAAAGGCCAGTGCATTCAGGCTTAGCAAGCTTGTTTTCACATTGCAAAATATATAGGTTATCAGTCTAGCCAGGAGCAAAATCTGTGTCCTTGCTATCTAACATTTGTAACTCCGCCTGCTACCACCTGGAAGTTCCTAATACATCAAAAGAAGGACACAAATCAAAACAGAGATGAACGATGAGTATACTAAAAGTATCCCAAACTGAAATTGCTGTTATTTTGGGTAAGCAGGGCTCATGATTAGCATCATCAGATGCTATTCAGATTTATGTCAGGCCAGCTTTAAATCTTCAAGTAAAAATTAAAGGGAATCTCAAATATTAATCATCCACATTAAAGAAAAGAAAAAAGATTAACGTGCTGTTGCAATTGTATTCTTGTCATTGCCTTGTGTTTTATCTCTTCCACTCTGGAAATCATCAAATACCATTTTAGATGACCTAGGAGTGCTTCTTGTTACCTATCTACCATTTCTAAGAGTTCAGGACTCTCAGAGGTGTCATGTCACATCTACTAGCACTGTGACTATGTCCTAAATCCACTAGGTTTCCTGCTAGGTTTCTAAGTGACTGGATATATTTAGAAACAAAAGGGCAAGAGTGTGATTTTTCTGAGATTAAGACTCCCCAGTAGCCTACAAATGGTAGAAATTCTTAAAAGATTTAGGTGAACACTAGATTTTTGGATGCCATCCTATGAAAGGATGTATGCAAGATCTCTGATCTCGTTTAGTTGAGCTGGCATATTTATATCCCAAATTTTATGAGGCTTGAGCTTTCAGAGTAGTGGTGTTATGATGAGTTAACACCACTGCTTAGATTGTTCACCAGCCAAATAGCAAAATTTCTTAATGTCATTTTATGGGACTTATAAGACATTAAACTAAATATGATTGCTGCTCCATAAAACAGAAGAGTTCTCCATATACTGTATGTATGCAAATACAATATCCCATCTCAGCCTCCAGCGCCCATAGTAAGTTATCCTTAGAGTTTAGACTGAATAACTATTATCGGTTTACATGCTCCTATATCTTTGCATTTCACATAACTAATAATGAGAGAAGCTTTTGAAAAAATAAGACTTATGCCTTATGTGCCTGACCATACAGCTGAGAGCTTTTCCCTTTCTGCAAGAGTTGTACATTCTTCCAATTGAAGCACATTTTCAAAATGCAAAATAGATGGATTTTCAAAACCAGGCAGGTGGGATATTCAATGAATGGCAAAAGTTTCTTGAAAAAGCCACGGTCACGTGAGGCCAAACATACACATGGATCAATGGACAAACTAACCAAGGTATCTAGAATCAATAGATCATACTAATAAAAAGACTATCAGGTGGAAGTTTAAACATACTTATGGTTTAAACAATCCCTTTCTACTAGGTATAAAAAGAATGGCTTTTGTCATAATTACCTAGCCTAGAAATTTAACATAAAGCATTTTGTCTGCTCTTGTAAAGGAAATTTTTATCTATGTGGACCCCAGGTCTGTTTCTGCAAATACTTTCTTCCTAATCATACAATGTGGGGACAACCTTAATGCAGGGCCATTACTATAGTCCTATGCTTGATGTTAGATTTTGAACATAAAACAATTGCTATTGTTTTCTAATAAACTCTGTTTTGAAATGCAGTAAATCTGGAATACTCACCAAATAATGCCTGAGTTGAATAATATGAGTCTGAGGGTAGAAAAATGCATGATATTTTTAAAAGTTGGGAGTTTGAATGAAAGACGGAATGAATCATCAATTTATGAAATCACCAGCATATGAAAATCACCAATTAATGAATGCATAAGTTAGATAAATTCTGAAAAAAGTCATGTGTGCAAGTAAAAGTAATAATTCATACGGCTACTGATCTTGGCAGCATTACAGAGGTAACATTTTTACAAGGTTAAGCTGTCTTTGAACTTTTCTATAATATATTAGGTGCAAACAGACATTTCTTCTGTATCAAGCATACATGTCTTTCTGCTCCTTTACTTAAAATATATCTGAAATTATGACAACTGTAAGAAAAGAAAAGTTCTTCCCCATTGTATTTCACTTCTCTACATCACATAAAAAATATCTGAAGATATTAAACCCATTGAGTATTGTTCCACATCCCCAGTCTTTTTTAGATTATCTCTCTGAAATAAAATGGTCTTAGAGTAGTGGTACCGTTTAGTGGTCATGTGCAACTGAAGGTCTGTCTTTGAAGCAAAAGAATAAGGAATTCAGATCACAGCATACGAAAATTGAGACTTGGCAAGACTTCTTACATCAGCCCCGTAGGCTTGTAGAAGTGACATTGAACAGGCAAGACTCAATAAAATTTATTTGAGAATTAAAAAACTAAACATTGTTGATTGCCTTCCTTGGGTAGCTTCAGAGATGTTTATAGAGGATAATAGAATCTTAGATTCGTAGAATTGTTTGGGTTGGAAGGGACCTTAAAAGGCCACCTAGTTGAACCTCCCCTGCAATGATCAGGAGCATCTTCAACAAGATCAGATTGCTCAGAGCCCCCTCCAACCTGAACTTGAATGTTTCCAGGGATGAGGCATCTGCCACCTCTCTGGGCAACCTGCTCCAGTGTTTCATCACCCTCACTGTAAAAAATGTCTTCCTTATATCTAGTCTAGATATACACTTTTTTAGTTTAAAACCATTACCCCTTGTCTTATTGCAATAGGCCCTGCTAAAAATATTGTCCCCATCTTTCCTGTAGGCCCCCTTTAAGTACTGAAAGGCTGTGGTAATTTCTCCCTGGAGCTTTCTCTTCTCCAGGCTGAACAATCCCAAGTCTCTCAGCCAGTCCTTACAGGAGAGCTGATCCATTCTTCTGATCATTTTTCTGGCCCTCCTGTGGACCCGCTCCAACAGGTCCATGTTTTTCTTGGGCTGAGGGCTCCAGGGATTGACATAGTACCTCAGGAGGGGTCTCATGAGAGCAGAGTAGAGGGGGAGAATCACCTCCCTTGACCTGCTGGCCACACTTCTTCTGATGCAGCCCGGGATACGATTGGCCTTCTGGGCTGTGAGAGCACATTGTCAGCTCATGTCCCACTTTTCATCCAACAGAACCCCAAGTACTTCTCCTCAGGGCTGCTCTCAATCCCTTCATCCCTCAACCTGTATTGATACTGGGCGTTGCCCGAACCCAGGTGCAGGACCTTGCACTTGGCCCTGTTGAGCCTCATGAGGTTCACACAGGCCCACTTCTCAAGCCTGTCCAGGTCCCTCTGGATGGCATCTTGTCCCTCAGCTGTGTCAACCATACCACTCAGCTTGGTTTTGTCTGCAAACTTGATGAGGGTGCACTTGATCCCACTGTCTATGTAATTGATGAAGATACTGAACAGTACTAGTCCCAGTACGGACCCCTGAGGGACACCACTTGTTGTTGATCTCCATCTAGATGTTGAGCCATTGACTCTCTGTCCCTCTGAATGTGAACATCCAACCAATTCTTCATCCACTGAACAGTCCACCCATCAAATCCATATCTCTCCAATTTAGAGAGAAAGATGTTGTAGGTCAAAGTCCTTACAGAAGTCCACTGATGTCACTCCATCATAGAAGGCCATGAGGCTAGTCAGGCAGGACTTGCCCTTGGTGAAACCATGCTCGCTGTCTCGAATCACCCCCCTGTCCTCCATGTGCCTCCATAATGGCTGGCAATACTATAATAAGAGAAACAAAAAAGAAGAAACGCAGCAGAAGAGGGAGCCCTGACAATAGGACAGAGATTGGTGTGGTTTTTTGTTTGTTTGTTTTTGTGCAGAGGCTTCAGTTTCAAATTCATCTTGGGTGTGTCCTTATGTAGTTTTATTTTATGAATGCTGTTTGGTACCCTGAGTGAAATGGACTGAAGCACTGAGTATTCTTTCTGGAGGTAATGAATATCTGTCTATATCAACAGCCTTTGAAATGATTGGCAAGGCAACTTTGTGGATAACCCTGTGAGAAAGAAGACAATTTGCTATATATGTGTCATCTCTTCTATATTGACTTATTGTAACTGTATAGCTGTTCTTTCAGAGAGACTCTAATTTTGTTTTTTTCATTAATCTGAAAACAGAATCACACATGCTGGAGAACTGTGTATGGAAAACTGTAGAGATGCAGAAGTAAAACTGCCATTAAACTTAGAGAAGACTGTCCTTATATATAAAAATTAGGCAAATCTGAGCATAGGGGTCAAAAATTCATTCTGGGTCTTCTTTATGCATTAGTATAAAAGTTCAAGTCTTTGATTCAGCTCTTTTCAGTGTTAGTGCCTGATATTGCTGCAAGGAAATTAATAGGGCTATCTCAATGACATCAGTAGGAATGGGCTAGGTCCCTAAACTCAGTCCCTAAAGCTCTGCTGAAACATAAATGTCACTGATTTGAGGGAATACTCAATATATTTTGTTCTCTGAGGTACATCAGTCTCTGAAGCTGCTTCAATGAAAGTTGATGGAAACTCAGGAGAAGTTAGATACTTCCTGAATATCTTCAAGGAGCAAAATCGAGTGATATTTAACCTTCCCCCACTTCTGTCACGTTGCCTTTTGGCTAGTTTCTGTGAAATATATGCTATGCTTACTGCACAGCTGTCTAAAATCAATGGTTTAACTGAGTGTAAGAGATTTGGATCAGGTGCTTCACAAGCAACTGTCCGGAGGTTGGAAATTTCAATGTGCGGGGTTATGCTGGTTTTGGGTCCATGTAGTCCCTTTTAGGGAGATTCCCAAAGGACTGCAGCATTCCCAAAGGACTGCAGCTCAAATTTTAGTATATACAAGAACCCAGATTTCCATTATTTCTTAATCTTAACAGTATTCATTAAGCTCACTTAATTTACAGGTCCTAAAAGCCCAGCAGAAATAAGGATATTTAAGTGTAAATCACGTAAAGAGATGCTGAGCCCTCAAAGCAATGTTGTAATATATCTGTGCCATTGATACATGACCAAATGATAAACAATCTGTGCTAAGGGCAATAGATATGAATATTAATTATTTGCTTCAAATACTGGTTTCACATAAACAGAGTCTTGTGTTTTGGGGATCTGACTGATCTGCTCTACAAAACCTTTTCATTTTCTCCCTTTTTTTATAAACTATTTGTCACACCTCTTTGTTCTAAAATGAGAGTAAATGTTTTGCTTTATAATCTTACTTTTTTAACTAAATAAAAGTTGCTGCATAAAGTTTTAATATCATTTTAAAATATGTCCTTGTAGAAGTTGCCATAAATGTCGACATTTTCAGCAGCATGAATTTATGATGACACTGAATTTTTACGGCACTATAAAAGTCCATAGTCATGATGACATCTACAGCTGCCTTTTCACTAAAATATAAGAAACTATATTAAGACACATAGTTCAACATTTCCAGGGATTTTAAGGCAGAAACTGTATACACTTACAAGTGCTCACAGCAGTGTCAAGGCGGAATAGAGGTAACACCCTATGATTATTTAGCTGCTAAATCTTTTTATATTTAAATGGAAATCAGCAGAGGGTTCTTTTGTTTCTTTTTAGTTTTTATTTTCTTCCACTGATCAGGGCAAAAATGGCACTAATATCAGCTTGAATTGAAGAATTATTCTGCCAGGCAAAGGTTGCCTAACAATCTGCTTCCTCCACTCCCAATCCCGGTGTATTATGCATCTTCTCAGCAGAATGGACTATTTGTGGGTAAGGGCGTGGACCCTACTGAAGATCCAGCTTCACAGAGGAGAAAACCACAACTCTGTACACTGGAGTCTCAACTATTGGATATTGGAATACTGCATCTCAGCAATATATTAAGATACTTCAGAATACAAAGCCTCTCCCTATGCCTTGGTCCTGAGGGAAAGGAAAACTACTTTCATGGGATGGAAGCAACAAGACATACTCCTAACAAATGTTTGACTTGGGCTACTGAGAGATCGACACCCTCATGTTATGATTACTATGTTGTGAAGTCCCTTAAGTCTAGATCTATCCAGAGCATGTGTTTCTTATTTTGCAAACCAATAAGAAGTACCTCAGAGACACTAGAAATCTTCATATCTTTTGTAGCTAAAACGAAAAGGCTGAACTTCCGCATGGGATCCCAGTAAATGTGCAATTAAATAGGAAATGAAATCCATGAAAAATTATGTAACATAAATTCCTACACCTTGGGCAGATGAGCATCATTCACGCTGCATGGCAGCAGTGAAAACCTCTACAATAACATTAGTGTACTTGAGGTGCTGCTCGTATATATGGTCAAGTCCCAACCTATAGAAAGTTTTGCTTGAGGAAAGTCTTTAGGATTTCCCTCAGTGATATGAATACTTCATTTAAACAAAATATTTCAAAGGCGTGAATATTTCGATATTCAGGCTGCAGGTAAATTAAATATGCCACTGGATAAGATATTTCCGGATTGTCACAATAGTAAAAGTATGGACCCAACTCTTCCATCAATGCATGCTCAATGCTTCCATTGAATTAAATATGAGTTACATGTACGTAGGGACTGAGGCAGCCTGTTTTAATTAGTGTGAAAATGTCAAGTCCCTGTATACAGTGCAAGCCTAAAAACAACAAGACAGTTAACCCTTTCATTGCTATTGAGCATTGTATGCAAGCCAAGTCAGAAAACCTCAGAGGAATCAAACGAGAATAAAATGGCCCAGCATTTTTACTGTAAAGTTACTAGGAAAACAAGTGTCCAAAAAAAATCCTATCAAATGTTTGAGCAAACAAAGGAGAGCCTTTTAAAACTGGCCTGAGTTTAGCCCATCGAGTCCATTGTTGAGCGAGTGGTCAATATCAGTGAGAATCTGTTAATATTCATTGATCTGGAAAAACCAAACCACTTAGGGCAGTCCATTTCTATATGAAAAAAAGGAATTACTAAGCTTGTCTGGCAATCCCATTGGCTTCAATGTCTAAACATTTTATTGAAAACTGAAGCTATGTATCAAACAGAAGCACTTTGTTGCACTGAAGCCTGGTTTTTTAACCATACACTTAAAAGACAAAATTTAAGGTCTCAATTTTTGAAACAAATGGATCTATAAGAAAAATTGTCTCCATCTTACAATGCTACTACTCTACAGTGCTATTAGGTGCCCAGTCTAGAAATACCTGAACTAGTTTTTTTAAAGGGGAGCTAACTCATACTTTGTTAGCACCATAGCTATAGCAGTAGGAACCCCTATGCAGGTTGTCCCGTGGGTGAGTCTCGTTTTTCTGGAGACACTCACTATTTTAAAGCTGCACCACTTCCATAGCTGTCAGTAATCTTAGCACAAGTTCCTCTTGACTGAAGCTTCTCAGTTTAAGACACATTTAAGAGTGTCAAGGAAAACTCTAAGAGTACGGCTCCAGCCTAGCTAAAAGTGGACCTTTTCAGAAAGCTTCTCTAGCATGCAGGAACACTCTCCTGTTAGTGGGTAACGGAAATTGCTGCCATGTTTCTGAAAAAACAAAAACAAAAACAAAAACGCCAAAAAAACCCACAACTCCTTAAATGCAAGCTTTTCAGGGAAAAGAATCTGTTTTCCCCCGGTGACTACAACCTAGAACATCTTCTGGGCCAAAGTAGTAATGACACTACAGCAATTGCAAGAACACTACAGAAGATCAGAGGCAGGATACGGTAATGTCTGGAACACAACCACAGTACAAACCTTTCCACTTGGACGTTCAGCCTCACATACATACCCTGCCTCTCTGCAGAGAAACTCCAGAAGAACAGCTCCAACATATTTAGAGTCTTGTGCCACTCTGCAACCAGAAGACGTGATCATTAGTAAAAGAATAATTGGACCACTACATGGTCCCTGAGGAACTGTGTATTTTATAGAGCTAGCAGTATATACACACATTTGCAGCTAGCATTTATATCTAAAGAATTTCAAATTAAGACACTCTATTGGCAAAAATAGACACAATAAAAGAGTGTATGATGTAGAGCTCATACATGCTGTTATTTTTGTCTTAAATCAAACAACTGGCTTCAGATAGCATAATTAAAATTGCAAACCTTTTAATCACAGCACAAGTTAGTAAGATATGGACAGACATAATTACATAGCAAAAATTGTCTAGGCTCTGCTAACTCCAATATTAAGATATTTCATGGGAAATGGCAAAAAACAATGTCACATTATTTCTCCAATTCATTAATAAGCATGTTTTTTGCACACTATTCTTCATGGTGTATTAACTTATGACAGGGGTCAGGGCTACATTAAATTATAGGATAAATTATTATAGTTAACAGTGCTATTTGACAGCTTCTTAGGTATCTGCTGCTCTTAAACTTGTTCTGCATAGAATTATTTTTTTAACAGCACAATAAGAAAAGTCTTAAATAATAATACATTTTACCTTGGTTCCCACCTTTTTGTTACACTTCCCCACACAGAGCAAGTGGTGACCAAAGATAGCTATAAGAAAAGAATTAATCATAATAGATCAGCTCAAATTTAACACTTACAGACGCTGAAGGTTTATAGTACAAAGCACAAGTTTGTCCTTCCTTCCACTACTTTCAGGTAGCATCTGCCCTCAGTTTCTCCAAATTCAGGTTAGTTTGAATACAGTAAGAATCTGGTCCACAGTCCTCAACTGCCATTTGTTATATGAAAACTTTAAAAACGGATCAATAGTTTTCTTGCAAGAAAGTGTGCTGCATTATTCAAGGAAAAGTGAGATCCATCAGCGGGTACCAGGTATGTTTGTGTGTTCTGTAACAAGGTTTTGCTGTTACATATTTATGGTTACATCATTATCTATAGCTTTACACTCATTATGACCTCTTTTACATCCCCACCCCTGCGACAAGTACTCCCTCTCCTCCTCTTCCTCACTGCATTTTTTTTTACTGCAATCAGAGAGGTATGTGCACAGAGCTGAATGAAGAGACAGCCCTTTGCCACGCACCACACATGTAACCACCTCCCTGAAATTCTGTCCTTCCCGTCTCACCTGTGCATTTAGGTTGAGTCCTAATGTCACTCATTCCCACTATATCTCTATCTTTAGGATTCCGTTTGACTACTGAAACTGCCTGCCTTTCATGCCTCTGTATACAGGACATGTTCTTGGAATAAACTGTCTACTAACTCACATCCCTCTTTCAGCCAAATCTTAATGTTATTGTAGCCATTATGGCTCTATTGAAGGCCCATCTATGATTTATTTCTGTTTTAAATCTTATTTGTTGCTGATTACCTCAACTCATGGGGTGGTTTTTTGATGGTAGCTAAATTTGTATAGGCCTTATATAAGCACAGGAGACCATCAGTCTCAACTGGTGCCTTTGGTAGTTACTACTGCTCAAAATTTAAGAATTATTAATAATCATAGCAAAGACAAGTAGAACTGTGGAATCTATGGGTTTCTGTAAAAAATAAGTATTATTTTATTTATGTTGGTGTAGCAAGGAGAACCTGATAGACACAAATCAGAAATACAGAAATGCTTTTGAGCCATGGTAGCTCTCACAGTGACTCAGATGGCGTTGGACTAGAGCTAAAGTTCCTCCCTTTTATATGTATCAGAGATTTCTACCTGCTCACTAGAAATAAAGATGTTGAACACATAATGCAGAAAGAGATTAATGTAGTCTAGCAGGAGATGAATACATGACTCCAATAGCCAGATGAAATATAATCCTGGGACTAGGTTTAAATATTTTTAAATCATGTAGATTTAAATCACCACTTCTAAACTACTTCTGTAGTATAAAAGAGGCAGCACAATTCTTGACTTAGCCTTATGTCACTAATACCCCAGGTATTAGAAACAAGAATATAAGAAAATGCAACACAGTTATGGAAGAATCACGTTACAACCTTGTATGTTAAAAAAAACTTTGGAAAAATGGCATTTCAAAAAGTGATGAACCTATTCCAAAAGACCCTGAAGTCAAGAATGAGGAAATTAAAATCCTTGGACTTACCATGAGACTTACTTAAGCATAATATAGTCGCCACTGAAGGCACGAATACCTGTAAAAAACCAAAAAAACAAACAAAAAACCAAAAAAACCAAACCAAGAGGGGAAAATTTCCAGTACAGTTAACTAATGAAGTTCAAAAGGTCATTGGAGCCATGTAGGCACCCTTCAGGCAGTGGAAACTGAGCCCATGACTCTTCCAGTAAGTGTATCTTTCTTTCTTAAGTACTTTTCATACACTATACTTTTTTCTTTTTATTCAGTAATCATACTAGGTTTTACAAATGCAGTTGAATTTTTTTCACTGTTGAAATACACTCCAGTGTCAGAAACACAATGCTTGAGAAAACAGAGGTGCAGCATGGATAAATATTTTGCAAATATTCTATTCCATTGCACAAATGTACCTCAAACTAAATTTGACAATGAAGCAGTTAACCTCAATGGCCCATCCAGTCTTGACCTTTCTATGGATCTCTCCAACATTCCCAAAACCAAGATGAAATTAAATATGGGTAAGTGCAAACTTTTCATTACACAAATACAAAAGGAGAGATGACTCATAAAGCATCGATACAGAAGTGTATTACAAACGAAACATGTCAACTATTTGCAGCAACAGAAGGATAAATCTCATTCTAAATGGTGTCAGCAGGAACACTTTACGTAAGAGACAGGGAGCCACTATACTATTCTTTTCGCAGTATTGTTGTCAGCTGGCTACCATACTTTGAAAAAGATATGAGTTAGCTGCTCAACAAAAAGTGGATAGGTTTAAGAAACTACTTTTGTGCGTGTGTATGTAAAAGCAAAGGTTAAGATAGGACACTATAATGGCTATGCAGATGATTATCCATTGTTTATTTTCCTACTGGTGGGAGACACAGAAAAAATGGGTACTGGACAGACTTAGTTTCTTATTTAGATGATAGCAGATAGGTGGCAACTCTTTCCCAGAAAATACAGCTGGTTGATTCATCAATGCCAAAGTCACCTTGCCATTCTACAACTAAGATTTCCTGGTTTATAAGGAAACTGAAGGTCAGGAATCCAGGGCATTGAATTCCATGCACAGCCGTCTAAGGGAGGAAGTGGGAATACCACAGAAACAAGCCACCTGCAAAAGGCAATGTCTGTATGTAAAGTAAAGCAGCTCTCAAGCATGGGTGCCCTATCCAACACCACCTATGATTACTGTCCTGTGAATAGTCTCGTCTCTGAAAACATGTCATTTTTTTATGTTCTGTTCCTAGGAGATCAGGGAGTGGGGTGCGGGGTGAGTTCTACATGACAATCTGTAATGCAGATTCCCACAAACTGTACTTTGCATCTGGCAAAAGTTCAGCAAATAAGGCACTTTTTGAGATAGAGGTTTCTGCATAATCTCTGATTTTGATTGCCAATTCCAACAGCATCATGAAGGTTACAGCCTGGTTTCCAAATCATTATTCAGGGTTACTTTGCAAGGGCACTGGTGTCTAGACCCTCTTTGCTGGACAAATAGATTTGAGGAAAAATTGGTAATCGCGTACTGAAGTGCACACGAAAATTCAACAATTAGCAGTACAATGAAAACTTACTGCTCTACAATAGTAATACAGCATTAGTTATGAAGCCAGCAAGGGTCCTATTATGCCTGCACTAGAATTTATGCAAGTCCCCAATATGTGAGTCCCCAATATGCGAGTGGCACTTACCTGTTCCAAAATCAATGCTTGTCTGGTGTGAAGGAAGTTGTCCTGGAGATGGGTTTGCTTAAAGGCAGTGGAGACCTGTAAAGCTAAAATCTGTGTTCAGATTTTGAAAAATCTTAAATTCAGAAATCAGACTTTGTTTCACATTTATCTTTAATCTTAAGCAAAACAATGCTGTTGACTGGAAAAAAAAACTGTGGGAGTAAGAAAAGGTAAATTT